>JBBBDQ010002684.1:0-19549 GCA_037127315.1 Ascarosepion bandense | reverse complement strand
TTTTGAAATTTTTTATTGAAAAACTACAAAATAAGATGACAAAAAAGAACATTTTCATATTTCAAACAAAAAAAGACAAAATATCAAGGGAAACAAGGTTATTTTGAAATTTTTTATTGAAAAAAGACAAAATAAGTTGAAAAGAAAGCACATTTTCATATTTCAGATTAAAAAAGAGAAAATATCATGGGAAACAAGGTTATTTTGAAATTTTTTATTGAAAAAAGACAAAATAAAATGAAAATAAAGCACATTTTCATATTTCAGATTAAAAAAGAGAAAATATCAAGCAAAAAAAGGTTATTTTGAAATTTTTTTATTGAAAAAAGACAAAATAAGATGAAAATAAAGCACATTTTCATATTTCAGATTAAAAAAGAGAAAATATCAAGGGAAACAAGGTTATTGTGAAATTTTTTATTGAAAAAAGAGAAAAATAAGATGAAAATAAAGCACATTTTCATATTTCAGATGAAAAAATTGAAAATATCAAGGGAAAGGAGGTTATTTTGAAATTTTTTATTGAAAAACTACAAAATAAGATGAAAAAAAAGAACATTTTCATATTTCAGATGAAAAAATAGAAAATATCAAGCGAAACAAGGTTATTTTGAAATTTTATATTGAAAAAGGCAAAACAAGATGAAAATAAAGCACATTTTCATATTTCAGATTAAAAAAGAGAAAATATCAAGGGAAACAAGATTATTCGGAAATGTTTTATTGAAAAAAAACAAAATAAGATAAAATAAAGCACATTTTCATATTTCAGATTAAAAAAGACAAAATATCAAGCGAAACAAGGTTATTTTGAAATTTTTTTATTGAAAAAAGACAAAATAAGATGAAAATAAAGCACATTTTCATATTTCAGATTAAAAAAGAGAAAATATCAAGGGCAACGACGTTACTTTGAAATCTTTTATTGAAAAACTACAAAATAAGATGAAAAAAAAAGAACATTTTCATATTTCAGATGAAAAAAGACAAAATATCAAGGGAGACAAGGTTATTTGGAAATTTTTTATTGAAAACAGAGAAAATACGATGAAAATCAAGCACATTTTCATATTTCAGATTAAAAAAGAGAAAATATCAAGGGAAACAAGATTATTCGGAAATGTTTTATTGAAAAATAACAAAATAAGATAAAACTAAAGCACATTTTCATATTTCAGATTAAAAAAGACAAAATATCAAGCGAAACAAGGTTATTTTGAAATTTTTTATTGAAAAAAGAAGACAAAATAAGATGAAAATAAAGCACATTTTCATATTTCAGATGAAAAAAGAGAAAATATCAAGGGCAACGATGTAATTTTGAAATCTTTTATTGAAAAACTACAAAATAAGATGAAAAAAAAGAACATTTTCATATTTCAGATGAAAAAAGACAAAATATCAAGGGAAACAATGTTATTTTGAAATTTTTTATTGAAAAAAGACAAAATAAGATGAAAATCAAGCACATTTTCATATTTCAGATTAAAAAAGATAAAATATCAAAAGAAACAAGGTTATTTTGAAATTTTTTTATTGAAAAAAGACAAAATAAGATGAAAATAAAGCGCATTTTCATATTTCAGATTAAAAAAGAGAAAATATCAAGGGAAACAAGGTTTATTTGAAATGTTTTATTGATAAAAGACAACATAAGATGAAAATAAAGCACATTTTCATATTTCAGATGAAAAAAGACAAAATATCAAGGGAAACAAGGTTATTTTGAAATTTATATTGAAAAAAGACAAAATAAGATGAAAATAACGCACGTTTTCATATTTCAGATTAAAAAAGAGAAAACATCAAGGGAAACAAGGTTATTTTGAAATTTTTTATTGAAAAAAGACAAAATAAAATGAAAATAAAACACATTTTCATATTTCAGATTAAAAAAGAGAAAATATCAAAGGAAACGAGGTTAGTTTGAAATTTTATATTGAAAAAAGGCAAAATAAGATGAAAATAAAGCACATTTTCATATTTCAGATGAAAAAAGACAAAATATCAAGGGAGACAAGGTTATTTTGAAATTTTTTATTGAAAACAGACCAAATACGATGAACATAAAGCACATTTTCATATTTCAGTTTAAAGAAGAGAAAATCTCAAGGGAAACAAGGTTATTCGGAAATGTTTTATTGAAAAAAAACAAAATAAGATAAAAATAAAGCACATTTTCATATTTCAGATTAAAAAAGACAAAATATCAAGGGAAACAAGGTTATTTTGAAATTTTTTATTGAAAAAAGACAATATAAGATGAAAATCAAGCACATTTTCATATTTCAGATTAAAAAAGCGAAAATATCAAGGGAAACAAGGTTATTTTGAAATTTTTTATTGAAAAAAAGACAAAATAAGATGAAAATATAGCACATTTTCATATTTCAGATTAAAAAAGAGAAAATATCAAGGGGAAACAAGGTTATTTTGAAATTTTTTATTGACAAAAGACAAAATAAGTTGAAAAGAAAGCACATTTTCATATTTCAGATTAAAAAAGAGAAAATATCAAGTGAAACAAGGTTATTTTGAAATTTTTTATTGAAAAAAGACAAAATAAAATGAAAATAAAGCACATTTTCATATTTCAGATTAAAAAAGAGAAAATATCAAGCAAAAAAAGGTTATTTTGAAATTTTTTTATTGAAAAAAGACAAAATAAGATGAAAATAAAGCACATTTTCATATTTCAGATTAAAAAAGAGAAAACATCAAGGGAAACAAGGTTATTGTGAAATTTTTTATTGAAGAAAGAGAAAAATAAGATGAAAATAAAGCACATTTTCATATTTCAGATGAAAAAAGAGAAAATATCAAGGGAAACGAGGTTATTTTGAAATTTTTTATTGAAAAACGACAAAATAAGATGAAAAAAAAGAACATTTTCATATTTCAGTTTAAAAAAGACAATATATCATGGGAAACAAGTTTATTTTGAAATTTTTTATTGAAAAAATACAAAATAAGATGAAAATAACGCACATTTTCATATTTCAGATGAAAAAAGACAAAATATCAAGGGAAACAAGGTTATTTTGAAACTTTTTATTGAAAAAAGACAAAATAAGATGAAAAGAAAGCACTTTTTCATATTTCAGATTAAAAAAAGAGAAAACATCATGGGAAACAAGGTTATTTTGAAATTTTTTATTGAAAAAAGACAAAATAAAATGAAAATAAAACATATTTCAGATGAAAAAAGACAAAACATCAAGGGAAACAAGGTTATCTTGAAATTTTTTATTGAAAAAAGACAAAATAAAATGAAAATAAAGCACATTTTCATATTTCAGATTAAAAAAGAGAAAATATCAAGGGAAACGAGGTTAGTTATTTTGAAATTTTATTATTGAAAAAAGGCAAAACAAGATGAAAATAAAGCACATTTTCATATTTCAGATTAAAAAAGAGAAAATATCAAGGGAAACAAGATTATTCGGAAATGTTTTATTGAAAAAAAACAAAATAAGATAAAAATAAAGCACATTTTCATATTTCAGATTAAAAAAGACAAAATATCAAGCGAAACAAGGTTATTTTGAAATTTTTTTATTGAAAAAAGACAAAATAAGATGAAAATAAAGCACATTTTCATATTTCAGATTAAAAAAGAGAAAATATCAAGGGCAACGACGTTACTTTGAAATCTTTTATTGAAAAACTACAAAATAAGATGAAAAAAAGAACATTTTCATATTTCAGATAAAAAAAGACAAAATATCAAGGGAGACAAGGTTATTTGGAAATTTTTTATTGAAAACAGAGAAAATACGATGAAAATCAAGCACATTTTCATATTTCAGATTAAAAAAGAGAAAATATCAAGGGAAACAAGATTATTCGGAAATGTTTTATTGAAAAAAAAACAAAATAAGATAAAAATAAAGCACATTTTCATATTTCAGATTAAAAAAGACAAAATATCAAGCGAAACAAGGTTATTTTGAAATTTTTTTATTGAAAGAAGACAAAATAAGATGAAAATAAAGCACATTTTCATATTTCAGATGAAAAAAGAGAAAATATCAAGGGCAACGATGTAATTTTGAAATCTTTTATTGAAAAACTACAAAATAAGATGAAAAAAAAGAACATTTTCATATTTCAGATGAAAAAAGACAAAATATCAAGGGAAACAATGTTATTTTGAAATTTTTTATTGAAAAAAGACAAAATAAGATGAAAATCAAGCACATTTTCATATTTCAGATTAAAAAAGAGAAAATATCAAAAGAAACAAGGTTATTTTGAAATTTTTTATTGAAAAAAGACAAAATAAGATGAAAATAAAGCACATTTTCATATTTCAGATTAAAAAAGATAAAATATCAAGGGAAACAAGGTTTATTTGAAATGTTTTATTGATAAAAGACAACATAAGATGAAAATAAAGCACATTTTCATATTTCAGATGAAAAAAGACAAAATATCAAGGGAAACAAGGTTATTTTGAAATTTATATTGAAAAAAGACAAAATAAGATGAAAATAACGCACGTTTTCATAATTCAGATTAAAAAAGAGAAAACATCAAGGGAAACAAGGTTATTTTGAAATTTTTTATTGAAAAAAGACAAAATAAAATGAAAATAAACACATTTTCATATTTCAGATTAAAAAAAGAGAAAATATCAAAGGAAACAAGGTTATTCGGAAATGTTTTATTGAAAAAAGGCAAAATAAAATGAAAATAAAGCACATTTTCATATTTCAGATGAAAAAAGACAAAATATCAAGGGAGACAAGGTTATTTTGAAATTTTTATTGAAAACAGAGAAAATACGATGAAAATAAAGCACATTTTCATATTTCAGATTAAAAAAGAGAAAATATCAAGGGAAAAAAGATTATTCCGAAATGTTTTATTGAAAAAAAACAAAATAAGATAAAAATAAAGCACATTTTCATATTTCAGATTAAAAAAGACAAAATATCAAGGGAAACAAGGTTATTTTGAAATTTTTTATTGAAAAAAGACAATATAAGATGAAAATCAAGCACATTTTCATATTTCAGATTAAAAAAGCGAAAATATCAAGGGAAACAAGGTTATTCTGAAATTTTTTATTGAAAAAAAAAATAAGATGAAAATATAGCACATTTTCATATTTCAGATTAAAAAAGAGAAAATATCAAGGGAAACAAGGTTTATTTGAAACGTTTTATTGATAAAAGACAACATAAGATGAAAATAAAGCACATTTTCGTATTTCAGAGTAAAAAAGAGAAAATATCAAGGGAAACAAGGTTATTTTGAAATTTTTTATTGAAAAAAGACAAAATAAAATGAAAATAAAGCACATTTTCATATTTCAGATTAAAAAAGAGAAAAAATCAAGGGAAACGAGGTTATTTTGAAATTTTTTATTGAAAAACGACAAAATAAGATGAAAAAAAAAACATTTTCATATTTCAGATTAAAAAAGACAATATATCATGGGAAACAAGGTTATTTTGAAATTTTTTATTGAAAAAATACAAAATAAGAAGAAAAAAACGCACATTGTCATATTTCATATGAAAAAAGACAAAATATCAAGGGAAACATGGTTATTTTGAAATTTTTTATTGAAAAAAGAGAAAAATAAGATGAAAATAAAGCACATTTTCATATTTCAGATGAAAAAATTGAAAATATCAAGGGAAAGGAGGTTATTTTGAAATTTTTTATTGAAAAACTACAAAATAAGATGAAAAAAAAGCACATTTTCATATTTCAGATGAAAAAATAGAAAATATCAAGCGAAACAAGGTTATTTTGAAATTTTATATTGGAAAAAGACAAAATAAGATGAAAATAAAGCACATTTTCATATTTCAGATTAAAAAAGAGAAAATATCAAGGGAAACAAGGTTATTTTGAAATTTTTTATTGAAAAAAGAGAAATATAAGATTAAAATAAAGCACATTTTCATTTTTCAGATTAAAAAAGAGAAAATATCAAGCGAAACAATGTTATTTTGAAATTTTTATATAGAAAAAAGACAAAATAAGATGAAAATAAAGCACATTTTCATATTTCAGATTAAAAAAGAGAAAATATCAAGGGAAACAAGGTTATTTTGAAATTTTTTATTGAAAAAAGAGAAAAATAAGATGAAAATAAAGCACATTTTCATATTTCAGATGAAAAAAGACAAAATATCAAGAGAAACAAGCTTATTTTGAAATTTTTTATAGAAAAAAAGACAAAATAAGATGAAAAAAAAGCACATTTTCATATTTCAGATTAAAAAAAAGAAAAAAATCCAGGGAAACGAGGTTATTTTGCAATTTTTTATTGAAAAAAGACAAAATAAGATGAAAAAAAAGAACATTTTCATATTTCAGATTAAAAAAGACAAAATATCAAATGGGAAACAAGGTTATTTTGAAATTTTTTATTGAAAACATACAAAATAAGATGAAAATAACGCACATTTTCATATTTCAGATGAAAAAAGACAAAATATCAAGGGAAACAAGGTTATTTTGAAATTTTTTATTGAAAAAAGACAAAATAAGGTGAATAAGCACGTTTTCATATTTCAGATTAAAAAAGAGAAAACATCAAGGGAAACAAGGTTATTTTGAAATTTTTTATTGAAAAAAGACAAAATAAAATGAAAATAAAACACATTTTCATATTTCAGATTAAAAAAGAGAAAATATCAAAGGAAACGAGGTTAGTTTGAAATTTTATATTGAAAAAAGGCAAAATAAGATGAAAATAAAGCACATTTTCATATTTCAGATGAAAAAAGACAAAATATCAAGGGAGACAAGGTTATTGAAAACAGACCAAATACGATGAACATAAAGCACATTTTCATATTTCAGTTTAAAGAAGAGAAAATCTCAAGGGAAACAAGGTTATTCGGAAATGTTTTATTGAAAAAAAACAAAATAAGATAAAAATAAAGCACATTTTCATATTTCAGATTAAAAAAAGAGAAAATATCAAGCGAAACAAGGTTATTTTGAAATTTTTTATTGATAAAAGACAACATAAGATGAAAATAAAGCACATTTTCGTATTTCAGATTAAAAAAGAGAAAATATCAAAGGAAACGAGGTTAGTTTGAAATTTTATATTGAAAAAAGGCAAAATAAGATGAAAATAAAGCACATTTTCATATTTCAGATGAAAAAAGACAAAATATCAAGGGAAACAAGGTTATTTTGAAATTTTTTATTGAAAAAAGAGAAAAATAAGATGAAAATAAAGCACATTTTCATATTTCAGATGAAAAAAGACAAAATATCAAGGGAAACAAGGTTATTTTGAAATTTATATTGAAAAAAGAAAAAAATAAGGTGAAAATAAAGCACGTTTTCATATTTCAGATTAAAAAAGAGAAAATATCAAAAGAAACAAGCTTATTTTGAAATTTTTTATAGAAAAAAAGACAAAATAAGATGAAAAAAAAGCACATTTTCATATTTCAGATTAAAAAAAAAGAAAACATCCAGGGAAACAAGGTTATTTTGAAATTTTTCATTGAAAAAAGACAAAATAAAATGAAAATAAAGCACATTTTCATATTTCAGATTAAAAAAAGAGAAAATATCAAGGGAAACAAGGTTATTTTGAAATTTTTAATTGAAAAAAGACAAAATAAGATGAAAATAAAGCACATTTTCATATTTCAGATGAAAAAAGACAAAATATCAAGGGAAACAAGGTTATTTTGAAATTTTTATATAGAAAAAAGACAAAATAAGATGAAAATAAAGCACATTTTCATATTTCAGATTAAAAAAGAGAAAATATCAAGGGAAACAAGGTTATTTTGAAATTTTTTACTGAAAAAAGAGAAAAATAAGATGAAAATAAAGCACATTTTCATATTTCAGATGAAAAAAGACAAAATATCAAGGGAAACAAGGTTATTTTGAAATTCATATTGAAAAAAGACAAAATAAGACGAAAATAAAGCACGTTTTCATATTTCAGATTAAAAGAGAGAAAATATCAAGAGAAACAAGCTTATTTTGAAATTTTTTATAGAAAAAAGACAAAATAAGATGAAAAAAAAGCACATTTTCATATTTCAGTTTAAAAAAAAGAAAAATCCAGGGAAACGAGGTTATTTTGCAATTTTTTATTGAAAAAAGACAAAATAAGATGAAAAAAAGAACATTTTCATATTTCAGATTAAAAAAGACAAAATATCATGGGAAACAAGGTTATTTTGAAATTTTTTATTGAAAACATACAAAATAAGATGAAAATAACGCACATTTTCATATTTCAGATGAAAAAAGACAAAATATCAAGGGAAACAAGGTTATTTTGAAATTTTTTATTGAAAAAAGACAAAATAAGGTGAATAAGCACGTTTTCATATTTCAGATTAAAAAAGAGAAAACATCAAGGGAAACAAGGTTATTTTGAAATTTTTTATTGAAAAAAGACAAAATAAAATGAAAATAAAACACATTTTCATATTTCAGATTAAAAAAGAGAAAATATCAAAGGAAACGAGGTTAGTTTGAAATTTTATATTGAAAAAAGGCAAAATAAGATGAAAATAAAGCACATTTTCATATTTCAGATGAAAAAAGACAAAATATCAAGGGAGACAAGGTTATTTTGAAATTTTTATTGAAAACAGACCAAATACGATGAACATAAAGCACATTTTCATATTTCAGTTTAAAGAAGAGAAAATCTCAAGGGAAACAAGGTTATTCGGAAATGTTTTATTGAAAAAAAACAAAATAAGATAAAAATAAAGCACATTTTTCATATTTCAGATTAAAAAAGAGAAAATATCAAGCGAAACAAGGTTATTTTGAAATTTTTTATTGAAAAAAGACAAAATAAGATGAAAATAAAGCACATTTTCATATTTCAGATTAAAAAAGAGAAAATATCAAGGGAAACAAGGTTTATTTGAAATGTTTTCATTGATAAAAGACAACATAAGATGAAAATAAAGCACATTTTCGTATTTCAGATTAAAAAAGAGAAAATATCAAGGGAAACGAAGTTAGTTTGAAATTATTATTGAAAAAAGGCAAAATAAGATGAAAATAAAGCACATTTTCATATTTCAGATGAAAAAAGACAAAATATCAAGGGAAACAAGGTTATTTTGAAATTTTTTATTGAAAAAAGAGAAAAATAAGATGAAAATAAAGCACATTTTCATATTTCAGATGAAAACAGACAAAATATCAAGGGAAACAAGGTTATTTTGAAATTTATATTGAAAAAAGTAAAAATATGGTGAAAATAAAGCACGTTTTCATATTTCAGATTAAAAAAGAGAAAATATCAAAAGAAACAAGCTTATTTTGAAATTTTTTATAGAAAAAAAGACAAAATAAGATGAAAAAAAAGCACATTTTCATATTTCAGATTAAAAAAAAAGAAAACATCCAGGGAAACAAGGTTATTTTGAAATTTTTCATTGAAAAAAGACAAAATAAAATGAAAATAAAGCACATTTTCATATTTCAGATTAAAAAAGAGAAAATATCAAGGGAAACAAGGTTATTTTGAAATTTTTAATTGAAAAAAGACAAAATAAGATGAAAATAAAGCACATTTTCATATTTCAGATGAAAAAAGACAAAATATCAAGGGAAACAAGGTTATTTTGAAATTTTTTATTGAAAAAAGAGAAATATAAGATAACAATAAAGCACATTTTCATATTTCAGATTAAAAAAAGAGAAAATATCAAGCGAAACAAGGTTATTTTGAAATTTTTATATAGAAAAAAGACAAAATAAGATGAAAATAAAGCACATTTTCATATTTCAGATTAAAAAAGAGAAAATATCAAGGGAAACAAGGTTATTTTGAAATTTTTTATTGAAAAAAGAGAAAAATAAGATGAAAATAAAGCACATTTTCATATTTCAGATGAAAAAAGAGAAAATATCAAGGGAAACAAGGTTATTTTGAAATTCATATTGAAAAAAGACAAAATAAGACGAAAATAAAGCACGTTTTCATATTTCAGATTAAAAAAAGAGAAAATATCAAGAGAAACAAGCTTATTTTGAAATTTTTTATAGAAAAAAAGACAAAATAAGATGAAAAAAAAAGCACATTTTCATATTTCAGATTAAAAAAAAAGAAAAAATCCAGGGAAACGAGGTTATTTTGCAATTTTTTATTGAAAAAAGACAAAATAAGATGAAAAAAAAGAACATTTTCATATTTCAGATTAAAAAAGACAAAATATCATGGGAAACAAGGTTATTTTGAAATTTTTTATTGAAAACATACAAAATAAGATGAAAATAACGCACATTTTCATATTTCAGATGAAAAAAGACAAAATATCAAGGGAAACAAGGTTATTTTGAAATTTTTTATTGAAAAAAGACAAAATAAGGTGAATAAGCACGTTTTCATATTTCAGATTAAAAAAGAGAAAACATCAAGGGAAACAAGGTTATTTTGAAATTTTTTATTGAAAAAAGACAAAATAAAATGAAAATAAAACACATTTTCATATTTCAGATTAAAAAAGAGAAAATATCAAAGGAAACGAGGTTAGTTTGAAATTTTATATTGAAAAAAGGCAAAATAAGATGAAAATAAAGCACATTTTCATATTTCAGATGAAAAAAGACAAAATATCAAGGGAGACAAGGTTATTTTGAAATTTTTTATTGAAAACAGACCAAATACGATGAACATAAAGCACATTTTCATATTTCAGTTTAAAGAAGAGAAAATCTCAAGGGAAACAAGGTTATTCGGAAATGTTTTATTGAAAAAAAACAAAATAAGATAAAAATAAAGCACATTTTCATATTTCAGATTAAAAAAGAGAAAATATCAAGCGAAACAAGGTTATTTTGAAATTTTTTATTGAAAAAAGACAAAATAAGATGAAAATAAAGCACATTTTCATATTTCAGATTAAAAAAGAGAAAATATCAAGGGAAACAAGGTTTATTTGAAATGTTTTATTGATAAAAGACAACATAAGATGAAAATAAAGCACATTTTCGTATTTCAGATTAAAAAAGAGAAAATATCAAGGGAAACGAAGTTAGTTTGAAATTATTATTGAAAAAAGGCAAAATAAGATGAAAATAAAGCACATTTTCATATTTCAGATGAAAAAAGACAAAATATCAAGGGAAACAAGGTTATTTTGAAATTTTTTATTGAAAAAAGAGAAAAATAAGATGAAAATAAAGCACATTTTCATATTTCAGATGAAAAAAGACAAAATATCAAGGGAAACAAGGTTATTTTGAAATTCATATTGAAAAAAGACAAAATAAGATGAAAAAAAAGAACATTTTCATATTTCAGATTAAAAAAGACAAAATATCATGGGAAACAAGGTTATTTTGAAATTTTTTATTGAAAACATACAAAATAAGATGAAAATAACGCACATTTTCATATTTCAGATGAAAAAAGACAAAATATCAAGGGAAACAAGGTTATTTTGAAACTTTTTATTGAAAAAAGACAAAATAAGGTGAATAAGCACGTTTTCATATTTCAGATTAAAAAAGAGAAAACATCAAGGGAAACAAGGTTATTTTGAAATTTTTTATTGAAAAAAGACAAAATAAAATGAAAATAAAACACATTTTCATATTTCAGATTAAAAAAAGAGAAAATATCAAAGGAAACGAGGTTAGTTTGAAATTTTATATTGAAAAAAGGCAAAATAAGATGAAAATAAAGCACATTTTCATATTTCAGATGAAAAAAGACAAAATATCAAGGGAGACAAGGTTATTTTGAAATTTTTTTATTGAAAAAAGACAAAATACGATGAACAAAAAGCACATTTTCATATTTCAGTTTAAAGAAGAGAAAATCTCAAGGGAAACAAGGTTATTCGGAAATGTTTTATTGAAAAAAAACAAAATAAGATAAAAATAAAGCACATTTTCATATTTCAGATTAAAAAAGAGAAAATATCAAGCGAAACAAGGTTATTTTGAAATTTTTTATTGAAAAAAGACAAAATAAGATGAAAATAAAGCACATTTTCATATTTCAGATTAAAAAAGAGAAAATATCAAGGGAAACAAGGTTTATTTGAAATGTTTTATTGATAAAAGACAACATAAGATGAAAATAAAGCACATTTTCGTATTTCAGATTAAAAAAGAGAAAATATCAAGGGAAACGAAGTTAGTTTGAAATTATTATTGAAAAAAGGCAAAATAAGATGAAAATAAAGCACATTTTCATATTTCAGATGAAAAAAGACAAAATATCAAGGGAAACAAGGTTATTTTGAAATTTATATTGAAAAAAGAAAAAATAAGGTGAAAATAAAGCACATTTTCATATTTCAGATTAAAAAAGAGAAAATATCAAAAGAAACAAGATTATTTTGAAATTTTTTATAGAAAAAAGACAAAATAAGATGAAAAAAAAGCACATTTTCATATTTCAGATTAAAAAAAAAAGAAAACATCCAGGGAAACAAGGTTATTTTGAAATTTTTCATTGAAAAAAGACAAAATAAAATGAAAATAAAGCACATTTTCATATTTCAGATTAAAAAAAGAGAAAATATCAAGGGAAACAAGGTTATTTTGAAATTTTTTATTGAAAAAAGAGAAAAATAAGATGAAAATAAAGGTATTTTCATATTTCAGATGAAAAAAGACAAAATATCAAGGGGAAACAAGGTTATTTTTACCTGGAAATTTATATTGAAAAAAGACAAAATAAGATGAAAAAGCACATTTTCATATTTCAGATTAAAAAAAAAAAGAAAACATCCAGGGAAACAAGGTTATTTTGAAATTTTTCATTGAAAAAAGACAAAATAAAATGAAAATAAAGCACATTTTCATATTTCAGATTAAAAAAAAGAAAAAATCCAGGGAAACGAGATTATTTTGCAATTTTTTATTGAAAAAAGACAAAATAAGATGAAAAAAAAGAACATTTTCATATTTCAGATTAAAAAAGACAAAATATCATGGGAAACAAGGTTATTTTGAAATTTTTTATTGAAAACATACAAAATAGGATGAAAATAACGCACATTTTCATATTTCAGATGAAAAAAGACAAAATATCAAGGGAAACAAGGTTATTTTGAAATTTTTTATTGAAAAAAGACAAAATAAGATGAAAAGAAAGCACGTTTTCATATTTCAGATTAAAAAAGAGATAATATCAAGGGAAACAAGGTTATTTTGAAATTTTTTATTGAAAAAAGACAAAATAAGATGAAAATATAGCACATTTTCATATTTCAGATTAAAAAAGAGAAAATATCAAAGGAAACGAGGTTAGTTTGAAATTTTATATTGAAAAAAGGCAAAATAAGATGAAAATAAATCACATTTTCATATTTCAGATGAAAAAAGACAAAATATCATGGGAGACATGTTTATTTTGAAATTTTTTATTGAAAACAGACCAAATACGATGAACATAAAGCACATTTTCATATTTCAGTTTAAAGAAGAGAAAATATCAAGGGAAACAAGGTTATTCGGAAATGTTTTATTGAAAAAAAACAAAATAAGATAAAAATAAAGCACATTTTCATATTTCAGATTAAAAAAGAGAAAATATCAAGCGAAACAAGGTTATTTTGAAATTTTTTATTGAAAACAGACAAAATACGATGAAAATAAAGCACATTTTCATATTTCAGATTAAAAAAGAGAAAATATCAAGGGAAACAAGGTTTATTTGAAATGTTTTATTGATAAAAGACAACATAAGATGAAAATAAAGCACATTTTCGTATTTCAGATTAAAAAAGAGAAAATATCAAGGGAAACAAAGTTAGTTTGAAATTATTATTGAAAAAAAGGAAAATAAGATGAAAATAAAGCACATTTTCATATTTCAGATGAAAAAAGACAAAATATCAATCGAAAAAAGGTTATTTTGAAATTTTTTATTGAAAACAGACAAAATACGATGAAAATAAAGCACATTTTCATATTTCAGATTAAAAAAGAGAAAATATCAAGGGAAACAAGGTTATTTGGAAACGTTTTATTGAAAAAAAACAAAATAAGATGAAAATAAAGCACATTTTCATATTTCAGATTAAAAAAGAGAAAATATCTTAAGGGAAACAAGGTTATTTTGAAATTTTTTATTGAAAAACTACAAAATAAGAGGAAAATAAAGCACGTTTTCATATTTCAGATTAAAAAAGAGAAAATATCAAGGGCGACAAGGTTATTTTCAAATTTTTTATTGAAAACAGAGAAAATACGATGAAAATAAAGCACATTTTCATATTTCAGATTAAAAAAGAGAAAATATCAAGCGAAACAAGGTTATTTTGAAATTTTTTTATTGAAAAAAACAAAATAAGATGAAAATAAAGCACATTTTCATATTTCAGATTAAAAAAAGAGAAAATATCCAGGGAAACGAGGTTATTTTGAAATGTTTTATTGAAAAACTACAAAATAAGATGAAAAGAAAGAACATTTTCATATTTCAGATGAAAAAAGACAAAATATCAAGGGAAACAAGGTTATTTTGAAATTTTTTATTGAAAAAAGACAAAAATAAGATGAAAATAACGCAGATTTTCATATTTCAGATTAAAAAAGAGAAAATATCAAGGGAAACAAGGTTATTTTGAAATTTTTTATTGAAAAAACAAAATAAGAGGAAAATAAAGCACATTTTCATATTTCAGATTAATAAAGAGAAAATATCAAGCGAAAAATGTTTTTTTCAATTTTTTTATTGAAAAAAGACAAAATAAGATGAAAATAAAGCACATTTTCATATTTCAGATTAAAAAAGTGAGAATATCAAGGCAAACAAGGTTATTTTGAAATTTTTTATTGAAAAAAGAGAAAAAGAAGATGAAAATAAAGCACATTTTCATATTTCAGATGAAAAAAGAGAAAATATGAAGGGAAACGAGGTTATTTTGAAATTTTTTATTGAAAAACGACAAAATAAGATGAAAATAAAGCACGTTTTCATATTTCAGATTAAAAAAGAGAAAATATCAAAAGAAACAAGCTTATTTTGAAATTTTTTATTGAAAAAAGACAAAATAAGATGAAAATAAAGCACATTTTCATATTTCAGATTAAAAATGAGAAAATATTAAGCAAAAAAAGGTTATTTTGAAATTTTTTATTGAAAAAAGAGAAAAATAAGATCAAAATAAAGCACATTTTCATATTTCAGATGAAAAAAGAGAAAATATCAAGGGAAACAAGGTTATTTTGAAATTTTTTATTGAAAAAAGGCAAAATAAGATTAAAATATAGCACGTTTTCATATTTCAGATTAAAAAAGAGAAAATATCAAGGGAAACAAGGTTATTTTGAAATTTTTTATAGAAAAAAGACAAAATATGATGAAAAAAAAAGCACATTTTCATATTTCAGATTAAAAAAGAGAAAACATCAAGGGAAACAAGGTTATTTTGAAATTTTTTATTGAAAAAAGGCAAAATAAGATTAAAATATAGCACGTTTTCATATTTCAGATTAAAAAAGACAAAATATCAAGGGAAACAAGGTTATTTTGAAATTTTTTATTGAAAAACTACAAAATAAGATTAAAATAAAGCACGTTTTCATATTTCAGATTAAAAAAGAGAAAATATCAAGGGAACCAAGCTTATTTTGAAATTTTTTATAGAAAAAAGACAAAATAAGATGAAAAAAAAGCACATTTTCATATTTCAGATGAAAAAAGAGAAAATATCAAGGGAAACAAGGTTATTTTGAAATTTTTTATTGAAAAAAGGCAAAATAAGATTAAAATATAGCACGTTTTCATATTTCAGATTAAAAAAGAGAAAATATCAAGGGAAACAAGGTTATTTTGAAATTTTTTATTGAAAAACTACAAAATAAGATGAAAATAAAGCACGTTTTCATATTTCAGATTAAAAAAGAGAAAATATCAAGGGAACCAAGCTTATTTTGAAATTTTTTATAGAAAAAAGACAAAATAAGATGAAAAAAAAGCACATTTTCATATTTCAGATTAAAAAAGAGAAAACATCAAGGGAAACAAGGTTATTTTGAAATTTTTTATTGAAAAAAGGCAAAATAAGATTAAAATATAGCACGTTTTCATATTTCAGATTAAAAAAGAGAAAATATCAAGGGAAACAAGGTTATTTTGAAATTTTTTATTGAAAAACTACAAAATAAGATGAAAATAAAGCACGTTTTCATATTTCAGATTAAAAAAGAGAAAATATCAAGGGAACCAAGCTTATTTTGAAATTTTTTATAGAAAAAAGACAAAATAAGATGAAAAAAAAAGCACATTTTCATATTTCAGATGAAAAAAGAGAAAATATCAAGGGAAACAAGGTTATTTTGAAATTTTTTATTGAAAAAAGGCAAAATAAGATTAAAATATAGCACGTTTTCATATTTCAGATTAAAAAAGAGAAAATATCAAGGGAAACAAGGTTATTTTGAAATTTTTTTATTGAAAAAACAAAATAAGATGAAAATAAAGCACATTTTCATATTTCAGATTAAAAAAGAGAAAATATCCAGGGAAACGAGGTTATTTTGAAATGTTTTATTGAAAAACTACAAAATAAGATGAAAAGAAAGAACATTTTCATATTTCAGATGAAAAAAGACAAAATATCAAGGGAAACAAGGTTATTTTGAAATTTTTTATTGAAAAAAGACAAAATAAGATGAAAATAAAGCACATTTTCATATTTCAGATTAATAAAGAGAAAATATCAAGCGAAAAATGTTTTTTTCAAATTTTTTTATTGAAAAAAGACAAAATAAAATGAAAATAAAGCACATTTTCATATTTCAGATTAAAAAAGAGAAAATATCAAGGGAAACGAGGTTAGTTTGAAATTATTATTGAAAAAAGGCAAAATAAGATGAAAATAAAGCACATTTTCATATTTCAGATTAAAAAAGACAAAATATCAAGGGAGACAAGGTTATTTTGAAATTTTTTACTGAAAACAGACAAAATACGATGAAAATAAAGCACATTTTCATATTTCAGATTAAAAAAGAGAAAATATCAAGGAAACAAGGTTATTTGGAAATGTTTTATATGAAAAAAAACAAAATAAGATAAAAATAAAGCTCATTTTCATATTTCAGATTAAAAAAGAGAAAATATCAAGCGAAACAAGGTTATTTTGAAATTTTTTTATTGAAAAAGACAAAATAAGATGAAAATAAAGCACATTTTCATATTTCAGATTAAAAAAGAGAAAATATCAAGGGAAACAAGGTTATTTTGAAATTTTATATTGAAAAAAGGCAAAATAAGATGAAAATAAAGCACATTTTCATATTTCAGATGAAAAAAGACAAAATATCAAGGGAGACAAGGTTATTTTCAAATTTTTTATTGAAAACAGAGAAAATACGATGAAAATAAAGCACATTTTCATATTTCAGATTAAAAAAGAGAAAATATCAAGGGAAACAAGGTTATTTTGAAATTTTTTATTGAAAAAAGACAAAATAAGATGAAACAAAAGCACATTATCATATTTCAGATTAGAAAAGAGAAAACATCAAGGGAAACAAGGTTATTTTGAAATTTTTTATTGAAAAAAGACAAAATAAGATAAAAAGAAAGCACGTTTTCATATTTCAGATTAAAAAAGAGAAAACATCAAGGGAAACAAGGTTATTTTGAAATTTTTTATTGAAAAAAGACAAAATAAAATGAAAATAAAACACATTTTCATATTTCAGATTAAAAAAGAGAAAATATCAAGGGAAACGAGGTTAGTTTGAAATTTTATATTGAAAAAAGGCAAAATAAGATGAAAATAAAGCACATTTTCATATTTCAGATGAAAAAAGACAAAATATCAAGGGCGACAAGGTTATTTTCAAATTTTTTATTGAAAACAGAGAAAATACGATGAAAATAAAGCACATTTTCATATTTCAGATTAAAAAAGAGAAAATATCAAGGGAAACAAGGTTATTTTGAAATTTTTTATTGAAAAAAGACAAAATAAGATGAAACAAAAGCACATTATCATATTTCAGATTAGAAAAGAGAAAACATCAAGGGAAACAAGGTTATTTTGAAATTTTTTATTGAAAAAAGACAAAATAACATAAAAAGAAAACACGTTTTCATATTTCAGATTAAAAAAGAGAAAACATCAAGGGAAACAAGGTTATTTTGAAATTTTTTATTGAAAAAAGACAAAATAAAATGAAAATAAAACACATTTTCATATTTCAGATTAAAAAAGAGAAAATATCAAGGGAAACGAGGTTAGTTTGAAATGTTTTATTGAAAAACTACAAAATAAGATGAAAAGAAAGAACATTTTCATATTTCAGATGAAAAAAGACAAAATATCAAGGGAAACAAGGTTATTTTGAAATTTTTTATTGAAAAAAGACAAAATAAGATGAAAATAAAGCACATCTTCATATTTCAGATTAAAAAAGAGAAAATATCAAGGGAAACAAGGTTATTTTGAAATTTTTTATTGAAAAAACAAAATAAGATGAAAATAAAGCACATTTTCATATTTCAGATTAATAAAGAGAAAATATCAAGCAAAAATGTTTTTTTCAAATTTTTTTATTGAAAAAAGACAAAATAAGATGAAAATAAAGCACATTTTCATATTTCAGATTAAAAAAGTGAGAATATCAAGGCAAACAAGGTTATTTTGAAATTTGTTATTGAAAAAAGAGAAAAATAAGATGAAAATAAAGCACATTTTCATATTTCAGATGAAAAAAGAGAAAATATGAAGGGAAACGAGGTTATTTTGAAATTTTTTATTGAAAAACGACAAAATAAGATGAAAATAAAGCACGTTTTCATATTTCAGATTAAAAAAGAGAAAATATCAAAAGAAGCAAGCTTATTTTGAAATTTTTTATTGAAAAACGACAAAATAAGATGAAAATAAAGCACATTTTCATATTTCAGATTAAAAATGAGAAAATATTAAGCAAAATAGGTTATTTTGAAATTTTTTATTGAAAAAAAGAGAAAAATAAGATCAAAATAAAGCACATTTTCATATTTCAGATGAAAAAAGACAAAATATCAAGGGAAACAAGGTTATTTTGAAATTTTTTATTGAAAAAAGGCAAAATAAGATTAAAATATAGCACGTTTTCATATTTCAGATTAAAAAAGAGAAAATATCAAGGGAAACAAGGTTATTTTGAAATTTTTTATTGAAAAAAGACAAAATAAGATGAAAAAAAAACACATTATCATATTTCAGATTGAAAAAGATAAAACATCAAGGGAAACAAGGTTATTTTGAAATTTTTTATTGAAAAAAGACAAAATAAAATGAAAATAAGGCACATTTTCATATTTCAGATGAAAAAAGAGAAAATATCAAGGGAAACGAGGTTATTTTGAAATTTTTTATTGAAAAACGACAAAATAAGATGAAAAAAAGAACATTTTCATATTTCAGATTAAAAAAAATAAAATATCATGGGAAACAAGGTTATTTTGAAATTTTTGATTGAAAAAATACAAAATAAGATGAAAATAACGCACATTTTCATATTTCAGATGAAAAAAGACAAAATATCAAGGGAAACAAGGTTATTTTGAAATTTTTTATTGAAAAAAGACAAAATAAAATGAAAAGAAAGCACA
>JBBBDQ010002682.1:0-368074 GCA_037127315.1 Ascarosepion bandense | reverse complement strand
TTAATGCGCAATTTTCGGTCTTTCAGTACACTCATTTATATTGCTCAGAATCAATTTTAAATGAGACCATATGATTCTACACATCAATTTACATAAGAATCAGCATTAATCTTGATATGCATGAAAATACACTAAATGTGCTATTTTTGGGCAATCAGTACACTCATTATATTGCTCAGAATAAATTTTAAATGAGACCGTATGATTCTACACATCAATTTACATAAGAATCAGCATTAATCTTGATATGCATGAAAATACACTAAATGCGCAATTTTCGGGCTTTCATTACACTCATTTATATTGTTCAGAATCAATTTTAAATGAGACCATATGATTCTACACATCAATTTACATAAGAATCTGCATTAAACTTGATATGCATGAAAATACACTAAATGCGCAATTTTCCGGCTTTCAAGTACACTCATTTATATCGCTCATAATCAATGTGAAATGAGACCATATGTTTCCACACATCAATTTACATAAGAATCAGCATTAATCTTGATATGCATGAAAATACACTAAATGCGCAATTTTCGGGTTTCAGTACACTCATTTATATTGCTCAGAATCAATTTTAAATGAAACCATATGATTCTACACATCAATTTACATAAGAATCAGCATTAATATTGATATGCATGAATATACACTAAAGGCGCAATTTTCGGGCTTTCAGTACACTCATTTATATTGCTCAGAATCAATTTAAATGATACCGTATGATTCTACACATCAATTTACATAAGAATCAGCATTAATCTTGATATGCATGAAAATACACTAAATGCGCAGTTTTTGATCTTTCAGTACACTCATTTGTATTGATCAGAATCAATTTAAATGAGACCATATGATTCTTCACATCAATTTACATAAAAATCAACATTAATCTACATATGCATGAAAATACACTAAATGCGCAGTTTTTGGCCTTTCAGTACACTCACTTATATTGATCAGAATAAATTTCAAATGAAACCATATGATTCTACACATCAATTTACATAAGATTCTGCATTAATCTTGATATGCATGAAAATACACTAAATGCGCAATATTCGGGCTTGCATTACACTCATTTATATTGTTCAGAATCAATTTTAAATGAGACCATATGATTCTACACATCAATTTACATAAGAATCAGCATTAAACTTGATATGCATGAAAATACACTAAATGCGCAATTTTCCGGCTTTCAAGTACACTCATTTATAACGCTCAAAATCAATGTGAAATGAGACCATATGATTCTACACATCAATTTACATAAGAATCAGCATTAATCTTGATATGCATGAAAATACACTAAATGTGCTATTTTCGGGTTTCAGTACACTCATTTATATTGATCAGAATCAATTTTAAATGAAACCATATGATTCTACACTTCAATTTACATAAGAATCAGCATTAATCTTGATATGCATGAAAAT
Source organism: Ascarosepion bandense (assembly GCA_037127315.1). Classification (NCBI taxonomy): domain Eukaryota; kingdom Metazoa; phylum Mollusca; class Cephalopoda; order Sepiida; family Sepiidae; genus Ascarosepion; species Ascarosepion bandense. The sequence continues at coordinate 366,629 of JBBBDQ010002682.1, read as the reverse complement.
ACACTAAATGCGCAATTTTCGGGCTTTCAGTACACTCATTTATATTGCTCAGAATCAATTTTAAATGATACCGTATGATTCTACACATCAATTTACATAAGAATCAGCATTAATCTTGATATGCATGAAAATACACTAAATGCGCAGTTTTTGAACTTTCAGTACACTCATTTGTATTGATCAGAATCAATGTGAAATGAGACCATATGATTCTACACATGAATTTACATAAAAATCAACATTAATCTAGATATGCATGAAAATACACTAAATGCGCAGTTTTTGGCCTTTCAGTACACTCATTTATATTGATCAGAATAAATTTCAAATGAAACCATATGATTCTACACATCAATTTACATAAGAATCAGCATTAATCTTGATATGCATGAAAATACACTAAATGCGCAGTTTTTGATCATTCAGTACACTCATTTATATTGATCAGAATCAATTTTAAATGATACCATATGATTCTACACATGAATTTACAAAAGAATCAGCATTAATCTTGGTATGCATGAAAATACATTAATGCGCAGTTTTCGGGCTTTCAGTACACTCATTTATATTGCTCAGAATCAATTGTAAATGAGACCATATGATTCTACACATCAATTTAAATAAGAATCAGCATTAATCTTGATATGCATGAAAATACACTAAATGCGCAATTTTCGGGCTTTCAGTACACTCATTTATATTGCTCAGAATCAATTTTAAATGAGACCGTATGATTCTACAAATCAATTTACATAAGAATCAGCATTAATCTTGATGTGCATGAAAATACACTAAATGCGCAATATTCGGGCTTTTCAGCACACTCATTTATATTGCTCAAAATCAATTTTAAATGAGACCATATGATTCTACTCATCCATTTACATAAGAATCAGCATTAATCTTGATATGAATGAAAATACACTAAATGCGCAATTTTCGGGTCTTTCAGTACACTCATTGATATTGCTCAGAATCAATTTTAAATGAAACAATATGATTGTACAAATCAATTTACATAAGAATCAGCATTAATCTTGATATGCATGAAAATACTCTAAATGCGCAATTTTAAGGCTTTCAGTACACTCATTTATATTGCTCAGAATCAATTTTACATTAAACCATATGATTCTACACATCAATTTACATAAGAATCAGCATTAATCTTGATATGCATGAAAATACACTAAATGCGCAATTTTCGGGCTTTCAGTACACTCATTTAAATTGTTCAGAATCAATTTTAAATGAGACCATATGATTCTACACATCAATTTACATAAGAATCAGCATTAAACTTGATATGCATGAAAATACACTAAATGCGCAATTTTCGGTCTTTCAGTACACTCATTTATATCGCTCAAAATCAATGTGAAATGAGACCATATGATTCTACACATCAATTTACATAAGAATCAGCATTAATCTTGATATGCATGAAAATACACTAAATGGGCAGTTTCGGGCTTTCAGTACACACATTTATATTGCTCAGAATCAATTTTAAATGAGACCATATGATTCTACAAATCAATTTACATAAGAATCAGCATTAATCTTGATATGCATGAAAATACATTAATACGCAGTTTTTGGTCTTTCAGTACACTCATCTATATTGATCAGAGTCAATTTTAAATGAGACCATATGATTCTACACATCAATTTACATGAGAATCAGCATTAATCTTGGTATGCATGAAAATACACTCAATGCGCAATTTTCGGGCTTCCTGTACACTCATTTATATTGCTCAGAATCAATTTTAAATGAAACCATATGATTCTACAAATCAATTTACATAAGAATCAGCATTAATCTTGATATGCATGAAAATACACTAAATGCGCAATTTTCGGGATTTCAGTACAATCATTTATATTGCTCAGAATCAATTTTAAGTGAAACCATATGATTCTACTCATCAATTTACATAAGAATCAGCATTAATCTTGATATGCATGAAAATACACTAAATGCGCAATTTTCGGGCTTTCAGTACACTCATTTATATTGCACAGAAATTAATTTTAAATGAGTACGTATGATTCTACACATCAATATACAAAGAATCTGCATTAATCTTGATATGCATGAAAATACACTAATTGCGCAGTTTTTGGTCTTTCAGTACACTCATTTATATTGATCAGAATCAATTTAAAATGAGACCATATGATTCTACACATCAATTTACATAAGAATCAGCATTAATCTTGATATGCATGAAAATACACTAAATGCGCAGTTTTAGGGCTTTCAGTACACTCATTTATATTGCTCAGAATCAATTTTAAATGAGACCATATGATTCTACACATCAATTTACATAAGAATCTGCATTAATCTTGATATGCATGAAAATACACTAAATGCGCAATATTCGGGCTTTCAGTACACTCATTTATATTGCTCAGAATCAATTTCAAATGAAACCATATGATTCTACACATCAATTTACATAAGAATCAGCATTAATCTTGATATGCATGAAAATACACTAAATGCGCAATTTTCGGGCAATCAGTACACTCATTTATTTTGCTCAGAATAAATTTTAAATGAGACCGTATGATTCTACACATCAATTTACATAAGAATCAGCATTAATCTTGATATGCATGAAAATACACTAAATGCGCAATTTTCGGGCTTTCAGCACATTCATTTATATTGCTCAGAATGAATTTTAAATGAGACCATATTATTCTACACATCAATTTACATAAGAATCAACATTAATCTTGATATGCATGAAAATACACTAAATGCGCAATATTCGGGCTTTCAGTACACTCATTTATATTGCTCAGAATCAATTTTAAATGAGACCATATGATTCTACACATCAATTTACATAAGAATCAGCATTATTCTTGATATGCATGAAAATACACTAAATGCGCAATTTTCGGGCTTTCAAGTACACTAATTTATATCGCTCAAAATCAATGTGAAATGAGACCATATGATTCTACACATCAATTTTCATAAGAATAAGCATTAATCTTGATATTCATGAAAATACACTAAATGCGCAATTTTCCGGTTTCAGTACACTCATTTATATTGCTCAGAATCAATTTTAAATGAGACCATATGATTCTACACATCAATGTACAAAAGAATCAGCATTAATCTTGATATGCGTGAAAATACACTAAATGCGCAATTTTCGGGCTTTCAGTACACTCATTTATATTGCTCAGAATCAATGTTAAATGAGACCGTATGATTCTACACATCAATTTACATAAGAATCAGCATTAATCTTGATATGCATGAAAATACATTAAATGCGCAGTTTTTGGTCTTTCAGTACAGTCATTTATATTGATTTATTATATAGTGTATTTTCATGCATATCAAGATTAATGCTGTTTCTTATGTAAATTGATGTGTAGAATCATATGGTCTCATTTCACATTGATTTTGAGCGATATAAATGTGTGTACTTGAAAGCCCGAAAATTGCGCATTTAGTGTATTTTCATGCACATCAAGATTAATGCTGACTCTTTGTAAATTGATGAGTAGGATCATATGGTCTCATTTAAAATTGATTCTAATCAATATAAATGAGTGTACTGAAAGAACAAAAACTGCGCATTTATAGTATTTTCATGCATATCAAGATTAATGCTGATTCTTATGTAAATTGCTGTGTAGAATCATACGGTCTCATTTAAAATTGATTCTGAGCAATATAAATGAGTGTAGTGAAAGCCCGAAAATTGCGCATTTAGTGTATTTTCATGCATATCAAGATTAATGCTGATTCTTATGTAAATTGATGTGTAGAATCATATGGTTTCATTTAAAATTGATTCTGAGCAATATAAATGAGTGTACCGAAAGCCCGTAAATTGCGCATTTAGTGTATTTTCATGCATATCAAGATTAATGCTGATTCTTTTGTACATTGATGTGTAGAATCATATGGTTTCATTTAAAATTGATTCTTATCAGTATAAATGACTGTACTGAAAGACCAAATCTGCGCATTTAGTGTATTTTCATGCATATCAAGATTAATGCTGATTCTTTTGTAAATTGATGTGTAGAATCATATGGTCTCATTTAAAATTGATTCTGATCAATATAAATGACTGTACTGAAAGACCAAAAACTTCGCATTTAGTGTATTTTCATGCATATCAAGATTAATGCTGATTCTTATGTAAATTCATGTGTAGAATCATACGGTCTCATTTAAAATTGATTCTGAGCAATATAAATGAGTGTACTGAAAGCCCGAATATTGCGCATTTAGTGTATTTTCATGCGTATCAAGATTAATGCTGATTCTTATGTAAATTGATGTGTAGAATCATATGGTTTCATTTAAAATTTATTCTGAGCAATATAAATGGGTGTACTGAAAGCCCGAAAATTGCGCATTTAGTGTATTTTCATGCATATCAAGATTAATGCTGATTCTTATGTAAATTGATGTGTAGAATCATATGGTCTCATTTAAAATTGATTCTGAGCAATATAAATGAGTGTACTGAATGATCAAAAACTGCGCATTTAGTGTATTTTCATGCATATCAAGATTAATGCTGATTCTTATGTAAATTGATGTGTAGAATCATACGGTCTCTTTTAAAATTGATTCTGAGCAATATAAATGAGTGTACTGAATGCCCGAGAATTGCGCATTTAGTGTATTTTCATGCATATCAAGATTAATGCTGATTCTTATGTAAATTGATGTGTAGAATCATACGGTTTCATTTAAAATTGATTCTGAGCAATATAAATGAGTGTACTGAAAGCCCGAAAATTGCGCATTTAGTGTATTTTCATGCATATCAATATTAATGCTGATTCTTATGTAAATTGATGTGTAGAATTATATGGTCTCATTTAAAATTGATTCTGATCAATATAAATGAGTGTACTGAATGATCAAAAACTGCGCATTTAGTGTATTTTCATGCATATCAAGATTAATGCTGATTCTTATGTAAATTGATGTGTAGAATCATATGGTCTCATTTAAAATTTATACTGAGCAATATAAATGAGTGAACTGATTGCCCGAAAATTGCGCATTTATTGTATTTTCATGCATATCAAGATTAATGCTGATTCTTATGTAAATTGATGTGTAGAATCATATGGTTTCATTTGAAATTTATTCTGAGCAATATAAATGAGTGTACTGAAAGCCCGAAAATTGCGCATTTAGTGTATTTTCATGCATATCAAGATTAATGCTGATTCTTATGTAAATTGATGTGTAGAATCATATGGTCTCATTTAAAATTGATTCTGAGCAATATAATTGAGTGTGCTGAAAGCGCGAAAATTGCGCATTTAGTGTGTTTTCATGCACATCAAGATTAATGCTGATTCTTATGTAAATTGATGTGTAGAATCATATGGTCTCATATAAAATTGATTCTAATCAATATAAATGAGTGTACTGAAAGAACAAAAACTGCGCATTTATTGTATTTTCATGCATATCTAGATTAATGCTGATTCTTATGTAAATTGATGTGTAGAATCATACGGTCTTATTTAAAATTGATTCTGAGCAATATAAATGAGTGTACTGAAAGCCCGAAAATGGCGCATTTAGTGTATAATTCATGCATATCAAGATTAATGCTGATTCTGATGTAAATTGATGTGTAGAATCATATGGTTTCATTTAAAATTGATTCTGAGCAATATAAATGAGTGTACTGAAAGCCCGTAAATTGTGCATTTAGTGTATTTTCATGCATATCAAGATTAATGCTGATTCTTATGTACATTGATGTGTAGAATCATATGGTTTCATTTAAAATTGATTCTTATCAGTATAAATAACTGTACTGAAAGACCAAATCTGCGCATTTAGTGTATTTTCATGCATATCAAGGTTAATGCTGATTTTTATGTAAATTGATGTGTAGAATCATACGGTCTCATTTAAAATTGATTCTGAGCAATATAAATGAGTGTACTGAAAGCCCGAAAATTGCGCATTTAGTGTATTTTCATGCATATCAAGAGTAATGCTGATTCTTATGTAAATTGATGTGTAGAATCATATGGTCTCATTTAAAATTGATTCTGAGCAATATAAATGAGTGGACTGAAACCCGAAATTTGCGCATTTAGTGTATTTTCCATGCATATCAAGATTAATGCTGATCCTTATGTAAATTGATGTGTAGAATCATGTGGTCTCATTTCACCTTGATTTTGAGCGACATAAATGAGTGTACTTGAAAGACCGAAAATTGCGCATTCAGTGTATTTTCATGCATATCAAGTTTAAAGCAGGTTCTTATGTAAATTGATGTGTAGAATCATATGGTCTCATTTAAAATTGATTCTGAACAATATAAATGAGTGTAATGAAAGCCCGAACATTGCGCATTTAGTGTATTTTCATGAATGTCAAGATTAATGCTGATTCTTATGTAAATTGATGTGTAGAATCATATGGTCTCATGTAAAATTGATTCTGATCAATATAATTGAGTGTACTGAAAGAACAATAACTGCGCATTTAGTGTATTTTCATGCATATCACGATTAATGCTGATTCTTATGTACATTGATGTGTAGAATCATATGGTCTCATTTAAAATTGATTCTGATCAATATAAATGACTGTACTGAAAGGCCAAAAACTGCGCATTTAGTGAATTTTCATGCATATCAAGATTAATGCTGATTCTTATGTAAATTGATGTGTAGAATCATATGGTTTCATTTAAAATTGATTGTGAGCAATATAAATGAGTGTACTGAAAGCCCGAAAATTGCGCATTTAGTGCATTTTCATGCATATCAAGATTAATGCTGATTCTTATGTAAATTGGTGTGTAGAATCATATGGTTTTATTTAAAATTGATTCCGAGCAATATAAATGAGTGTACTGAAAGCCCGAAAATTGGGCATTTAGTGTATTTTCATGCATATCAAGATTAATGCTGATTCTTATGTAAATTGATGTGTAGAATCATATGGTCTCAATTAAAATTGATTCTGAGCAATATAAATGATTGTACTGAAAGCCCGAAAATTACGCATTTAGTGTATTTTCATGCATATCAAGATTAATGCTGATTCTTATGAAAATTCATGTGTAGAATCATATGGTTTCATTTAAAATTGATTCTGGGCAATATGAATGAGTGTGCTGAAAGCCCGAAAATTGCGAATTTAGTGTATTTTCATGCATATCAAGATTAATGCTGATTCTTATGTAAATTGATATGTCGAATCATACGGTCTCATTTAAAATTGATTCTGAGCAATATAAATGAGTGTACTGAAAAGCCCGAAAATTGCGCATTTAGTGCATTTTCATGCATATCAAGATTAATGCTGATTCTTATGTAAATTGATATGTAGAATAATATGGTTTCCTTTAAAATTGATGCTGAGCAATATAAATGAGTGTACTGAAAGTCCGAATATTGCGCATTTAGTGTATTTTCATGAATATCAAGATTAATGCTGATTCTTATGTAAATTCATGTGTAGAATCATATGGTCTCAATTAAAATTGATTCCGAGCAATATAATGAGTGTACTGAAAGCCCGAAAATTAGGCATTTAGTGTATTTTCATGCATATCAAGATTAATGCTGATTCTTATGTAAATTGATGTGTAGAATCATATGGTCTCAATTAAAATTGATTCTGATCAATATAAATGACTGTATTGAAAGACAAAAAACTGCGCATTTAGTGTTTTTTCATGCATATCAAGATTAATGCAGATTCTTATGTAAATTGATGTGTAGAATCATATGGTCTCATTTCAATTCTCTCTGAGCGATATAAATGAGTGTACTGAAAGCCCGAAAATTGCGCATTTAGTGTATTTTCATGCATATCAAGATTAATGCTGATTCTTATGTAAATTGATGTGTAGAATCATATGGTCTCATTTCAATTCTCTCTGGGCGATATAAATGAGTGTACTGAAAGCCCGAAAATTGCGCATTTAGTGTATTTTCATGCATATCAACATTAATGCTGATTCTTATGAAAATTCATGTGTAGAATCATATGGTTTCATTTAAATTTGATTCTGATCAATATAAATGAGTGTACTGAATGACCAAAAACTGCGCATTCAGTGTATTTTCATGCATATCAAGATTAATGCTGATTCTTATGTAAATTGATGTGTAGAATCATACGGTCTCATTTAAAATTGATTCTGATCAATATAAATGAGTGTCCTGATAGTCCATAAACTGCGCATTTAGTGTATTTTCATGCATATCAAGATTAATGCTGATTCTTATGTAAATTGATGTGTAGAATAATATGGTTTCCTTTAAAATTGATTCTGTGCAATATAAATGAGTGTACTGAAAGTACGAATATTGCGCATCTAGTGTATTTTCATGCATATCAAGATTAATGCTGATTCTTATGTAAATTGATGTGTAGAATCATATAGTCTCATTTAAAAGTGATTCTGATCAATATAAATGACTGTACTGAAAGACCAAAAACTGCGCATTTAGAGTATTTTCATGCATATCAAGATTAATGCAGATTCTTATGTAAATTGATGTGTAGAATCATATGGTCTCATTTCACTTCTCTCCGAGCGATATAAATGAGTGTACTGAAAGCCCGAAAATTGCGCATTTAGTGCATTTTCATGCATATCAAGATTAATGCTGATTCTTATGTAAATTGATGTGTAGAATCATATGGCTTCATTTAAAATTGATTCTGATCAATATAAATGACTGTACTGAAAGACGAAAAACTGCGCATTTAGTGTATTTTCATGCATATCAAGATTAATGCTGATTCTTATGAAAATTCATGTGTAGAATCATATGGTTTCATTTAAAATTGATTCTGGGCAATATGAATGAGTGTGCTGAAAGCCCGAAAATTGCGAATTTAGTGTATTTTCATGCATATCAAGATTAATGCTGATTCTTTTGTAAATTGATATGTCGAATCATACGGTCTCATTTAAAATTGATTCTGAGCAATATAAATGAGTGTACTGAAAGCCCGAAAATTGCGCATTTAGTGCATTTTCATGCATATCAAGATTAATGCTGATTCTTATGTAAATTGTTATGTAGAATAATATGGTTTCCTTTAAAATTGATTCTGAGCAATATAAATGAGTGTACTGAAAGTCCGAATATTGCGCATTTAGTGTATTTTCATGAATATCAAGATTAATGCTGATTCTTATGTAAATTCATGTGTAGAATCATATGGTCTCAATTAAAATTTATTCCGAGCAATATAATGAGTGTACTGAAAGCCCGAAAATTTGGCATTTAGTGTATTTTCATGCATATCAAGATTAATGCTGATTCTTATGTAAATTGATGTGTAGAATCATATAGTCTCATTTAAAAGTGATTCTGATCAATATAAATGACTGTACTGAAAGAACAAAAACTGCGCATTTAGAGTATTTTCATGCATATCAAAATTAATGCAGATTCTTATGTAAATTGATTTGTAGAATCATATGGTCTCATTTCAATTCTCTCTGAGCGATATAAATGAGTGTACTGAAAGCCCGAAAATTGCGCATTTAGTGTATTTTCATGCATATCAAGATTAATGTTGATTCTTATGTAAATTGATGTGTAGAATCATATGGTCTCATTTAAAATTGATTCTGAGCAATATAAATGATTGTACTGAAAGCCCGAAAATTGCGCATTTAGTGTATTTTCATGCATATCAACATTAATGCTGATTCTTATGAAAATTCATGTGTAGAATCATATGATTCCATTTAAATTTGATTCTGATCAATATAAATGAGTGTACTGAATGACCAAAAACTGCGCATTCAGTGTATTTTCATGCATATCAAAATTAATGCTGATTCTTATGTAAATTGATGTGTAGAATCATACGGTCTCATTTAAAATTGATTCTGATCAATATAAATGAGTGTACTGATAGTCCAAAAACTGCGCATTTAGTGTATTTTCATGCATATCAAGATTAATGCTGATTCTTATGTAAATTGATGTGTAGAATAATATGGTTTCCTTTAAAATTGATTCTGAGCAATATAAATGAGTGTACTGAAAGTACGAATATTGCGCATTTAGTGTATTTTCATGTATATCAAGATTAATGCTGATTCTTATGTAAATTGATGTGTAGAATCATATGGTCTCATTTAAAATTGATTCCGAGCAATATAATGAGTGTACTGAAAGCCCAAAAATTTGGCATTTAGTGTATTTTCATGCATATCAAGATTAATGCTGATTCTTATGTAAATTGATGTGTAGAATCATATAGTCTCATTTAAAAGTGATTCTGATCAATATAAATGACTGTACTGAAAGACCAAAACTGCGCATTTAGAGTATTTTCATGCATATCAAGATTAATGCGGATTCTTATGTAAATTGATGTGTAGAATCATATGGGCTCATTTAAAATTGATTCTGATCAGTATAAATGAGTGTACTGAAAGACCAAAAACTGCGCATTTAGTGTATTTTCTTGCATATCAAGATTAATGCTGATTCTTATGTAAATTGATGTGTAGAATCATACGGTCTCATATAAATTGATTCTGATCAATATAAATGAGTGTACTCATAGTCCAAAAACTGCGCATTTAGTGTATTTTCATGCATATCAAGATTAAATGAAGACATATGATTCTACACATGAATTTTCATAAGAATCAGCATTAATCTTGATATGCATGAAAATACACTAAATGCGCAATTTTCGGGCTTTCAGTACAATCATTTATATTGCTCAGAATCAATTTCAAATGAGACCATATGATTCTACACATCAATTTACATAAGAATCAGCATTAATCTTGATATACATGAAGATACACTAAATGCGCAATTTTCGGGCTTTCGGTACACTCATTTATATTGCTCAGAATCAATTTTAAATGAAACCAGATGATTCTACACATCAAATACATAAGAATCAGCATTAATCTTGATATGCATGAAAATACACAAAATGCGCAAATTTCAGGCATTCAGTACACTCATTTATATTGCTCAGTATCAATTTTAAATGAGACCGTATGATTCTACACATCAATTTACATAAGAATCAGCATTAATCTTGATATGCATGAAAATACACTAAATGCGCAGTTTTTTGATCTTTCAGTACACTCATTTATATTGATCAGAATCAATTTTAAATGAGACCATATGATTCTACACATCAATTTACATAAGAATCAGCATTAATCTTTATATGCATGAAAATACACTAAATGCGCAATTTTCGGGCTTTCAGTACACTCATTTATATTGATCAGAATCAATTTTAAATGAGACCATTTGATTCTACACATCAATTTACGAAAGAATCAGCATTAATCTTGATATGCATGAAAATACACTAAATGCGCAATTTTCGGGCTTTCAGTACACTCATTTATATTGCTCAGAATCAATTTTAAATGAAACCATATGATTCTGCTCATCAATTTACATAAGAATCAGCATTAATCTTGATATGCATGAAAATACACTAAATGCGCAATTTTAGGGATTTCAGTACACTCATTTATATTGCACAGAAATTAATTTTAAATGAGAACGTATGATTCTACACATCAATTTACATAAGAATCTGCATTAATCTTGATATGCATGAAAATATACTAAATGCGCAGTTTTTGGTCTTTCAGTAAACTCATTTATGTTGCTCAGAATCAATTTTAAATGAAACCATATGATTCTACACATCAATTTACATAAGAATCAGCATTAATCTTGATATGCATGAAAATACAGTAAATGTGCAGTGTTTGGGCTTTCAGTACACTCATTTATATTGATCAGAATCAATTTTAAATGAGACCATACGATTCTACACATCAATTTACATAAGAATCAGCATTAATCTTGATATGCATGAAAATACACTAAATGCGCAATTTTCGGGCTTTTAGTACACTCATTTATATTGCTCAGAATCATTTTTAAATGCGACCGTATGATTCTACACATCAATTTACATAAGAATCAGCATTAATCTTGATATGCATGAAAATACAATAAATGCGCAGTTTTTGTTCTTTCAGTACACTCATTTATATTGATTAGAATCAATTTTAAATGAGACCATATGATTCTACACATCAATTTACATAAGAATCAGCATTAATCTTGATATGCATGAAAATACACTAAATGCGCAATTTTCCGGCTTTCAGTACAGTCATTTATATTGTTCAGTATCAATTTTAAATGAGACCATATGATTCTACACATCAATTTACATAAGAATCAGCATTAAACTTGATATGCATGAAAATACACTAAATGCGCAATTTTCGGGCTTTCAGTACACTCATTTATATCGCTCAAAATCAATGTGAAATGAGACCATATGATTCTACACATCAATTTACATAAGAATCAGCATTAATCTTGATATGCATGAAAATACACTAAATGCGCAGTTTTCGGGACTTTCAGTACACTCATTTATATTGCTCAGAATCAATTTTAAATGAGACCATATGATTCTACACATCAATTTACATAAGAATCAGCAGTAATCTTGATATGCATGAAAATACACTAAATGCGCAGTTTTTGATCATTCAGTACACTCATTTATATTGATCAGAATTAATTTTAAATGAGACCATATGATTCAACACATCAATTTACATAAGAATCAGCATTAATCTTGATATGCATGAAAATACACTAAATGCGCAATTTTCGTGCTTTCAGCACATTCATTTATATTGCTCAGAATCAATTTTAAATGAGACCTTATTATTCTACACATCAAATTACATAAGTATCAGCATTAATCTTGATATGCATGAAAATACACAAAATGCGCAATTTTCGGGCTTTCAGTACACTCATTTATATTGCTCAGAATCAATTTTAAATGAAACCATATGATTCTACACATCAATTTACATAAGAATCAGCATTAATCTTGATATGCATGAAAATACACTAAATGCGCAATTTTCGGGCTTTCAGTACACTCATTTATATTGCTCAGAATGAATTTTAAATGAGACCGTATGATTCTACACATCCATTTACATAAGAATCAGCATTAATCTTGATATGCATGAAAATACACTAAATGCGCAGTTTTTGGTCTTTCAGTACACTCATTTATACTGCTCAGAATCAATTTTAAATTAGACCATATGATTCTACACATCAATTTACATAAGAATCAGCATTAATCTTGATGTGCATGAAAATACACTAAATGCGCAATTTTCGGGCTTTCAGTACACTCATTTATATTGCTCAGAATCAATTTTAAATGAGACCATGTGATTCTACACATCAATTTACATAAGAATCAGCATTAATCTTGATATGCATGAAAATACAAAAAATGCGCTATTTTCAGGCTTCCAGTACACTCATTTATATTGCTCAGAATCAATTTTAAATGAAACCATATGATTCTACACATCAATTTACATAAGAATCAGCATTAATCTTGATATGCAAGAAAATACACTAAATGCGCAATTTTTGGGCTTTCAGTACACTCATTTATGTTGCTCAGAATCAAGTTTAAATGAGACCGTATGATTCTTCACATCAATTTACATAAGAATCAGCATTAATCTTGATATGCATGAAAATACAATAAATGCGCAGTTTTTGGTCTTTCAGTACACTCATTTATATTGCTCAGAATCAATTTTAAATGAGACCATATGATTCTACATATCAATCTACATAAGAATCAGCATTAATCTTGATGTGCATGAAAATACACTAAATGCGCAATTTTCGGGCTTTCAGTACACTCATTTATATTGCTCAGAATCAATTTTCATTGAGACCGTATGATTCTACACATCAATTTACATAAGAATCAGCATTAATCTTGATATGCAAGAAATTACACTAAATGCGCAGATTTTGGTCTTTCAGTACACTCATTTATATTGCTCAGAATCAATTTAAATGAGACCATATGATTCTACACATCAATTTACAAAAGAATCAGCATTAATCTTGATGTGCATGAAAATACACTAAATGCGCAATTTTCGGGCTTTCAGTACAATCATTTATATTGCTCAGAATCAATTTTAAATGAGACCATATGATTCTACACATCAATTTACATAAGAATCAGCATTAATCTTGATATGCATGAAAATACACTAAATGCGCAATTTTCGGGCTTTCATTACACTCATTTATATTGTTCAGAATCAATTTTAAATGAGACCATATTATTCTACACATCAATTTACATAAGAATCAGCATTACTTTTGATATGCATGAAAATACACAAAATGCGCAATTTTCGGGCTTTCAGTACACTCATTTATATCGCTCAGAATCAATTTTAAATGAATCCATATGATTCTACACATCAATTTACATAAGAATCAGCATTAATCTTGATATGCATGAAAATACACTAAATGCGCAATTTTTGGGCTTTCAGTACACTCATTTATGTTGCTCAGAAACAATTTTAAATGAGACCGTATGATTCTACACATCAATTTACATAAGAATCAGCATTAATCTTGATATGCATGAAAATACAATAAATGCGCAGTTTTTGGTCTTTCAGTACACTCATTTATATTGCTCAGAATCAATTTTAAATGAGACCATATGATTCTACACATCAATTTACATAAGAATCAGCATTAATCTTGATATGCATGAAAATACACTAAATGCGCAATGTTCGGGCTTTCATTACACTCATTTATATTGTTCAGAATCAATTTTAAATGAAACCATATGATTCTACACATCAATTTACATAAGAATCAGCATTAATCTTGATATGCATGATAATACACTAAATGCGCAATATTAGGGCTTTCAGTACACTCATTTATATTGCACAGAATCAATTTTAAATGAGACCGTATGATTCTACACATCAATTTACATAAGAATCAGCATTAATCTTGATATGCTGAAAATACACTAAATGCGCAGTTTTTGGTCTTTCAGTACAGTCATTTACATTGACCAGAATAAATTTTAAATGAGACCATATGATTCTACACATAAATTTACATAAGAATCAGCATTAATCCTGATATGCATGAAAATACACATAATGCGCAATTTTCGGGCTTTCAGTACACTCATTTATATTGCTCAGAATCAATTTTAAATGAGACCGTATGATTCTACACATCAATTTACATAAGAATCAGCATTAATCTTGATATGCATGAAAATACACTAAATGCGCAGTTTTTGGTCTTTCAGTACAGTCATTTATATTGATCAGAATCAATTTTAAATGAGAACATATGATTCTACACATCAATTTACAAAAGAATCAGCATTAATCTTGATATGCATGAAAATACACTAAATGCGCAATTTTCGGGCGTTCAGTAAACACATTTATATAGCTCAGAATCAATTTTAAATGAAACCATATGATTCTACACATCAATTTACATAAGAATCAGCATTAATCTTGATGTGCATGAAAATACACTAAATGCGCAGTTTTTGGTCTTTCAGTACAGTCATTTACATTGATCAGAATAAATTTTAAATGAGACCATATGATTCTACACATCAATTTACATATGAATCAGCATTAATCTTGATATGCATGAAAATACACCAAATGCGCAATTTTCGGGCTTTCAGTACACTCATTTATATTGCTCAGAATGAATTTTAAATGAGACCATATGATTCTACACATCAATTTACATAAGAATCAGCATTAATCTACATATGCATGAAAATACAGTAAATGCGCAATTTTCGGGCTTTCAGTACCCTCATTTATATTGCTCAGAATCAATTTTAAATTAAACCATATGATTCTACACATCAATTTACATAAGAATCAGCATTAATCTTGATATGCATGAAAATACACAAAATGCGCAATTTTCGGGCTTTCAGTACACTCATTTATATTGCTCAGAATCAATTTTAAATGAGACCGTATGATTCTACACATCAATTTACATAAGAATCAGCATTAATCTTCATATGCATGAAAATACAGTAAATGCGCAATATTCGGGCTTTCAGTACACACTTTTATATTGCTCAGAATCAATTTTAAATGAGACCATATGATTCTACACATCAATTTACATAAGAATCAGCATTAATCTACATATGCATGAAAATACACTAAATGCGCAATTTTCGGGATTTCAGTACCCTCATTTATATTGCTCAGGATCAATTTTAAATTAAACCATATGATTCTACACATCAATTTACATAAGAATCAGCATTAATCTTGATATGCATGAAAATACACTAAATACGCAGCTTTTGGTCTTTCAGTACACACATTTATATTTTCATGCATATCAAGATTAATGCTGATTCTTATGTAAATTGATGTGTAGAATCATATGGTTTCATTTAAAATTGATTCTGAGCAATATAAATGAGTGTACTGAAAATGAACATTGCATTTAGTGTATTTTCATGCATATCAAGATTAATGCTGATTCTTATGTAAATTGATGTGTAGAATCATATGGTCTCATTTAAAATTGATTCTGATCAATATATGACTGTACTGAAAGACCAAAAACTGCGCATTTAGTGTATTTTCATGCATATCAAGATTAATACTGATTCTTATGTAAATTGATGTGTAGAATCATATGGTCTCATTTAAAATTGATTCTGATCAATATAAATGACTGTACTGAAAGACAAAAACTGCACTTTAAGTGTGATTTTCATGCATATCAAGATTAATGCTGATTCTTATGTAAATTGATGTGTAGAATCAATGGTCTCATTTAAAATTGATTCTGAGCAATATAAATGAGTGTACTGAACGCCCGAAAATTGCGCATTTAGTGTATTTTCATGCATATCAAGATTAATGCTGATTCTTTTGTAAATTGATGTGTAGAATCATATGGTCTCATTTAAAATTGATTCTGATCAATATAAATGACTGTACTGAAAGACCAAAAACTGCGCATTAATGTATTTTCATGCATATTAAGATTAATGCTGATTCTTATGTAAATTCATGTGTAGAATCATACGGTCTCATTTAAAATTTTTTCTGAGCAATATAAATGAGTGTACTGAAAGCCCGAAAATTGCGTATTTAGTGTATTTTCATGCATATCAAGATTAATGCTGATTCTTATGTAAATTGATGTGTAGAATCATATGGTTTCATTTAAAATTGATTCTGAACAATATAAATGAGTGTACTCAATGCCCAAAAATTGCGCATTTAGTGTATTTTCATGCATATCAAGATTAATGCTGATTCTTATGTAAATTGATGTGTAGAATCATATGGTCCCATTTAAAATTGATTCTGATCAATATAAATGAGTGTACTGAAAGACCAAAAACTGCGCATTTAGTGTATTTTCATGCATATCAAGATTAATGCTGATTCTTATATAAATTGATGTGTAGAATCATGCGGTCTCATTTAAAATTGATTCTGAGCAATATAAATGGGTGTACTTGAAAGCGAAAATTGCGCATTTAGTGTATTTTCATGCATATCAAGATTAATGCTGATTCTTATGTAAATTGATGTGTAGAATCATATGGTTTCATTTAAAATTGATTCTGAGCAATATAAATGAGTGTACTGAAACCCCGAAAATTGCGCATTTATTGTATTTTCATGCATATCAAGATTAATGCTGATTCTTATGAAATTGATGTGTAGAATCATATGGTTTCATTTAAAATTGATTCATGAGCAATATAATTGAGTGTACTGAAACCCGAAAATTGCGCATTTAGTGTATTTTCATGCATATCAAGATTAATGCTGATTCTTATGTAAATTGATGTGTAGAATCATATGGTCTCATTTAAACTTGATTCTGAGCAATATAAATGAGTGTATTGAAAGCCCGAAAATTGCTCATTTAGTGTATTTTCATGCATATAAAGATTAATGCTGATTCTTATGTAAATTGATGTGTAGAATCATATGGTCTCATTTAAAATTTATTCTGAGCAATATAAATGAGTGTGCTGAAAGCCCGAAAATTGCGCATTTAGTGTATTTTCATGCATATCAAGATTAATGCTGATTCTTATGTAAGTTGATGTGTAGAATCATATGGTCTCATTTCACATTAATTTTGAGCGATATAAATGAGTGTACTGAAACCCCGAAAATTGCGCATTTATTGTATTTTCATGCATATCAAGATTAATGCTGATTCTTATATAAATTGATGTGTAGAATCATGCGGTCTCATTTAAAATTGATTCTGAGCAATATAAATGGGTGTACTGAAAGCCCGAAAATTGCGCATTTAGTGTATTTTCATGCATATCAAGATTAATGCTGATTCTTATGTAAATTGATGTGTAGAATCATATGGTTTCATTTAAAATTGATTCTGAGCAATATAAATGAGTGTACTGAAACCCCGAAAATTGCGCATTTATTGTATTTTCATGCATATCAAGATTAATGCTGATTCTTATGTAAATTGATGTGTAGAATCATATGGTTTCATTTAAAATTGATTCATGAGCAATATAATTGAGTGTACTGAAACCCGAAAATTGCGCATTTAGTGTATTTTCATGCATATCAAGATTAATGCTGATTCTTATGTAAATTGATGTGTAGAATCATATGGTCTCATTTAAACTTGATTCTGAGCAATATAAATGAGTGTATTGAAAGCCCGAAAATTGCTCATTTAGTGTATTTTCATGCATATAAAGATTAATGCTGATTCTTATGTAAATTGATGTGTAGAATCATATGGTCTCATTTAAAATTTATTCTGAGCAATATAAATGAGTGTGCTGAAAGCCCGAAAATTGCGCATTTAGTGTATTTTCATGCATATCAAGATTAATGCTGATTCTTATGTAAGTTGATGTGTAGAATCATATGGTCTCATTTCACATTAATTTTGAGCGATATAAATGAGTGTACTGAAAGCCCGAAAATTGTGCATTTAGTGTATTTTCATGCACATCAAGATTAATGCTGATTCTTATGTAAATTGATGTGTAGAATCATATGGTCTCATTTAAAATTGATTCTGAGCAATATAAATGAGTGTACTGAAAGACCAAAAACTGCGCATTTAGTGTATTTTCATGCATATCAAGATTAATGCTGATTCTTATGTAAATTGATGTGTAGAATCATACGGTCTCATTTAAATTTGATTCTGAGCAATATAAATAATTGTACTGAAAGCCCGAAAATTGTGCATTTAGTGTATTTTCATGCATATCAAGATTAATGCTGATTCTTACGTAAATTGATGTGTAGAATCATATGGTTTCATTTAAAATTCATTCTGAGCAATATAAATGAGTGTACTGAAAGCCCGAAAATTGCGCATTTAGTGTATTTTCATGCATATCAAGATTAATGCTGATTATTATGTAAATTGATGTGTAGAATCATATGGTTTCATTTAAAATTGATTCTGAGCAATACAAATGAGTGTACTGAAAGCCCGAAAATTGTTGCATTTTGTGTATTTTCATGCATATCAAGATTAATGCTGATTCTTATGTAAATTGATGTGTAGAATAATATGGTCTCATTTAAAATTGATTCTGAGCAATATAAATGAATGTGCTGAAAGCCCGAAAATTGCGCATTTAGTGTATTTTCATGCATATCAAGATTAATGCTGATTCTTATGTAAATTGATGAGTAGAATCATACGGTTTCATTTAAAATTGATTCTGAGCAATCTAAATGAGTGTACTGAAATCCCGAAAATTGCGCATTTAGTGTATTTTCATGCATATCAAGATTAATGCTGATTCTTATGTAAATTGATGTGTAGAATCATATGGTCTCATTTAAAATTGATTCTGATCAATATAAATGAGTGTACTGAATGATCAAAAACTGCGCATTTAGTGTATTTTCATGCATATCAAGATTAATGCTGATTCTTATGTAAATTGATGTGTAGAATCATACAGTCTCATTTAAAATTTATTCTGAGCAATATAAATGAGTGTACTGATTGCCCGAAAATTGCGCATTTAGTGTATTTTCAGGCATATCAAGATTATTGCTGATTCTTATGTAAATTGATGTGTAGAATCATATGGTTTCATTGAAAATTGATTCTGAGCCATATAAATGAGTGTACTGAAAGCCCGAAAATTGCGCATTTAGTGTATTTTTATGCATATCAAGATTAATGCTGATTCTTATGTAAATCGATGAGTAGAATCATATGGTCTCATTTAAAATTGATTTTGAGCAATATAAATGAGTGTGCTGAAAGCCCGAATATTGCGCATTTAGTGTATTTTCATGCACATCAAGATTAATGCAGATTGTTATGTAAATTGGTGTGTAGAATCATGCGGTCTCATTTAAAATTGATTCTGAGCAATATAAAAGAGTGCACTGAAATCCCGAAAATTGCGCATTTAGTGTATTTTCATGCATATCAAGATTAATGCTGATTCTTATGTAAATTGTTGTGTAGAATCATATGGTCTCATTTAAAATTGATTCTGAGCAATATAAATGAGTGTACTGCAACCCGAAAATTGCGCATTTAGTGTATTTTCATGCATATCAAGATTAATGCTGATTCTTATGTAAATTGATGTGTAGAATCATATGGTCTCATATTCGGGCTATCAGTACACTCATTAATATTGCTCAGAATAAATTTTAAATGAGACCGTATGATTCTACACATCAATTTACATAAGAATCAGCATTAATCTTGATATGCATGAAAATACACTAAATGCGCAGTTTTTGATCATTCAGTAAACTCATTTATATTGATCAGAATCAATTTTAAATGAGACCATATGATTCTACACATCAATTTACATAAGAATCAGCATTAATCTTGATGTGCATGAAAATACACAAAATGCGCAAATTTCGGGCTTTCAGTACATTCATTTATATTGCTCAGAATCAATTTTAAATGAAACCATATGTTTCTACACATCAATTTACATAAGAATCAGCATGAATCTTGATATGCATGAAAATACACTAAATGCGCAGTTTTCGGGCTTTCAGTACACTCATTTATGTTGCTCAGAATCAATTTTAAATGAGACCGTATGATTCTACACATCAATTTACATAAGAATCAGCATTAATCTTGATGTGCTGAAAATACACTAAATGCGCAATATTCGGGCTTTCAGTACACTCATTTATATTGCTCAAAATCAATTTTAAATGAGACCATATGATTCTACTCATCGAATTACATAAGAATCAGCATTAATCTTGATATGCATGAAAATACACTAAATGCGCAGTTTTTGGACTTTCAGTACACTCATTTATATTGATCAGAATCAATTTTAAATGAGACCATATGATTCTACACATCAATTTACATAAGAATCAGCATTAATCTTGATATGCATGAAAATACACTAAATGCGCAATTTTCGGGCTATCAGTACACTCATTTATATTGCTCAGAATCAATTTTAAATGAGACCGTATGATTCTACACATCAATTTACATAAGAATCAGCATTAATCTTGATATGCATGAAAATACACTAAATGCGCAGTTTCTGGGCTTTCAGTACACTCATTTATATTGTTCAGAATCAATTTTAAATGAGACCATATTATTCTACACATCAATTTACATAAGAATCAGCATTAAACTTGATATGCATGAAAATACACTAAATGCGCAATTTTCGGGCTTTCAGTACACTCATTTATATTGCTCAGAATCAATTTTAAATGAAACCATATGATTCTACTCATCAATTTACATAAGAATCAGCATTAATCTTGATATGCATGAAAATACACGAAATGCGCAATTTTCGGGTTTCAGTACACTCATTTATATTGCTCAGAATCTATTTCAAATGAGACCATATGATTCTACACAACAATTTACATAAGAATCAGCATTAATCTTTATATGCATGAAAATACACTAAATGCGAAATTTTCGGGCTTTCAGTACACTCATTTATATTGCTCAGAATCAATTTTAAATGAAACCATATGATTCTTCACATCAATTTACATAAGAATCAGCATTAATCTTGATATGCATGAAAATACACTAAATGCGCAATTTTTGGGCTTTCAGTACACTCATTTATATTGCTCAGAATCAATTTCAAATGAAACCGTATGATTCTACACATCAATTTACATAAGAATCAGCATTAATCTTGATGTGCATGAAAATACACTAAATGCGCAATATTCGGGCTTTCAGCATACTCATTTATATTGCTCAAAATCAATTTTAAATGAAACCATATGATTCTACTTTTCGATTTACATAAGAATCAGCATTAATCTTGATATGCATGAAAATACACTAAATGCGCAATATTCGGGCTATCAGTACACTCATTTATATTGCTCAGAATCAATTTTAAATGAGACCGTATGAATCTACACATCAATTTACATTAGAATCAGCATTATTCTTGATATGCATGAAAATACACTAAATGCGCAGTTTTTGAACATTCAGTACACTCATTTATATTGATCAGAATCAATTTTAAACGAGACCATATGATTCTACACATCAATTTACATAAGAATCAGCATTAATCTTGATATGCATGAAAATACACTAAATGCGCAGTTTTTGATCTTTCAGTACACTCATTTGTATTGATCAGAATCAATTTTCAATGAGACCATGTGATTCTGCAGATCTATTTACATAAGAATCAGCATTAATCTTGATATGCATGAAAATACACTAAATGCGCAGTTTTTGATCTTTCAGTACACTCATTTATATTGATCAGAATCAATTTTAAATGAGACCATATGATTCTACACATCAATTTACATAAGAATCAGCATAAATCTTGATATGCATGAAAATACACTAAATGCGCAGTTTTTGGTCTTTCAGTACAGTCATTTATATTGATCAGAATCAATTTTAAATGAGACCATATGATTCTAACATCAATTTACATAAGAATCACCATTAATCTTGATATGCATGAAAATACACTAAATGCGCAATTTTCGGGCTTTCAGTACACTCATTGATATTGCTCAGAATCAATTTTAAATGAAACCGTATTATTCTACACATCAATTTACATAAGAATCAGCATTAATCTTGATGTGCATCAAAATACACTAAATGCGCAATATTCGGGCTTTCAGCACACTCATTTATATTGCTCAAAATAAATTTTAAATGAGACCATATGATTCTACACATCGATTTACATAAGAATCAGCATTAATCTTGATATGCATGAAAATACACTAAATGCGCAATTTTCGGGCAATCAGTACACTCATTGATATTGCTCAGAATCAATTTTCAATGAGACCATATGATTCTACACATCAATTTACATAAGAATCAGCATTAATCTTGATATGCATGAAAATACACTAAATGCGCAGTTTTTGATCTTTCAGTACACTCATTTATATTGATCAGAATCAATTTTAAATGAGACCATATGATTCTACACATCAATTTACATAAGAATCGACATTAATCTTGATATGCATGAAAATACACGAAATGCGCAGTTTTTGGTCTTTCAGTACACTTATCTATATTGATCAGAATCAATTTCAAATGAAACCATATGATTCTACACATCAATTTACATAAGAATCAGCATTAATCTTGATATGCATGAAAATACAATAAATGCGCAATTTTCGGGCTATCAGTACACTCATTTATATTGCTCAGTATAAATTTTAAATGAGACCGTATGATTCTAAACATCAATTTACATAAGAATCAGCATTAATCTTGATATGCATGAAAATACACTAAATGCGCAGTTTTGATCATTCAGTACACTCATTTATATTGATCAGAATCAATTTTAAATGAGACCATATGATTCTACACATCTATTTACATAAGAATCAGCATTAATCTTGATATGCATGAAAATACACTAAATGCGCAATTTTCGGGCTTTCAGTACACTCATTTATATTGCTCAGAATCAATTTTAAATGTAACCATATGATTGTACACATCAATTTATATAAGAATCAGCATTAATCTTGATATGTATGAAAATACAATAAAAGCGCAGTGTTGTTCTTTCAGTACACTCATTTATATTGATCAGAATCAATTTTAATTGTGACCATATGAATCTACACATCAATTTACGTAAGAATCAGCATTAATCTTGATATGCATGAAAATACACTAAATGCGCAGTTTTTGGTCTTTCAGTACAGTCATTTATATTGATCAGAATCACTTTTAAATGAGACCATATGATTCTAACATCAATTTACATAAGAATCACCATTAATCTTGATATGCATGAAAATACACTAAATGCGCAATTTTCGGGCTTTCAGTACACTCATTGATATTGCTCAGAATCAATTTTAAATGAGACCGTATTATTCTACACATCAATTTACATAAGAATCAGCATTAATCTTGATGTGCATGAAAATACACTAAATGCGCAATATTCGGGCTTTCAGCACACTCATTTATATTGCTCAGAATCAATTTCAAATAAAACCATATGATTCTACACATCAATTTACATAAGAATCAGCATTAATCTTGATATCCATGAAAATACACTAAATGCGCAGTTTTTGATCATTCAGTAAACTCATTTATATTGATCAGAATCAATTTTAAATGAGACCATATGATTCTACACATCAATTTATATAAGAATCAACATTAATCTTGATATGCATGAAAATACACTAAATGCGCAATTTTCGGGCTATCAGAACACTCATTTATATTGCTCAGAATAAATTTTAAATGAGTCCGTTTGATTCTACACATCAATTTACATAAGAATCAGCATTAATCTTGATATGCATGCAAATACACTAAATGCGCAGTTTTTGGTCTTTCAGTACACTCATTTATATTGATCAGAATCAATTTGAAATGAGACCATATGATTCTACACATCAATTTACATAAGAATCAGCATTAATCTTGATATGCATGAAAATACACTAAATGCGCAATTTTCGGCCTTTCAATACACTCATTTATATTGCTCAGAATCAATTTTCAATGAGACCGTATGATTCTATACATCAATTTACATAAGAATCAGCATTAGTCTTGATGTGCATGAAAATACACTAAATGCGCAATTTTCGGGCTTTCAGTACACTCATTTATATTGATCAGAATCAATTTTAAATGAGACGATATGATTCTACACATCAATTTACATAAGAATCAGCATTAATCTTGATATGCATGAAAATACACTAAATGCGCAATTTTCGGGCTTTCAGTACACTCATTTATATTGCTCAGAATCAATTTTAAATGAAACAATATGATTCTACACATCAATTTACATAAGAATCAGCATTAATCTTGATATGCATGAAAATACACTAAATGCGCAAATTTCGGGCTTTCAGTACACTCATTTATATTGCTCAGAATCAATTTTAAATGAGACCGTATGATTCTACACATCAATTTACATAAGAATCAGCATTAATCTTGATGTGCATGAATATACACTAAATGCGCAATTTTCGGGCTTTCAGTCCACTCATTTATATTGCTCAGAATCAATTTTAAATGAGACCATATGATTCTACACATCAATTTACATAAGAATCAGCATTAATCTTGATATGCATGAAAATACACTAAATGCGCAATTTTCGGGCTTTCAGTACCATCATTTATGTTGCTCAATTTCAATCTTAAATGAGACCGTATGATTCTACAGAACAATTTACATAAGAATCAGCATTAATCTTGATATGCATGAAAACACATTGATGCGCAGTTTTTGGTCTTTCAGTACAGTCATTTATATTGATCAGAATCAATTTTAAATGAGACCATATGATTCTACACATCAATTTACAAAAGAATCAGCATTAATCTTGATATGCATGAAAATACACTAAATGCGCAAATTTCGGGCTTTCAATACACTCATTTATATTGCTCAGAATCAATTTAAATGAGACCGTATGATTCTACACATCAATTTACATAAGAATCAGCATTAATCTTGATATGCATGAAAATACACGAAATGCGCAGTTTTTGGACTTTCAGTACACTCATATATATTGATCAGAATCAATTTTAAATGAGACCATATGATTCTACACATCAATTTACATAAGAATCAGCATTAATCTTGATGTGCATGAAAATACACTAAATGCGCAATTTTCGGGCTTACATTACACTCATTTATATCGCTCAAAATCAATGTGAAATTAGACCATATGATTCTACACATCAATTTACATAAGAATCAGCATTAATCTTGATATGCATGAAAATACACTAAATGCGCAATTTTCGGGCTTTCAAGTAAACTCATTTATATCGCTCAAAATCAATGTGAAATGAGACCATATGATTCTACACATCAATTTACATAAGAATCAGCATTAATCTTGATATGCATGAAAATACACTAAATGCTCAATTTTCGGGCTTTCAGTACACTCATTTATATTGCTCAGAATCAATTTTAAATGAGACCGTATGATTCTACACATCAATTTACATAAGAATCAGCATTAATCTTGATATGCATGAAAATACACTAAATGCGCAGTTTTTGATCATTCAGTACACTCATTTATATTGATCAGAATCAATTTAAAATGAGACCATATGATTCTACACATCAATTTACAAAAGAATCAGCATTAATCTTGATATGCATGAAGATACACTAAATGCGCAATTTTCGGGCTTTCAGTACACTCATTTATATTGTTCAGAATCAATTTTAAATGCGACCATATGATTCTACACATCAATTTACATAAGAATCAGCATTAAACTTGATAGGCATGAAAATACACTAAATGCGCTATTTTCGGGCTTTCAGTACACGCATTTATGTCGCTCAAAATCAATGTGAAATGAGACCATATGATTCTACACATCAATTTACATAAGAATCAGCATTAATCTTGATATGCATGAAAATACACTAAATGCGCAATTTTTGGGCAATCAGTACACTCATTTATATTGCTCAGAATCAATTTTAAATGAGACCATATGATTCTACACATCAATTTACATAAGAATCAGCATTAATCTTGATATGCATGAAAATACACTAAATGCGCAGTTTTTGATCATTCAGTACACTCATTTATATTGATCAGAATCAATTTTAAATGAGATCATATGATTCTACACATCAATTTACATAAGAATCAGCATTAATCTTGATATGCATGAAAATACACTAAATGCGCAATTTTCGGGCTTTCAGTACAATCATTTATATTGCCCAGAATCAATTTTAAATGAAACCATATGATTCCACACATCAATTTACATAAGAATCAGCATTAATCTTGATATGCATGAAAATACAATAATGCGCAATTTTCGGGCTTTCAGTACACTCATTTATATTGCACAGAAATTAATTTTAAATGAGTACGTATGATTCTGCACATCGATATACATAAGAATCTGCATTAATCTTGATATGCATGAAAATACACTAAATGCGAAGTTTTTGGTCTTTCAGTATACTCATTTATATTGATCAGAATCAATTTAAAATGAGACCATATGATTCTACACATCAATTTACATAAGAATCAGCATTAATCTTGATATGCATGAAGATACACTAAATGCGCAATTTTCGGGCTTTCTGTACACTCATTTATATTGTTCAGAATCAATTTTAAATGAGACCATAAGATTCTACACATCAATTTTCATAAGAATCAGCATTAAATTTGATATGCATGAAAATACACTAAATGCGCAATTTTCGGGCTTTCAGTACACTCATTTATGTCGCTCAAAATCAATGTGAAATGACACCATATGATTCTACACATCAATTTATATAAGAATCAGCATTAATCTTGATATGCATGAAAATACACTAAATGCGCAGTTTTCGGGATTTCAGTACACTCATTTATATTGCTCAGAATCAATTTTAAATGAGACCGTATGATTCTACACATCAATTTACATAAGAATCAGCATTAATCTTGATATGCATGAAAATACACTAAATGCGCAATTTTCGGGCTTTCAGTACACTCATTTATATTGCTCAGAATCAATTTTAAATGAAACCATATGATTCTACACATCAATTTACATAAGAATCAGCATTAATCTTGATATGCATGAAAATACACTAAATGCGCAATTTTCGGGCTTTCAGTACACTCATTTATATTGCTCAGAATCAATTTTAAATGAGACCGTATGATTCTACACATCAATTTACATAAGAATCTGCATTAATATTGATATGCATGAAAATACACTAAATGCGCAGTTTTTGGTCTTTCAGTGCACTCATTTATATTGATCAGAATCAATTTAAAATGAGACCATATGATTCTACACATCAATTTACATAAGAATCAGCATTAATCTTGATATGCATGAAGATACACCAAATGCGCAATTTTCGGGCTTTCTGTACACTCATTTATATTGTTCAGAATCAATTTAAATGAGACCACAAGATTCTACACAACAATTTACATAAGAATCAGCATTAATCTTGATATGCATGAAAATACACTAAATGCGCAGTTTTCGGGCTTTCAGTACACTCATTCATATTGCTCAGAATAAATTTTAAATGAGACCGTATGATTCTACACATCAATTTACATAAGAATCAGCATTAATCTTGATATGCATGAAAATACACTAAATGCGCAGTTTTTGATCATTCAGTACACTCATTTATATTGATCAGAATCAATTTTAAATGAGACCATATGATTCTACACATCAATTTACATAAGAATCAGCATTAATCTTGATATGCATGAAAATACACTAAATGCGCAATTTTCGGGCTTTCAGTACACTCATTCATATTGCTCAGAATCAATTTTAAATGAGACCGTATGATTCTACACATCAATTTTCATAAGAATCAGCATTAATCTTGATATGCATGAAAATACACTAAATGCGCAATTTTCGGGCTTTCATTACACTCATTTATATTGCTCAGAATCAATTTTAAATGAGACCATATGATTCTACTCATCAATTTACATAAGAATCAGCATTAATCTTGGTATGCATGAAAATACACTAAATGCGCAGTTTTCGGGCTTTCAGTACAATCATTCATATTGCTCAGAATCAATTTTAAATGAGACCATATGATTCTACACATCAATTTACATAAGAATCAGCATTAATCTTGATATGCATGAAAATACACTAAATGCGCAGTTTTTGATCATTCAGTACACTCATTTATATTGATCAGAATCAATTTCAAATGAGATCATATGATTCTACACATCAATTTACATAAGAATCAGCATTAATCTTGATATGCATGAAAATACACTAAATACGCAATTTTCGGGCTTTCAGCACATTCATTTATATTGCTCAGAATCAATTTTAAATGAGACCATATTATTCTACACATCAATTTACATAAGAATCAGCATTAATCTTGATATGCATGAAAATACACTAAATGCGCAATTTTCGGGCTTTCAGTACACTCATTTATATTGCTCAGAATCAATTTTAAATGAAACCATATGATTCTACACATCAATTTACATAAGAATCAGCATTAATCTTGATATGCATGAAAATACACTAAATGCGCAATTTTCGGGCTTTCAGTACACTCATTTATATTGCTCAGAATCAATTTTAAATGAGACCGTATGATTCTACACATCAATTTACATAAGACTCTGCATTAATATTGATATGCATGAAAATACACTAAATGCGCAGTTTTTGGTCTTTCAGTGCACTCATTTATATTGATCAGAATCAATTTAAAATGAGACCATATGATTCTACACATCAATTTACATAAGAATCAGCATTAATCTTGATATGCATGAAGATACACCAAATGCGCAATTTTCGGGCTTTCTGTACACTCATTTATATTGTTCAGAATCAATTTAAATGAGACCACAATATTCTACACAACAATTTACATAAGAATCAGCATTAATCTTGATATGCATGAAAATACACTAAATGCGCAGTTTTCGGGCTTTCAGTACACTCATTCATATTGCTCAGAATAAATTTTAAATGAGACCGTATGATTCTACACATCAATTTACATAAGAATCAGCATTAATCTTGATATGCATGAAAATACACTAAATGCGCAGTTTTTGATCATTCAGTACACTCATTTATATTGATCAGAATCAATTTTAAATGAGACCATATGATTCTACACATCAATTTACATAAGAATCAGCATTAATCTTGATATGCATGAAAATACACTAAATGCGCAATTTTCGGGCTTTCAGTACACTCATTCATATTGCTCAGAATCAATTTTAAATGAGACCGTATGATTCTACACATCAATTTTCATAAGAATCAGCATTAATCTTGATATGCATGAAAATACACTAAATGCGCAATTTTCGGGCTTTCATTACACTCATTTATATTGCTCAGAATCAATTTTAAATGAGACCATATGATTCTACTCATCAATTTACATAAGAATCAGCATTAATCTTGGTATGCATGAAAATACACTAAATGCGCAGTTTTCGGGCTTTCAGTACAATCATTCATATTGCTCAGAATCAATTTTAAATGAGACCATATGATTCTACACATCAATTTACATAAGAATCAGCATTAATCTTGATATGCATGAAAATACACTAAATGCGCAGTTTTTGATCATTCAGTACACTCATTTATATTGATCAGAATCAATTTCAAATAAGATCATATGATTCTACACATCAATTTACATAAGAATCAGCATTAATCTTGATATGCATGAAAATACACTAAATACGCAATTTTCGGGCTTTCAGCACATTCATTTATATTGCTCAGAATCAATTTTAAATGAGACCATATTATTCTACACATCAATTTACATAAGAATCAGCATTAATCTTGATATGCATGAAAATACACTAAATGCGCAATTTTCGGGCTTTCAGTACACTCATTTATATTGCTCAGAATCAATTTTAAATGAAACCATATGATTCTACACATCAATTTACATAAGAATCAGCATTAATCTTGATATGCATGAAAATACACTAAATGCGCAATATTCGGGCTTTCAGTACACTCATTTATATTGCTCAGAATCAATTTTAAATGAGACCGTATGATTCTACACATCAATTTACATAAGAATCTGCATTAATATTGATATGCATGAAAATACACTAAATGCGCAGTTTTTGGTCTTTCAGTACACTCAT
This sequence comes from Ascarosepion bandense, assembly GCA_037127315.1. NCBI lineage: Eukaryota > Metazoa > Mollusca > Cephalopoda > Sepiida > Sepiidae > Ascarosepion > Ascarosepion bandense. The sequence goes on along the minus strand of JBBBDQ010002682.1, from coordinate 335,481 downwards.
TTATATTGATCAGAATCAATTTAAAATGAGACCATATGATTCTACACATCAATTTACATAAGAATCAGCATTAATCTTGATATGCATGAAGATACACTAAATGCGCAATTTTCGGGCTTTCTGTACACTCATTTATATTGTTCAGAATCAATTTTAAATGAGACCATAAGATTCTACACAACAATTTACATAAGAATCAGCATTAATCTTGATATGCATGAAAATACACTAAATGCGCAGTTTTCGGGCTTTCAGTACACTCATTCATATTGCTCGGAATAAATTTTAAATGAGACCATATTATTCTACACATCAATTTACATAAGAATCAGCATTAATCTTGATATGCATGAAAATACACTAAATGCGCAGTTTTTGATCATTCAGTACACTCATTTATATTGATCAGAATCAATTTTAAATGAGACCATATGATTCTACACATCAATTTACATAAGAATCAGCATTAATCTTGATATGCATGAAAATACACTAAATGCGCAATTTTCGGGCTTTCAGTACACTCATTTATATTGCTCAGAATCAATTTTAAATGAGACCGTATGATTCTACACATCAATTTTCATAAGAATCAGCATTAATCTTGATATGCATGAAAATACACTAAATGCGCAGTTTTTGGTCTTTCAGTACATTAATTTATATTGCTCAGAATCAATTTTAAATGAGACCATATGATTCTACTCACCAATTTACATAAGAATCAGCATTAATCTTGGTATGCATGAAAATACACTAAATGCGCACTTTTCGGGCTTTCAGTACAATCATTTATATTGCTCAGAATCAATTTTAAATGAAACCATATGATTCTACACATCAATTTACATAAGAATCAGCATTAATCTTGATATGCATGAAAATACACTAAATGCGCAACTTTCGGGCTTTCAGTACACTCATTTATATTGCTCAGAATCAATTTTAAATGAGACCGTTTGATTCTACACATCTATTTACATAAGAATCAGCATTAATCTTGATATGCATGAAAATACACTAAATGCGCAGTTTTTGATCATTCAGTACACTCATTTATATTGATCAGAATCAATTTCAAATGAGATCATATGATTCTACACATCAATTTACATAAGAATCAGCATTAATCTTGATATGCATGAAAATACACTAAATACGCAATTTTCGGGCTTTCAGCACATTCATTTATATTGCTCAGAATCAATTTTAAATGAGACCATATTATTCTACACATCAATTTACATAAGAATCAGCATTAATCTTGATATGCATGAAAATACACTAAATGCGCAATTTTCGGGCTTTCAGTACACTCATTTATATTGCTCAGAATCAATTTTAAATGAAACCATATGATTCTACACATCAATTTACATAAGAATCAGCATTAATCTTGATATGCATGAAAATACACTAAATGCGCAATTTTCGGGCTTTCAGTACACTCATTTATATTGCTCAGAATCAATTTTAAATGAGACCGTATGATTCTACACATCAATTTACATAAGAATCTGCATTAATATTGATATGCATGAAAATACACTAAATGCGCAGTTTTTGGCCTTTCAGTACACTCATTTATATTGATCAGAATCAATTTAAAATGAGACCATATGATTCTACACATCAATTTACATAAGAATCAGCATTAATCTTGATATGCATGAAGATACACTAAATGCGCAATTTTCGGGCTTTCTGTACACTCATTTATATTGTTCAGAATCAATTTTAAATGAGACCATAAGATTCTACACAACAATTTACATAAGAATCAGCATTAATCTTGATATGCATGAAAATACACTAAATGCGCAGTTTTCGGGCTTTCAGTACACTCATTCATATTGCTCGGAATAAATTTTAAATGAGACCATATGATTCTACACATCAATTTACATAAGAATCAGCATTAATCTTGATATGCATGAAAATACACTAAATGCGCAGTTTTTGATCATTCAGTACACTCATTTATATTGATCAGAATCAATTTTAAATGAAACCATATGATTCTACACATCAATTTACATAAGAATCAGCATTAATCTTGATATGCATGAAAATACACTAAATGCGCAATTTTCGGGCTTTCAGTACACTCATTTATATTGCTCAGAATCAATTTTAAATGAGACCATATGATTCTACTCACCAATTTACATAAGAATCAGCATTAATCTTGGTATGCATGAAAATACACTAAATGCGCACTTTTCGGGCTTTCAGTACAATCATTTATATTGCTCAGAATCAATTTTAAATGAAACCATATGATTCTACACATCAATTTACATAAGAATCAGCATTAATCTTGATATGCATGAAAATACACTAAATGCGCAACTTTCGGGCTTTCAGTACACTCATTTATATTGCTCAGAATCAATTTTAAATGAGACCGTTTGATTCTACACATCTATTTACATAAGAATCAGCATTAATCTTGATATGCATGAAAATACATTAAATGCGCAGTTTTTGGTATTTCAGTACACTCATTTATATTGCTCAGAATCAATTTTAAATGAGACCGTATGATTCTACAGATCAATTTACATAAGAATCAGCATTAATCTTGATATGCATGAAAATACACTAAATGCGCAGTTTTTGGTCTTTCAGTACACTAATTTATATTGATCAGAATCAATTTTAAATGAAACCATATGATTCTACACATCATTATACATGAGAATCATCATTAATCTTGATATGCATGAAAATACACTAAATGCGCAATTTTCGGACTTTCAGTACACTCATTTATATTGCTCAGAATCAATTTTAAATGAAACCATATGATTCTCCACGTCAATTTAGAAAAGAATCTTAATTAATCTTGATATTTTGAAAATACACTAAATGCGCAATTTTTGGCTTTCAGTACACGCATTTATATTGCTCAGAATCAATTTTAAATGAGACCACATGATTCTACACATCAATTTACATAAGAATCAGCATTAATCTTGATATGCATGAAGATACACTAAATGCGCAATTTTCGGGCTTTCTGTACACTCATTTATATTGTTCAGAATCAATTTTAAATGAGACCATAAGATTCTACACAACAATTTACATAAGAATCAGCATTAATCTTGATATGCATGAAAATACACTAAATGCGCAGTTTTCGGGCTTTCAGTACACTCATTCATATTGCTCGGAATAAATTTTAAATGAGACCATATGATTCTACACATCAATTTACATAAGAATCAGCATTAATCTTGATATGCATGAAAATACACTAAATGCGCAGTTTTTGATCATTCAGTACACTCATTTATATTGATCAGAATCAATTTTAAATGAGACCATATGATTCTACACATCAATTTACATAAGAATCAGCATTAATCTTGATATGCATGAAAATACACTAAATGCGCAATTTTCGGGCTTTCAGTACACTCATTTATATTGCTCAGAATCAATTTTAAATGAGACCATATGATTCTACTCACCAATTTACATAAGAATCAGCATTAATCTTGGTATGCATGAAAATACACTAAATGCGCACTTTTCGGGCTTTCAGTACAATCATTTATATTGCTCAGAATCAATTTTCATTGAAACCATATGATTCTACACATCAATTTACATAAGAATCAGCATTAATCTTGATATGCATGAAAATACACTAAATGCGCAACTTTCGGGCTTTCAGTACACTCATTTATATTGCTCAGAATCAATTTTAAATGAGACCGTTTGATTCTACACATCTATTTACATAAGAATCAGCATTAATCTTGATATGCATGAAAATACATTAAATGCGCAGTTTTTGGTATTTCAGTACACTCATTTATATTGCTCAGAATCAATTTTAAATGAGACCGTATGATTCTACAGATCAATTTACATAAGAATCAGCATTAATCTTGATATGCATGAAAATACACTAAATGCGCAGTTTTTGGTCTTTCAGTACACTAATTTATATTGATCAGAATCAATTTTAAATGAAACCATATGATTCTACACATCAATATACATGAGAATCATCATTAATCTTGATATGCATGAAAATACACTAAATGCGCAATTTTCGGACTTTCAGTACACTCATTTATATTGCTCAGAATCAATTTTAAATGAAACCATATGATTCTCCACGTCAATTTAGAAAAGAATCTTAATTAATCTTGATATTTTGAAAATACACTAAATGCGCAATTTTTGGCTTTCAGTACACGTATTTATATTGCTCAGAATCAATTTTAAATGAGACCACATGATTCTACACATCAATTTACATAAGAATCATCATTAATCTAGATATGCACGAAAATACAGTAAATGCTCAGTTTTTGGTCTTTCAGTACATTCATTTATATTGAGCAGAATTAATTTCAAATGAGACCATATGATTCTACACATCAATTTACATAAGAATCAGCATTAATCTTGATATGCATGAAAATACATTAAATGCGCAACTTTCATGCTTTCAGTACACTCATATATATTGCTCAGAATCAATTTTAAATGAGACCGTGTGATTCTACACATTAATTTACATAAGAATCAGCATTAATCTTGATATGCACGAAAATACACTAAATGAGCAGTTTTCGGTCTTTCAGTACACTCATTTATATTGATCAGAATTAATTTTAAATGAGACCATATGATTCTACACATCAATTTACATAAGAATCAGCATTAATCTTGATATGCATGAAAATACACTAAATGCGCAATTTTCGGGCTTAGAGTACAATCATTTATATTGATCAGAACCAATTTGAATTGAGACACTATGATTCTACACATCAATTTACATAAGAATCAGCATTAATCTTGATATGCATGAAAATACACTTAATGCGCAAAATTCCAGCTTTCAGTACATTCATTTATATTGCTCAGAATCAATTTCAAATGCGACCGTATGATTCTACACATCAATTTACATAAGAATCAGCATTAATCTTGATATGCATGAAAACACATTAAATGCGCAATTTTCGTGTTTTCAGTACACTCATTTATATTGCTCAGAATCAATTTAAAATGAGACCGTGTGATTCTACACATTAATTTACATAAGAATCAGCATTAATCTTGATATGCATGAAAATACACTAAATGCGCAGGTTTGGTCTTTCAGTACACTCATTTATATTGATCAGAATTAATTTTAAATGAGACCGTATGATTCTACACATCAATTTACATAAGAATCAGCATTAATCTTGATATGCATGAAAATACACTAAATGCGCAATTTTCGGGCTTTCAGTACACTCATTTATATTGCTCAGAATCAATTTTAAATGACACCGTATGATTCTACACATCAATTTACATAAGAATCAGCATTGATCTTGATATGCATGAAAATACACTAAATGCTCAATTTTCGGGCTTAGAGTACACTCATTTATATTGAACAGAATCAATTTTAAATGACACCATATGATTCAACACATCAATTTACATAAGAATCAGCATTAATCTTGATATGCATGAAAATACACTAAATGCGCAATTTTCGGGCTTTCAGTACACTCATTTATATTGCTCAAAATCAGTTTTAAATGAGACCGCATGATTCTACACATCAATTTACATAAGAATCAGCATTAATCTTGATATGCATGAAAATACATTAAATGCGCAGTTTTTGGTATTTCAGTACACTCATTTATATTGCTCAGAATCAATTTTAAATGAGACCGTATGATTCTACAGATCAATTTACATAAGAATCAGCATTAATCTTGATATGCATGAAAATACACTAAATGCGCAGTTTTTGGTCTTTCAGTACACTAATTTATATTGATCAGAATCAATTTTAAATGAAACCATATGATTCTACACATCAATATACATGAGAATCATCATTAATCTTGATATGCATGAAAATACACTAAATGCGCAATTTTCGGACTTTCAGTACACTCATTTATATTGCTCAGAATCAATTTTAAATGAAACCATATGATTCTCCACGTCAATTTAGAAAAGAATCTTAATTAATCTTGATATTTTGAAAATACACTAAATGCGCAATTTTTGGCTTTCAGTACACGCATTTATATTGCTCAGAATCAATTTTAAATGAGACCACATGATTCTACACATCAATTTACATAAGAATCAGCATTAATCTTGATATGCATGAAGATACACTAAATGCGCAATTTTCGGGCTTTCTGTACACTCATTTATATTGTTCAGAATCAATTTTAAATGAGACCATAAGATTCTACACAACAATTTACATAAGAATCAGCATTAATCTTGATATGCATGAAAATACACTAAATGCGCAGTTTTCGGGCTTTCAGTACACTCATTCATATTGCTCGGAATAAATTTTAAATGAGACCATATGATTCTACACATCAATTTACATAAGAATCAGCATTAATCTTGATATGCATGAAAATACACTAAATGCGCAGTTTTTGATCATTCAGTACACTCATTTATATTGATCAGAATCAATTTTAAATGAGACCATATGATTCTACACATCAATTTACATAAGAATCAGCATTAATCTTGATATGCATGAAAATAGACTAAATGCGCAATTTTCGGGCTTTCAGTACACTCATTTATATTGCTCAGAATCAATTTTAAATGAGACCATATGATTCTACTCACCAATTTACATAAGAATCAGCATTAATCTTGGTATGCATGAAAATACACTAAATGCGCACTTTTCGGGCTTTCAGTACAATCATTTATATTGCTCAGAATCAATTTTCAATGAAACCATATGATTCTACACATCAATTTACATAAGAATCAGCATTAATCTTGATATGCATGAAAATACACTAAATGCGCAACTTTCGGGCTTTCAGTACACTCATTTATATTGCTCAGAATCAATTTTAAATGAGACCGTTTGATTCTACACATCTATTTACATAAGAATCAGCATTAATCTTGATATGCATGAAAATACATTAAATGCGCAGTTTTTGGTATTTCAGTACACTCATTTATATTGCTCAGAATCAATTTTAAATGAGACCGTATGATTCTACAGATCAATTTACATAAGAATCAGCATTAATCTTGATATGCATGAAAATACACTAAATGCGCAGTTTTTGGTCTTTCAGTACACTAATTTATATTGATCAGAATCAATTTTAAATGAAACCATATGATTCTACACATCAATATACATGAGAATCATCATTAATCTTGATATGCATGAAAATACACTAAATGCGCAATTTTCGGACTTTCAGTACACTCATTTATATTGCTCAGAATCAATTTTAAATGAAACCATATGATTCTCCACGTCAATTTAGAAAAGAATCTTAATTAATCTTGATATTTTGAAAATACACTAAATGCGCAATTTTTGGCTTTCAGTACACGCATTTATATTGCTCAGAATAATTTTAAATGAGACCACATGATTCTACACATCAATTTACATAAGAATCATCATTAATCTTGATATGCACGAAAATACAGTAAATGCTCAGTTTTTGGTCTTTCAGTACATTCATTTATATTGAGCAGAATTAATTTCAAATGAGACCATATGATTCTACACATCAATTTACATAAGAATCAGCATTAATCTTGATATGCATGAAAATACATTAAATGCGCAACTTTCATGCTTTCAGTACACTCATATATATTGCTCAGAATCAATTTTAAATGAGACCGTGTGATTCTACACATTAATTTACATAAGAATCAGCATTAATCTTGATATGCACGAAAATACACTAAATGAGCAGTTTTCGGTCTTTCAGTACACTCATTTATATTGATCAGAATTAATTTTAAATGAGACCATATGATTCTACACATCAATTTACATAAGAATCAGCATTAATCTTGATATGCATGAAAATACACTAAATGCGCAATTTTCGGGCTTAGAGTACAATCATTTATATTGATCAGAACCAATTTGAATTGAGACACTATGATTCTACACATCAATTTACATAAGAATCAGCATTAATCTTGATATGCATGAAAATACACTTAATGCGCAAAATTCCAGCTTTCAGTACATTCATTTATATTGCTCAGAATCAATTTCAAATGCGACCGTATGATTCTACACATCAATTTACATAAGAATCAGCATTAATCTTGATATGCATGAAAACACATTAAATGCGCAATTTTCGTGCTTTCAGTACACTCATTTATATTGCTCAGAATCAATTTAAAATGAGACCGTGTGATTCTACACATTAATTTACATAAGAATCAGCATTAATCTTGATATGCATGAAAATACACTAAATGCGCAGGTTTGGTCTTTCAGTACACTCATTTATATTGATCAGAATTAATTTTAAATGAGACCGTATGATTCTACACATCAATTTACATAAGAATCAGCATTAATCTTGATATGCATGAAAATACACTAAATGCGCAATTTTCGGGCTTTCAGTACACTCATTTATATTGCTCAGAATCAATTTTAAATGACACCGTATGATTCTACACATCAATTTACATAAGAATCAGCATTGATCTTGATATGCATGAAAATACACTAAATGCTCAATTTTCGGGCTTAGAGTACACTCATTTATATTGAACAGAATAAATTTTAAATGACACCATATGATTCAACACATCAATTTACATAAGAATCAGCATTAATCTTGATATGCATGAAAATACACTAAATGCGCAATTTTCGGGCTTTCAGTACACTCATCTATATTGCTCAAAATCAGTTTTAAATGAGACCGCATGATTCTACACATCAATTTACATAAGAATCAGCATTAATCTTGATATGCATGAAAATACACTAAATGCGCAATTTTCGGGCTTTCAGTACACTCATTTATATTGCTCAAAATCAGTTTTAAATGAGACCGTATGATTCTACACATCAATTTACATAAGAATCAGCAGTAATCTTGATATGCATGAAAATACACTAAATGCGCAATTTTCGGGCTTTCAGTACACTCATTTATATGGCTTAGAATCAATTTTAAATGAGACCATATGATTCTACACATCAATTTACATAAGAATCAGCATTAATCGTGATATGCATGAAAATACACTAACTGCGCAGTTTTTGGTCTTTCAGTACACTCATTTATATTGATCAGAATCAATTTTAAATGAAACCATATGATTCTACACATCAATATACATAAGAATCAGCATTAATCTTGATATGCATGAAAATGCATTAAATGCGCAATTTTCGGACTTTCAGTACACTCATTTATATTGCTCAGAATCAATTTTAAATGAAACCATATGATTCTCCACATGAATTTAGAAAAGAATCTTAATTAATCTTGATATGTTTGAAAATACACTAAATGCGCAATTTATGGCTTTCAGTACACGCATTTATATTGCTCAGAATCAATTTTACATGAGACCACATGATTCTACACATCAATTTACATAAGAATCATCATTAATCTTGATATGCACGAAAATACAGTAAATGCGCAGTTTTTGGTCTTTCAGTACATTCATTTATATTGAGCAGAATTAATTTCAAATGAGACCATATGATTCTACACATCAATTTACATAAGAATCAGCATTAATCTTGATATGCATGAAAATACATTAAATGCGCAATTTTCGTGCTTTCAGTACACTCATTTATATTGTTCAGAATCAATTTTAAATGAGACCGTGTGATTCTACACATTAATTTACATAAGAATCAGCATTAATCTTGATATGCATGAAAATACACTAAATGCGCAATTTTCGTGCTTTCAGTACACTCATTTATATTGTTCAGAACCAATTTGAATTGAGACACTATGATTCTACACATCAATTTACATAAGAATCAGCATTAATCTTGATATGCATGAAAATACACTAAATGCGCAATATTCGGGCTTTCAATACAATCATTTATTTTGATCAGAATCAATTTTAAATGAAACCATATGATTCTACACATCAATTTACATAAGAATCTGCATTAATCTTGATATGCATGAAAATACACTAAATGCGCAAATTTGGGCTTTCAGTACACTCATTTATATTGCTCAGGATCAATTTTAAATGAGACCGTATGATTCTACACATCAATTTACATAAGAATCAGCATTAATCTTGATATGCATGAAAATACACTAAATGCGCAATTTTCGGGCATTCAGTACACTCATTTATATTGCTCAGAATCAATTTCAAATGAGACCATATGATTCTACACATCAATTTACATAAGAATCAGCATTAATCTTGATATGCATGAAAATACACTAAATGCGCATTCTTTGGCCTTTCAGTACACTCATTTATATTGATCAGAATCAATTTTAAATGAAACCGTATGATTCTACACATCAATTTACATAAGAATCATCATTAATCTTGATATGCATGAAAATACACTAAATGCGCAATTTTCGGGCTTTCAGTACACTCATTTATATTGCTCTGAATTAATTTTAATTGAAACCATATGATTCTACACATCAATTTACATAAGAATCAGCATTAATCTGGATATGCATGAAAATACACTTAATGCGCAATATTCCAGCTTTCAGTACACTCATTTATATTGCTCAGAATCAATTTTAAATGAGACCATATGATTGTACACATCAATTTACATAAGAATCAGCATTAATCTTGATATGCATGAAAATACACTAAATGCGCAATTTTCGGGCTTACAGTACACTCATTTATATTGATCAGAATCAATTTTCAAATGAGACCATATGATTCTACACATCAATTTACATAAGAATCAGCAATAATCTTGATATGCATGAAAATACACTAAATGCGCTATATTCGGGCTTTCAGTACACTCATTTATGTCGCTCGGAGTCAATTTTAAATGAGACCGTATGATTCTACACATCAATTTACATAAGAATCAGCATTAATCTTGATATGCATGAAAATTCACTAAATGCGCAATTTTCGGGCTTTCCGTACACTCATTTATATTGCTCAGAATCAATTTTAATTGAAACTATATGATTCTACACATCAATTTACATAAGAATCAGCATTACTCTTGATATGCATGAAAATACACTACATGCGCAATTTTCGGTCTTTTAGTGCAGTCATTTCTATTGCTCAGAATCAATTTTATATGAGACCATATGATTCTACACATCAATTTACATAAAAATCAGCATTAATCTTGATATGCATGAAAATACACTAAATGCGCAATTTTCCAGCTTTCAGTACACTCATTTATATTGCTCAGAATCAATTTTAAATGAGACCATATGATTCTACACATCAATTTACATAAGAATCAGCATTAATCTTGATATGCATGAAAATACAATAATTGCGCAATTTTCGGGCTTTCAGTACACTCATTTATATTGAACAGAATCAATTTTATATGAGACCATATGATTCTACACATCAATTTACATAAAAATCAGCATTAATCTTGATATGCATGAAAATACACTAAATGCGCAATTTTCCAGCTTTCAGTACACTCATTTATATTGCTCAGAATCAATTTTAAATGAGACCGTATGATTCTACACATCAATTTACATAAGAATCAGCATTAATCTTGATATGCATGAAAATACACTAAATGCGCAATTTTCGGGCTTTCGGTACACTCATTTCTATTGATCAGAATCAATTTTAAATGAAACCATATGATTCTACACATCAATTTACATATGAATCAGCATTAATCTTGATATGCATGAAAATACACTAAATGCGCAATTTTCCAGCTTTCAGTACACTCATTTATATTGCTCAGAATCAATTTTAAATAAGACCATATGATTCTACACATCAATTTACATAAGAATCAGCATTAATCTTGATATGCATGAAAATACATTAATTGCGCAAGTTTCGGGCTTTCAGTACACTCATTTATATTGCTCAGAATCAATTTTAAATGAAACCATATGATTCTACACATCAATTTACATAAGAATCAGCATTAATCTTGATATGCATGAAAATACACTAAATGCGCAATTTTCTGGCTTTCAGTATACTCATTTGTATTGATCAGAATCAATTTTAAATGAAACCATACGATTCTACATATAAATTTACATAAGAATCAGCATTAATCTTGATATGCATGAAAATACACTAAATGCGCAGATTTTGGTCTTTCAGTACACTCATTTAAATTGAACAGAATCAATTTGAAAAGAGACCATATGATTCTACACATCAATTTACATAAGAATAAGCATTAATCTTGATATGCAAGAAAATACACTAAATGCGCAATTTTCGGGCTTTCAGTACACTCATTTATATTGCTCAGAATCAATTTTAAATGAGACCATATTATTCTACACATCAATTTACATAAGAATCAGCATTAATCTTGATATGCATGAAAATACAATAATTGCGTAATTTTCGGGCTTTCAGTACACTCAATTATATTGCTCAGAATCAATTTTAAATGAAACCATATTATTCTACACATCAATTTACATAAGAATCAGCATTAATCTTGATATGCATGAAAATACACTAAATGCGCAATTTTCGGGCTTTCAGTACACTCATTTATATTGCTCAGAATCGATTTTAAATGAGACCGTATGATTCTACACATCAATTTACATAAGAATCAGCATTAATCTTGATATGCATGAAAATAAACTAAATGCGCAGTTTTTGGTCTTCCAGTACAATCATTTATATTGCTCAGAATTAATTTCAAATGAGAGCATATGATTCTACACATTAATTTATTAAGAATCAGCATTAATCTTGATATGCATGAAAATACACTAAATGCGCAGATTTTGGGCTTTCATTACACTCAGTTATATTGATCAGAATCAATTTTAAATGAGACCATATGATTCTACACATCAATTTACATAAGAATCTGCATTAATCTTGATATGCATGGAAATACACTACATGCGCAATTTTCGGTCTTTTAGTGCAGTCATTTCTATTGCTCAGAATCAATTTTATATGAGACCATATGATTCTACACATCAATTTACATAAAAATCAGCATTAATCTTGATATGCATGAAAATACACTAAATGCGCAATTTTCCAGCTTTCAGTACACTCATTTATATTGCTCAGAATCAATTTTAAATGAGACCATATGATTCTACACATCAATTTACATAAGAATCAGCATTAATCTTGATATGCATGAAAATACAATAATTGCGCAATTTTCGGGCTTTCAGTACACTCATTTATATTGAACAGAATCAATTTTATATGAGACCATATGATTCTACACATCAATTTACATAAAAATCAGCATTAATCTTGATATGCATGAAAATACACTAAATGCGCAATTTTCCAGCTTTCAGTACACTCATTTATATTGCTCAGAATCAATTTTAAATGAGACCGTATGATTCTACACATCAATTTACATAAGAATCAGCATTAATCTTGATATGCATGAAAATACACTAAATGCGCAATTTTCGGGCTTTCGGTACACTCATTTCTATTGATCAGAATCAATTTTAAATGAAACCATATGATTCTACACATCAATTTACATATGAATCAGCATTAATCTTGATATGCATGAAAATACACTAAATGCGCAATTTTCCAGCTTTCAGTACACTCATTTATATTGCTCAGAATCAATTTTAAATAAGACCATATGATTCTACACATCAATTTACATAAGAATCAGCATTAATCTTGATATGCATGAAAATACATTAATTGCGCAAGTTTCGGGCTTTCAGTACACTCATTTATATTGCTCAGAATCAATTTTAAATGAAACCATATGATTCTACACATCAATTTACATAAGAATCAGCATTAATCTTGATATGCATGAAAATACACTAAATGCGCAATTTTCTGGCTTTCAGTATACTCATTTGTATTGATCAGAATCAATTTTAAATGAAACCATACGATTCTACATATAAATTTACATAAGAATCAGCATTAATCTTGATATGCATGAAAATACACTAAATGCGCAGATTTTGGTCTTTCAGTACACTCATTTAAATTGAACAGAATCAATTTGAAAAGAGACCATATGATTCTACACATCAATTTACATAAGAATAAGCATTAATCTTGATATGCAAGAAAATACACTAAATGCGCAATTTTCGGGCTTTCAGTACACTCATTTATATTGCTCAGAATCAATTTTAAATGAGACCATATTATTCTACACATCAATTTACATAAGAATCAGCATTAATCTTGATATGCATGAAAATACAATAATTGCGTAATTTTCGGGCTTTCAGTACACTCAATTATATTGCTCAGAATCAATTTTAAATGAAACCATATTATTCTACACATCAATTTACATAAGAATCAGCATTAATCTTGATATGCATGAAAATACACTAAATGCGCAATTTTCGGGCTTTCAGTACACTCATTTATATTGCTCAGAATCGATTTTAAATGAGACCGTATGATTCTACACATCAATTTACATAAGAATCAGCATTAATCTTGATATGCATGAAAATAAACTAAATGCGCAGTTTTTGGTCTTCCAGTACAATCATTTATATTGCTCAGAATTAATTTCAAATGAGAGCATATGATTCTACACATTAATTTATTAAGAATCAGCATTAATCTTGATATGCATGAAAATACACTAAATGCGCAGATTTTGGGCTTTCATTACACTCAGTTATATTGATCAGAATCAATTTTAAATGAGACCATATGATTCTACACATCAATTTACATAAGAATCTGCATTAATCTTGATATGCATGGAAATACAATAAATGCGCAATTTTCGGGCTTTCAGTACACTCATTTATATTGCTCAGAATCAATTTTAAATGAGACCATATGATTCTACACATCAATTTACATAAGAATCAGCATTAATCTTGATATGCATGAAAATACACTAAATGCGCAATTTTCGGGCTTTCAGCACACTCATTTACATTGCTCAGAATGAATTTTAAATGAGACCATATGATTCTACACATCAATTTACATAAGAATCAGCATTAATCTTGATATGCATGAAAATACACTAAATGCGCAATTTTCGGGCTTTCAGTGCAATCATTTATATTGCTCAGAATCAATTTTAAATGGAACCATATTATTCTACACAACAATTTACTTAAGAATCAGCATCAATCTTGATATGCATGAAAATGCACTAAATGCGCAGTTTTTGGGCTTTCAGTACACTCATTTATATTGATCAGAATTAATTTCAAATGAGACCATAGGATTCTACACATCAATTTACACAAGAATCAGCATTACTCTTTATATGCATGAAAATACAAGAACTGGGCCATATTTGGGCTTTGAGTACACTCATTTATATTGCTCAGAATCAATTTTAAATGAGACCATATGATTCTACACATCAATTTACATAAGAATCAGCATTAATCTTGATATGCATGAAAATACACTAAATGCGCAATTTTCGGGCTTTCAGTACAATCATTTATATTGCTCAGAATCAATTTTAAATAAGACCATATGATTCTACACATCAAATTACATAAGAATCAGCATTAATCTTGATATGCATGAAAATACACTAAATGCGCAGATTTTGGGCTTTCATTACACTCAGTTATATTGATCAGAATCAATTTTAAATGAGACCATATGATTCTACACATCAATTTACATAAGAATCTGCATTAATCTTGATATGCATGGAAATACAATAAATGCGCAATTTTCGGGCTTTCAGTACACTCATTTATATTGCTCAGAATCAATTTTAAATGAGACCATATGATTCTTCACATCAATTTACATAAGAATCAGCATTAATCTTGATATGCATGAAAATACACTAAATGCGCAATTTTCGGGCTTTCATTACACTCATTTATATTGATCAGAATTAATTTCAAATGAGACCATAGGATTCTACACATCAATTTACACAAGAATCAGCATTACTCTTTATATGCATGAAAATACACGAACTGCGCTATATTTGGGCTTTCAGTACACTCATTTATATTGCTCAGAATCAATTTTAAATGAGACCATATGATTCTACACATCAATTTACATCAGAATCAGCATTAAAATTGATATGCATGAATATACACTAAATTCGCAAATTTCGGGCTTACAGTTCACTCATTTATATTGCTCAGAATCAATTTTAAATGGATCCATATGATTCTACACATCAATTTACATAAGAATCAGCATTAATCTTGATATGCATGAAAATACATTAAATGCGCAAGGTTCGGGCTTTCAGTACACTCATTTATATTGCTCAGAACCAATTTTAAATGAGACCATATGTTTCTACACATCAATTTACATAAGATTCAGCATTAATCTTGATATGCATGAAAATACACTAAAGGCGCAATTTTCGGGCTTTCAGTACACTCATTTATATCGCTCAGAATCAATTTTAAATGAGACCATATGATTCTACACATCAATTTACATAAGAATCAGCATTAAACTTGATATGCCTGAATATACACTAAATGCGCAATTTTCAGGCTTACAGTACACTCATTTATATTGCTCAAAATTATTTTTAAATGAGACCATATGATTCTACACACCAATTTACATAAGAATCAGCATTAGGTTTGATATCCATGAAAATAAACTAAATGTGCATTTTCGGGCTTTCATTACTCTCATTTATATTGCTCAGAATCAATTTCTAATGGGACCGTATGATTCTACACATCAATTTACATAAGAATCAGCATTAACCTTGATATGCATGAAAATACACTAAATGCGCAGTTTTTTGTCTTTCAGTACGCTCATTTATATTGCTCAGAATCAATTTCAAATGAGACCATATGATTCTACACATCAATTTACATAAAAATAAGCATTAATCTTGATACGCATGAAAGTACATTAATGCGCAATTTCTGGCTTTCAGTACACTCATTGATATTGCACAGAATCAATTTTAAATGAGACCATATGAATCTACACATCATTTTACATAAGAATCAGCATTAATCTTGATATGCATGAAAATACACTAAATACGCAATTCTCGGGCTTTCATTACACTCATTTATATTGCTCAGAATAAATTTTAAATGAGACAATATTATTCTACACATCAATTTACGTAAGAATCAGCATTAATCTTGATATGCATGAAAATACACTAAATGCGCAATTTTCGGTCTTTCAGTACACTCATTTATATTGCTCAGAATCAATTTTAAATGAGACCATCTGATTCTACACATCAATTTACATAAGAATCAGCATTAATCTTGATATGCATGAAAATACACTAAATGCGTAATTTTTGGACTTTCAGTACACTCATTTATATTGATCAGAATCAATTTTAAATGAGACCATATGATTCTACACATCAATTTACATAAGAATCAGCATTAATCTTGATATGCACTAAAATACACTAAATGCGCAATTGTCGGGCTTTCAGTACACTCATTTATATTGCTCAGAATCAATTATAAGTCAGACCATATGATTCTACACATCAATTAACATAAGAATCAGCATTAATCTTGATATGCATGAAAATACACTAAATGCGCAATATTAGAGCTTTCAGTACACTCATTTATATTGCTCAGAATCAATTTTAAATAAAACCATATGATTCTACACATCAATTTACATAAGAATCAGCATTAATCTTGATATGCATGAAAATACACTAAATGCGCAATTTTGGGGCTTTCAGTACACTCATTTTTATTGCTCAGAATCAATTTTAAATGAGACCGTAAGATTCTACACATCAATTTACATAAGAATCAGCATTAATCTTGATATGCATGAAAATACTCTAAATGCGCAGTTTTTGGTCTTTCAGTACACTCATTTATATTGCTCAGAATCAATTAAAAATCAGACCATATGATTCTACACATCAATTTACATAAGAATCAGCATTAATCTTGATATGCATGAAAATACACTAAATGCGCAATTTTCGGGCTTTCAGTACACTCATTTATATTGCTCAGAATCAATTTTAAATGAGACCGTATGATTCTACACATCAATTTACATAAGAATGAGCATTAATCTTGATATGCATGAAAATACACTAAATGCGCAGTTGTTGGTCTTTCAGCACACTCATTTATATTGCTCAGAATCAATTTTAAACCAGACAGTATGAATCTACACATCAATTTACATACGAATCTTCATTAATCTTGAGATGCATGAAAATACACTAAATGCGCAATTTTCGGTCTTTCAGTACACTCATTTATATTGCTTAGAATCAATTTTAAATGAGACCGTATGATTCTACACATCAATTTACATAAGAATCAGCATTAATCTTGATATGCATGAAAATACACTGAATGAGCAATTTTAGGGCTTTCAGTACACTCATTTATATTGATCAGAATCAATTTTAAATGAAACCATATGATTCTACACATCAATTTACATAAGAATCAGCATTAATCTTGATATGTATGAAAATACACTAAATGCGCAGTTTTGGTCTTTCAGTACACTCATTTATATTGCTCAAAATTATTTTTAAATTAAACCATATGATTCTACACATCAATTTACATAAGAATCAGCATTAATCTTGATATGCAGGAAAATACACTAAATGCGCAATTTTCCGGCTTTCAGTACACTCATTTATATTCCTCAGAATCAATTTTAAATGAGACCATATGATTCTACACATCAATTTACATAAGAATCAGCATTAATCTTGATATGCATGAAAATACACAAAATGCGCAATTTTCGGGCTTTAAGTACACTCATTTATATTGCTCAGAATCAATTTTAAATGCGACCGTATGATTCTACACATCAAATTACATAAGAATCAGCATTAATCTTGATATGTATGAAAATACTCAAAATGCGCAGTTTTTGGATTTTCAGTACACTCATTTATATTGCTCAGAATCAATTTTAAATGAGACCATATGATTCTACACATCAATTTACATAAGAATCATTATTAATCTTGATATGCATGAAAATACACTAAATGCGCAATTTTCGGGCTTTCAGAACACTCATTTGTATTGCTCAGAATCAATTTTAAATGAGACCATATGATTCTACACATCAATTTACATGAGAATCAGCATTAATCTTGATATGCATGAAAATAAACTAAATGCGCAATTTTCGGGCTTTCATTACACTCATTTATATTGCTCAGAATCAGTTTTGAATGAGACCATATGATTCTACACATCAATTCACATAAGAATCAGCATTAATCTTGATATGCGTGAAAATACACTAAATGCGCAATTTTCGGGCTTTCAGTACACCCATTTATGTCGCTCGGAGTCAATTTTAAATGAGACCATATGATTCTACACATCAATTTACATAAGAATCAGCATTAATCTTGATATGCATGAAAATACACTAAATGCGCAGTTTTTGGTCTTTCAGTACAGTCATTTATATTGATCAGAATCAATTTTAAATGTAACCATATGATTCTACAAATCAATTTACATAAAAATCGGCATTAATCTTGATATGCATGAAAATACACTAAATGCGCAATTTTCGGGCTTTCATTACACACGTTTATATTGCTCAGAAACAAATTTTAAATGAGACAGTATGATTCTACGCATCAATTTACATAAGATTCAGCATTAATCTTGATATGCATGAAAATACTCTAAATGCTTAGTTTTTGGTCTTTCAGTACACTCATTTATATTGATCAGAACCAATTTTAATGAGACCATATGATTCTACACATCAATTTACATAAGAATCAGCATTAATCTTGATATGCATGAAAATACACTAAATTTCGAAATTTTCGGGCTTTCATTACACTTATTTATATCGCTCAGAATCAGTTTTAAATGAGAGCATATGATTCTACACATCAATTTACATAAGAATCAGCATTAATCTTAATAGGCATGAAAATACATTAATGCGCATTTTCGGGCTTTCTGTACACACATTTATATTGCTCAGAATCAATTTTAATTGAGATTATATGATTCTGCACATCAATTTACATAAGAATCAGCATTAATCTTGATATGCATGAAAATACACTAAATGCGCAATTTTCAGGCTTTCAGTACACTCATTTATATTGCTCAGAATTAATTGTAAATGAAACCATATGATTCTACACAACAATTTACATAAGAATTAGCATTAATCTTGATAAGCATGAAAAAACTAAATGCGCAGTTTTTGGTCTTTCAGTACACTCATTTATATTGATCAGAATTAATTTCAAATGAGATTATATGATTCTACACTTCAATTTACACAAGAATCAACATTAATCTTGATATGCATGAATATACACTAAATGCGCAATTTTTGGGCTTACAGTACACTCATTTATATTGCTCAAATTAATTTTAAAATAAGACCATATTTTCTACACATCAATTTACATAAGAATCAGCATTAATCTTGATATGCATGAAAATACACTAAATGGGCAATTTTCGGGCTTTCAGTACACTCATTTGTATTGCTCTGTATAAATTTTAAATGAGACCATATGAATCTACACATCAATTTACATAAGAATAAGCATTAATCTTGATATGCATGAAAATACACTAAATGCGCAATTTTCGGGCTTTCAGTACACTCATTTATATTGCTCAGAATCAATTTTAAATGAGACCGTATGATTCTACACATCAATTTACATCAGAATCAGCATTAATCTTGATATGCATGAAAATACACTAAATGCACAATTTTCGGGCTTTCAGTACACTCATTTATATCGCTCAGAATCAATTTTAAATGAGACCATATGATTCTACACATCAATTTACATAAGAATCAACATTAATCTTAATAGGCATGAAAATACATTAATGCGCAATTTTCGGGCTTTCAGTACACACATTTATATTGCTCAGAATCAATTTTAATTGAGATTATATGATTTTACACATCAATTTACATAAGAATCAGCATTAATCTTGTATGCATGAAAATACATTAAATGCGCAATTTTCGGGCTTTCAGTACATTCATTATATTGCTCAGAATCAATTTTAAATGACACGAAGTGATTCTACACATCAATTTACATAAGAATCAGCATTAATCTTGATATGCATGAAAATACACTAAATGCGCAATTTTCGGGCTTTCAGTACACTCGTTTATATTGGTCGGAACCAATTTTAAATGAGACCATATGATTCTACACATCAATTTACATAAGAATCAGCATTAATCTTGATATGCATGAAAATACACTAAATGCGCAATTTTCGGTCTTTCAGTACACTCATTTATATTGCTCAGAATCAATTGTAAATGAAACCATATGATTCTACACATCAATTTACATAAGAATTAGCATTAATCTTGATATGCATGAAAAAACTAAATGCGCAGTTTTTGGTTTTTCAGTACACTCATTTATATTGCTCAGAATCAATTTCAAATGAGACCATATGATTATAAACACCAATTTACACAAGAATCAGCATTAATCTTGATATGCATGAAAATACACTAAATGCGCAATTTTCGGGCTTTCAGTACACTCGTTTATATTGCTCAGAATCAATTTTAAATGAGACCGTATGATTCTGCACATCAATTTACATAAGAATCAGCATTAATCTTGATATGCATGAAAATACACTAAATGCGCAATTTTCCGGCTTTCAGTACACTCATTTATATTGCTCAGAATCAATTATAAATCACACCATATGATTCTACACATCAATTTACATAAGAATCAGCATTAATCTTGATATGCATGAAAATACACTAAATGCGCAATTTTCGGGCTTTCAGTACACTCATTTATATTGCTCAGAATCAATTTTAAATGAGACCATATGATTCTACACATCAACTTACATAAGAATCTGCATTAATCTTGATATGCATGAAAATACACTAAATGCGCAATTTCCGGGCTTACAGTACACTCATTTATATTGATCAGAATCAATTTTAAATGAGACCATATGATTCTACACATCAATTTTCATACGAATCAACATTAATCTTGATATGCATGTAAATACACTAAATGCGCAATTTTCGGGCTTTCAGTACACTCATTTATATTGATCAGAATCAATTTTAAATGAAACCATATGATTCTACACATCAATTTACATAAGAATCAGCATTTATCTTGATATGCGTGAAAATACACTAATTGCGCAATTTTCGGGCTTTCAGTACACCCATTTATGTCGTTCGGAGTCAATTTTAAATGAGAACATATGATTCTACACATCAATTTACATAAGAATCAGCATTAATCTTGATATGCATGAAAATACACTAAATGCGCAGTTTTCGGTCTTTCAGTACAGTCATTTATATTGATCAGAATCTATTTTAAATGTAACCATATGATTCTACAAATCAATTTACAGAAGAATTAGCATTAATCTTGATATGCATGAAAATACACTAAATGCTCAATTTTCGGGCTTTCAGTACACTCATTTATATTGCTCAGAATCAATTTTAAATGAGTCCATATGATTCTACACAACAAATTACACAAGAATCAGCATTAATCTTGATATGCATGAAAATACACTAAATGCGCAATTTTCGGGCTTTCAGTACACTCGTTTATATTGCTCAGAATCAATTTTAAATGAGACCGTATGATTCTACACATCAATTTACATAAGAATCAGCATTAATCTTGATATGCATGAAAATACACTAAATGCGCAGTTTTTGATATTTCAGTACACTCATTTATATTGATCAGAATCAATTTTAAATGAGACCATATGATTCTACACATCAATTTACATAAGAATCGGCATTAATCTTGATATGCATGAAAATACACTAAATGCGCAATTTTCCGGCTTTCAGTACACTCATTTATATTGCTCAGAATCAATTTTAAATGAGACCATATGATTATACACATCAATTTACATAAGAATCAGCATTAATCTTGATATGCATGAAAATACACTAAATGCGCAATTTTCGGGCTTTCAGTACACTCATTTATATTGCTCAGAATCAATTTTAAATGAGACCATATGATTCTACACATCAACTTACATAAGAATCAGCATTAATCTTGATATGCATGAAAATAAACTAATTGCGCAATTTTCGGGCTTTCATTACAGTCATTTATATTGCTCAGAATCAATTTTAATTGAAACCATATGATTCTACACATCAATTTACATAAGAATCAGCATTAATCTTGATATGCTTGAAAATACGCTAAATGCGCAATTTTCCGGCTTTCAGTACTCTCATTTATGTTGCTCAGAATCAATTTTAAATGAGACCATATGATTCTAAACATCAATTTACATAAGAATCAGCATTAATCTTGATATGCATGAAAATACACTAAATGCGCAATTTTCGGGCTTACAGTACGCTCATTTATATTGATCAGAATCAATTTTAAATGAGACCATATGATTCTACACATCAATTTTCATACGAATCAACATTAATCTTGATATGCATGTAAATACACTAAATGCGCAATTTTCGGGCTTTCAGTACACTCATTTATATTGATCAGAATCAATTTTAAATGAAACCATATGATTCTACACATCAATTTACATAAGAATCAGCATTAATCTTGATATGCGTGAAAATACACTAAATGCGCAATTTTCGGGCTTTCAGTACACCCATTTATGTCGCTCGGAGTCAATTTTAAATGAGACCATATGATTCTACACATCAATTTACATAAGAATCAGCATTAATCTTGATATGCATGAAAATACACTAAATGCGCAGTTTTCGGACTTTCAGTACAGTCATTTATATTGATCAGAATCAATTTTAAATGTAACCATATGATTCTACATATCAATTTACATAAGAATCAGCATTAATCTTGATATGCATGAAAATACACTAAATGCGTAATTTTCGGGGTTTCAGTACACTCATTTATATTGCTCGGAATCAATTTTAAATGAGACCTTATGATTCTACACATCAATTTACATAAGAATCAGCATTAATCTTGATATGCATGAAAATACACTAAATGCGCAAATTTCGGGCTTTCAGTACACTCATTTATATTGCTCAGAATCAATTTTAAATGTAACCATATGATTCTACAAAACAATTTACATAAGAATCAGCATTAATCTTGATACGCATGAAAATACACTAAATGCGCAGTTTTTGATCTTTCAGTACACTCATTTATATTGATCAGAATCAATTTTAAATGAGTCGATATGATTCTACACATCAATTTACATAAGAATCAGCATTAATCTTGATATGCATGAAAATACACTAAATGCGCAGTTTTTGATCTTTCAGTACACTCATTTATATTGATCAGAATCAATTTTAAATGAGTCCGCATGATTCTACACATCAATTTACATAGGAATCAGCATTAATCTTGATATGCATGAAAATACACGAAATGCGCAATGTTCGGGCTTTCAGTACACTCATTTATATTGCTCAGAATCATTTGTAAATGAAACCATATGATTCTACACATCAATTTACATAAGAATTTGCATTAATCTTGATACGCATGAAAATAAACTAAATGCGCAATTTTCGGGCTTTCAGTACACTCATTTATATTGCTCAGAATCAATTTTAAATGAGACCGTATGATTCTACACATCAATTTACATAAGAATCAGCATTAATCTTGATATGCATGAAAATACACTAAATGCGCAGTTTTTGGTCTTTCAGTACACTCATTTATATTGATCAGAATTAATTTCAGATGAGACCATATTATTCTACACATCAATTTACACAAGAATCAGCATTAAACTTGATATGCATGAAAATACACTAAATGCGCCATATTTATGCTTTCAGTACACTCATTGATATTGCTCCGAATCAATTTTATATGAGACCATATCATTCTACACATTTACATAAGAATCAGCATTAAACTTGATATGCATTAATATACACTCAATGCGCAATTTTCGGGCTTGCATTACACTCATTTATATTATATTGCTCAGAATTTTAAATGAGACCATATATTTCTACACATCAATTTACATAAGATTCAGCATTAATCTTGATATGCTTGAAAATACATTAGATGCGCAGCTTTTGGTCTTTCAGTATACTCATTTATATTGCTCAGAATTAATTTCAAATGAGACCATATGATTCTACACATCAATTTACACATAGATCAGCATTAATATTGATATGTATGAAAATAGAATAAACGCACCATATTTGGGCTTTCAGTACACTCATTTATATTGATCAGAATCAATTTTAAATGAGACCATATGATTCTAAACATCAATTTACATAAGAATCTGGATTAACCTTGATATGCATGAAAATACCCTAAATGCGCAATTTTCGGGCTTTCAATACACTAATTAATTTTGCTCAAAATCATTTTTAATTCCGACCATAAGATTCTAAACATCAATTTACATAAGAATCAGCATTAAGCTTGATATGTATGAAAATACACTAAATGCGCAGTTTTTGGTCTTTCAGTACACTCATTTATATTGCTCAGAATCAATTTTAAATGAGACCGTATGATTCTACACATGAATTTACATAAGAATCAGCATTAATCTTGATATGCATGAAAATACACTAAATGCGCAGTTTTTGGTCTTTCAGTACACTCATTTATATTGCTCAGAATCAATTTTAAATGAGACCATATGATTCTACACATCAATTTACATAAGAATCATCATTAATCCTGATATGCATGAAAATACACTAAATGCGCAATTCTTGGGCGTTCAGTACACTTATTTATATTGCTCAGAAACAATTATAAATCAGACCATATGATTCTACACATCAATTTACATAAGAATCAGCATTAATATTGATAAGCATGAAAATATGTTAATGGGCAATATTCGGGCTTTCAGTACACTCATTTATATTGCTCAGAATCAATTTTAAATGAGACCATATTATTCTACACATAAGAATCAGCATTAATCTTGATATGCATGAAAATACACTAAATGCGCAATTTTCGGGCTTTCAGTATACTCATTTATATTGCTCAGAATCAATTATAAATCAGACCATATGATTCTACACATCAATTTACATAAGAATCAGCATTAATCTTGATATGCATGAAAATGCACTAAATGCGCAATATTCGGGCTTTCAGTACACACATTTATATTGCTCAGAATCAATTTTAAATGAAACCATATGATTCTACACATCTATTTACATAAGAATCAGCATTAATCTTGATATGCATGAAAATACACTAAATGCGCAATTTTCGGGCTTTCAGTACACTCATTTATATTGCTCAGAATCAATTTTAAATGAGACCGTATGATTCTAGACATCAATTTACATAACAATCAGCATTAATCTTGATATGCATGAAAATACACTAAATGCGCAGTTTTTGGTCTTTCAGTACACTCATTTATATTGCTCAGAATCAATTTTAAATGAGACCATATGATTCTACACATCAATTTACATAAGAATCAGCATTAATCTTGATATGCATGAAAATACACTAAATGCGCAATTTTCGGGCTTTCAGTACACTCATTTATATTGCTCAGAATCAATTATAAATCAGACCATATGATTCTACACATCAATTTACATAAGAATCAGCATTAATCTTGATATGCATGAAAATACACTAAATCGGCAATTTTCGGTCTTTCAGTACACTCATTTATATTGCTCAGAATCAATTTTAAATGAGACCATATTATTCTACACATCAATTTACATAAGAATCTGGATTAACCTTGATATGCATTAAAATACACTAAATGCGCAATTTTCGGGCTTTCAATACACTAATTTATGTTGCTCAAAATCATTTTTAATTACGACCATATGATTCTAAACATCAATTTACATAAGAATCAGCATTAATTTTGATATGCATGAAAATACACTAAATGCGCAATATTCGGGCTTTCAGTACACTCATTTATATTGCTCAGAATCAATTTTAAATGAGACCATATGATTCTACACATCTATTTACATAAGAATCAGCATTAAGCTTGATATGTATGAAATAACACTAAATTCGCAGTTTTTGGTCTTTCAGTACACTCATTTATATTGCTCAGAATCAATTTTAAATGAGACCGTATGATTCTACACATCAATTTACATAAGAATAAGCATTAATATTGATATGCATGAAAATATGTTAATGGGCAACATTCGGGCTTTCAGTACACTCATTTATATTGCCTAGAATCAATTTTAAATGAGATTATATGATTCTACACATCAATTTATATAAGAATCCGCATTAATCTTGATATGCATGAAAATACACTAAATGCGCCATATTTGGGCTTTCAGTACACTCATTTATATTGCTCAGAATCAATTTAAATGAGACCATATTCTTCTACACATCAATTTACATAAGAATCAGCATTAATCTTGATATGCATGAAAATACACTAAATGCGCAATTTTCGGGCTTTCAGTACACTCATTTATATTGCTCAGAATCAATTTAAATGAGACCATATGATTCTACACATCAATTTACATAAGAATCAGCATTAATCTTGATATGTATGAAAATACACTAAATGCACCATATTTGGGCTTTCAGTACACTCATTTATATTGCTCAGAATCAATTTCAAATGAGACCATATGATTCTACACATCAATTTACATAAGAATCAGCATTAAACTTGATATGCATGAATATACACGAAATGCGCAATTTTCGGGCTGACAGTACACTCATTTATATTGCTCAGAAATAGTTTTAAATGAGACCATATGACTCTACACATCAATTTACATAAGAATCAGCATTAATCTTGATATGCATGAAAATACACTAAATGCGTAATTTTCGTGCTTTCATTACACTCATTTATATTGCTCAGAATCAATTTTAAATGAGATTATATGATTCTACACATCAATTTACATAAGAATCAGCATTAATCTTGATATGCATGAAAATACACTAAATGCGCCATATATGGGCTTTCAGTACACTCATTTATATTGCTCAGTATAAAATTTAAATGAGATCATAAGATTCTACACATCAATTTACATGAGAATCAGCATTAATCTTGATATGCATGAAAATACACTAAATGCGCAATTTTCGGGCTTTCAGTATACTCATTTATATGGCTCAGAATCAATTAAAAATCAGACCATATGATTCTACACATCAATTTACATAAGAATCAGCATTAATCTTGATATGCATGAAAATACACTAAATCGGCAATTTTCGGGCTTTCAGTACACTCATTATATTTCTCCGAATCAATTTTAAATGAGACCATATTATTCTACACATGAATTTACATAAGAATCAGCATTAATCTTGATATGCATGAAAATACACTAAATGCGCAATTTTCGGGCTTTCAGTACACTCATTTATATTGCTCAGAATCAATTTGAAATGAGACCATATGATTCTACACATCAATTTGCATAAGAATCAGCATTAACTTTGATATGCATGATAATACACAAAATGCGTAATTTTTGGGCTTTCAGTACACTCATTTATATCGCTCAGCATCAATTTTAAATGAGACCATATGATTCTACACATCAATTTACATAAGAATCCGCATTAATCTTGATATGCATGAAAATACACTAAATGCGCAATTTTCGGGCTTTCAGTACACTCATTTATATTGCTCAAAATCAATTTTAAATGAAACCATATGATTCTACACATCAATTTACATGAGAATCAGCATTAATCTTGATATGCATGAAAATACACTAAATGCGCAATTTTCGGGCTTTTCAGTACACTCATTTATATTGCTCAGAATCAATTTTAAATGAGACCGTATGATTCTACACATCAATTTACATAAGAATCAGCATTAATCTTGATATGCATGAAAATACACTAAATGCGCAATTTTCGGGCTTTCAGTACACTCATTTATATTGCTCAGAATCAATTTTAAATGAGACCGTATGATTCTACACATCAATTTACATAAGAATCAGCATTAATATTGATATGCATGAAAATACACTAAATGCGCAGTTTTTGGTCTTTCAGTACACTCATTTATATTGCTCAGAATTAATTTCAAATGAGACCATATGATTCTACAAATCAATTTACATAAGAATCAGCATTAATCTTGATATGCATGAAAATACATCAAATACGCTATTTTTGGGCTTTCCGTACACTCATTTATATTGCTCAGAATCAATTTTAAATGAGACCATATGATTCTACACATCAATTTCCATACGAATCAGCATTAATCTTGATATGCATGAAAATACAATAAATGGGCAATTTTTGGGCTTTCATTACACTCATTTAGTTGGCTCAGAATAAATTTTAAATGAGACCATATTATTCTACACATCAATTTACATAAGAATCAGCATTAATCTTGATATGCATGAAAACACACTAAATGCCCAATTTTCGGGCTTTCAATACACTCATTTATATAGCTTAGAATCAATTTTAAATGAGACCATATGACTCTACACATCAATTTACATAAGAATCAGCATTAATCTTGATATGCATGAAAATACACTAAATGCGCCATATTTGGTCTTTCAGTACACTCATTTATATTGCTCAGAATCAATTTTAAATGAAACCATATGATACTACACATCAATTTACATAAGAATCAGTATTAATCTTGATATGCATGAAAATACACTAAATGCGCCATATTCGGGCTTTCAGTTCACTCATTTATATTGCTCAGAATCAATTTTAAATGAGACCATATGATTCTACACATCAATTTACATAAGAATCAGCATTAATCTTGATATGCATGAAAATACACTAAATGCGCAATTTTCGGGCTTTCAGTACACTCATTTATATTGCTCAAAATCAATTTTAAATGAAACCATATGATTCTACACATCAATTTACATGAGAATCAGCATTAATCTTGATATGCATGAAAATACACTAAATGCGCAATTTTCGGGCTTTCAGTACACTCATTTATATTGCTCAGAATCAATTTTAAATGAGACCGTATGATTCTACACATCAATTTACATAAGAATCAGCATTAATCTTGATATGCATGAAAATACACTAAATGCGCAATTTTCGGGCTTTCAGTACACTCATTTATATTGCTCAGAATCAATTTTAAATGAGACCGTATGATTCTACACATCAATTTACATAAGAATCAGCATTAATCTTGATATGCATGAAAATACACTAAATGCGCAGTTTTTGGTCTTTCAGTACACTCATTTATATTGCTCAGAATTAATTTCAAATGAGACCATTTGATTCTACAAATCAATTTACATAAGAATCAGCATTAATCTTGATATGCATGAAAATACATCAAATACGCTATTTTTGGGCTTTCCGTACACTCATTTATATTGCTCAGAATCAATTTTAAATGAGACCATATGATTCTACACATCAATTTCCATACGAATCAGCATTAATCTTGATATGCATGAAAATACAATAAATGGGCAATTTTTGGGCTTTCATTACACTCATTTAGTTGGCTCAGAATAAATTTTAAATGAGACCATATTATTCTACACATCAATTTACATAAGAATCAGCATTAATCTTGATATGCATGAAAACACACTAAATGCCCAATTTTCGGGCTTTCAATACACTCATTTATATAGCTTAGAATCAATTTTAAATGAGACCATATGATTCTACACATCAATTTACATAAGAATCAGCATTAATCTTGATATGCATGAAAATACACTAAATGCGCCATATTTTGTCTTTCAGTACACTCATTTATATTGCTCAGAATCAATTTTAAATGAGACCATATGATTCTACATAACAATTTACATAAGAATCAGTATTAATCTTGATATGCATGAAAATACACTAAATGCGCCATATTCGGGCTTTCAGTTCACTCATTTATATTGCTCAGAATCAATTTTAAATGAGACCATATGATTCTACACATCAATTTACATAAGAATCAGCATTAATCTTGATATGCATGAAAATACACCAAATGCGCAATTTTCGGGCGTTCAGTACACTCATTTATATTGCTCAGAATCAAATATAAATCAGACCATATGATTCTACACATCAATTTACATAAGAATCAGCATTAACATTGATATGCATGAAAATACACTAAATGCGCAATATTCGGGCTTTCATTACACTAATTTATATGGCTCAAAATCATTTTTAATTCAGACCATATGATTCTGCACATCAATTTACATAAGAATCAGCATTAATCTTGATATGCATGATAATACACTAAATGCGTAATTGTCGGGCTTTCAGTACACTCATTTATATTGCTCAGAATCAATATTAAATGAGTCCATATGATTCAACTCATCAATTTACATAAGAATCAGCATTAATCTTGATATGCATGAAAATACACTAAATGCGCAATTTTCGGGCTTTCAGTACACTCATTTATATTGCTCAAAATCAATTTTAAATGAAACCATATGATTCTACACATCAATTTACATAAGAATCAGCATTAATCTTGATATGCATGAAGATACACTAAATGCACAATATTCGGGCTTTCAATACACTAATTTATATGGCTCAAAATCATTTTTAATTCAGACCATATGATTCTACACATCAATTTTCATAAGAATCAGCATTAATCTTGATATGCCTGATAACACACTAAATGCGTCATTTTTGGGCTTTCAGTACACTCATTTATATTGCTCAGAATCAATTTTAAATGAGATTAAATGATTCTACACATCAATTTACATTAGAATCAGTATTAATCTTGATATGCATGAAAATACAATAAATGGGCAATTTTTGGGCTTTCATTACACTCATTTATATGGCTGAGAATAAATTTTAAATGAGACCATATTATTCTACACATCAATTTACATAAGAATCAGCATTAATCTTGATATGCATGAAAAGACACTAAATGCCCAATTTTCGGGCTTTCAATACACTCATTTATATAGCTTAGAATCAATTTCAAATGAGACCATATGATTCTACACATCAATTTACATAAGAATCAGCATTAATCTTGCTAAGCATGAAAATACACTAAATGCGCCATATTTGGTCTTTCAGTACACTCATTTATATTGCTCAGAATCAATTTTAAATGAGACCATATGATTCTACATATCAATTTACATAAGAATCAGTATTAATCTTGATATGCATGAAAATACACTAAATGCGCCATATTCGGGCTTTCAGTACACTCATTTATATTGCTCAGAATCAATTTTAAATGAGACCATATGATTCTACACATCAATTTACATAAGAATCAGCATTAATCTTGATATGCATGAAAATACACTAAATGCGCAATTTTCGGGCGTTCAGTCCACTCATTTATATTGCTCAGAATCAATTATAAATCAGACCTTATGATTCTACACATCAATTTACATAAGAATCAGCATTAATCTTGATATGCATGAAAATACACCAAATGGGCAATTTTCGGGCTTTCAGTACACTCATTTATATTGCTGAGAATCAATTTTAAATGAGTCCATATGATTCTACACATCAATTTACATAAGAATCAGCATTAATCTTGATATGCATGGAAATACACTAAATGCCCACTTTTCGGGCTTTCAGTACACTCATTTATATTGCTTAGAATCAATTTTAAATGAGACCATATGATTCTACACATCAATCTTCATAAGAATCAGCATTAATCTTGATATGCATGAAAATACACTAAATGCGAAATTGTCGGGCTTTCAGTACACTCATTTATATTGCTCAGAATCAATTTTAAATGAGACCATATGGTTCTACACATCAATTTACATAAGAATCCGCATTAATCTTGATATGCATGAAAATACACCAAATGCCCAATTTTCGGTCTTTCAGTACACTCATTTATATTGCTCAAAATCAATTTTAAATGAAACCATATGATTCTACACATCAATTTACATAAGAATCAGCATTAATCTTGATATGCATGAAAATACACTAAATGCGCAATTTTCGGGCTTTCAGTACACTCATTTATATTGCTCAGAATCAATTTTAAATGAGACCGTATGATTCTACACATCAATTTACATAAGAATGAGCATTAATCTTGATATGCATGAAAATACACTAAATGCGCAGTTTTTGGTCTTTCAGTACACTCATTTATATTGCTCAGAATTAATTTCAAATGAGACCATATGATTCTACAAATCAATTTACATAAGAATCAGCATTAATCTTGATATGCATGAAAATACAATAAATGTGCAATTTTTGGGCTTTCATTGCACTCATTTATATGGCTCAGAATAAATTTTAAATGAGACCATATTATTCTACACATCAATTTACATAAGAATCAGCATTAATCTTGATATGCATGAAAAGACACTAAATGCCCAATTTTCGGGCTTTCAATACACTCATTTATATAGCTTAGAATCAATTTTAAATGAGACCATATGATTCTACACATCAATTTACATAAGAATCAGCATTAATCTTGATATGCATGAAAATACACTAAATGTGCCATATTTGGTCTTTCAGTACACTCATTTATATTGCTCAGAATCAAATTTAAATGAGACCATATGATTCTACACATCAATTTACATAAGAATCAGCATTAATCTTGATATGCATGAAAATACACTAAATGCGCAATTTTCGGGCGTTCAGTACACTCATTTATATTGCTCAGAATCAATTATAAATCAGACCATATGATTCTACACATCAATTTGCATAAGAATCAGCATTAATCTTGATATGCATGAAAATACACTAAATGTGCAATTTTCGGGCTTTCAGTACACTCATTTATATTGCTCAGAATCAATTTTAAATGAGTCCATATGATTCTACACTTCAATTTACATAAGAATCAGCATTAATCTTGATATGCATGGAAATACACTAAATGCCCACTTTTCGGGCTTTCAGTACACTCATTTATATTGCTTAGAATCAATTTTAAATGAGACCATATGATTCTACACATCAATTTTCATAAGAATCAGCATTAATCTTGATATGCATGAAAATACACTAAATGCGCAGTTTTTGGTCTTTCAGTACACTCATTTATATTGCTCAGATTTAATTTCAAATGAGACCATATGATTCTACACATCAATTTACATAAGAATCAACATTAATCTTGATATGCATGAAAATACACTAAATGCGCCATATTCGGGCTTTCATTACACTCATTTATATTGCTCAGAATCAATTTTAAATGAGATTATATGACACTACACATCAATTTACATAAGAATCAGCATTAATCTTGATATGCATGAAAATACACTAAATGCGCAGATTTTGATCTTCCAGTACACTCATTTATATTGCTCAGAATTAATTTTAAATGAGACCATATGATTCTACACATCAATTTATAAAGAATCAGCATTAATCTTGATATGCATGAAAATACACTAAATGCGCAATTTTCGGGCTTTCAGTACACTCATTTATATTGATCAGAATTAATTTTAAATGAGATTATATGATTCTACAAATCAATTTACATAAGAATCAGCATTAATATTGATATGCATGAAAATACATTAACTGCGCAATTTTCGGGCTTCCAGTACACTCATTTATATTGCTCAGAATCTATTATAAATGAAACCATATGATTCTACACATCAATTTACATAAGAATCAGCATTAATCTTGATATGCATGAAAATACACTAAATGCGCAAATTTCGGGCTTTCAGTACACTCATTTATATTGCTCAGAATCAATTTTAAATGAGACCATATGATTCTACACATCAATTTAAGAATCAGCATTAATCTTGATATGCATGAAAATACACTAAATGGGCAATTTTCGGGCTTTCAGTACACTCATTTATATTGCTCAGAATCAATTTTAAATGAGTCCATATGATTCTACACTTCAATTTACATAAGAATCAGCATTAATCTTGATATGCATGGAAATACACTAAATGCCCACTTTTCGGGCTTTCAGTACACTCATTTATATTGCTTAGAATCAATTTTAAATGAGACCATATGATTCTACACATCAATTTTCATAAGAATCAGCATTAATCTTGATATGCATGAAAATACACTAAATGCGCAGTTTTTGGTCTTTCAGTACACTCATTTATATTGCTCAGATTTAATTTCAAATGAGACCATATGATTCTACACATCAATTTACATAAGAATCAGCATTAATCTTGATATGCATGAAAATACACTAAATGCGCCATATTCGGGCTTTCATTACACTCATTTATATTGCTCAGAATCAATTTTAAATGAGATTATATGATTCTACACATCAATTTACATAAGAATCAGCATTAATCTTGATATGCATGCAAATACACTAAATGCGCAGATTTTGATCTTCCAGTACACTCATTTATATTGCTCAGAATTAATTTTAAATGAGACCATATGATTCTACACATCAATTTATAAAGAATCAGCATTAATCTTGATATGCATGAAAATACACTAAATGCGCAATTTTCGGGCTTTCAGTACACTCATTTATATTGATCAGAATTAATTTTAAATGAGATTATATGATTCTACAAATCAATTTACATAAGAATCAGCATTAATATTGATATGGATGAAAATACATTAACTGCGCAATTTTCGGGCTTTCAGTACACTCATTTATATTGCTCAGAATCTATTATAAATGAAACCATATGATTCTACACATCAATTTACATGAGAATCAGCATTAATCTTGATATGCATGAAAATACACTAAATGCGCAAATTTCGGGCTTTCAGTACACTCATTTATATTGCTCAGAATCAATTTTAAATGAAACCATATGATTCTACACATCAATTTACATAAGAATCAGCATCAATCTTGATATGCATGAAAATACACTAAATGCGCAATTTCCGGGCTTTCAGTACACTCATTTATATTGCTCAGAATGCCCGAAAATTGCTCATTTAGTGTATTTTCATGCATATCAAGATTAATGCTGATTCTTATGTAAATTGATGTGTAGTAGCATATGGTCTCATTCAAAATTGATTCTGAGCAATATAAATGAGTGTACTGAAAGCCTGAAAATTGCGCATTTAGTATATTTTCATGCATATCAAAATTAATCCTGATTCTTGTGTAAATTGATGTGTAGAATCATATGGTCTCATTTGAAATTAATTCTGATCAATATAAATGAGTGTACTGAAAGACCAAAATCTGCGCATTTAGTGTATTTTCATGCATATCAAGATTAATGCTGATTCTTATGTAAATTGATGTGTAGAATCATACGGTCTCATTTAAAATTGATTCTGAGCAATATAAATGAGTGTACTGAAAGTCCAAAAACTGCGCATTTAGTGTATTTTCATGCATATCAAGATTAATGCTGATTCTTATGTAAATTGATGTGTAGAATCATATGGTCTCATTTTAAATTGGTTCTGATCAATATAAATGAGTGTACTGAAAGCCCGAAAATTGCGCATTTAGTGTATTTTCATGCATATCATGATTAATGCTGATTCTTATGTAAATTGATGTGTAGAACCATATGGTCTCATTTAAAATTGATTCTGAGCAATATAAATGAGTGTAGTGTAAGCCCGAAAATTGCGCATGTAATGTATTTTCATGCATATCAAGATTAATGCTGATTCTTATGTAAATTGATGTGTAGAATCATATAATCTCATTTAAAATTGATTCAAAGCAATATAAATGATTATAGTGAAAGCCCGAAAATTGCTCATTTATTGTATTTTCATGCATATCAAGATTAATGCTGATTCTTGTGTAAATTGATGTGTAGAATCATATGGTCTCATTTGAAATTAATTCTGATCAATATAAATGAGTGTACTGAGAGACCAAATACTGCGCATTTAGTGTATTTTCATGCCTATCAAGATGAATGCTGATTCTTATGTAAATTGATGTGTAGGATCATATGGTATCATTTAAAATTGATTCTGAGCAATATAAAAGAGTGTACTGAAAGCCCGAAAATTGCGCATTTAGTGTATTTTCATGCATATCAAGATTAATGCAGATTCTTATGTAAATTGATGTATAGAATCATTTGGTCTCATTTAAAATTGATTCTGAGCAATATAAATGAGTGTACCGAAAGCCCGAAAATTGCGCATTCAGTGTATTTTCATGCATATAAAGATTAATGCAGATTCTTATGTAAATTGCTGTGTAGAATAATATGGTCTTATTTAAAATTGACTCCGAGCGACATAAATGAGTGTACTGAAAGCCCGAAAATTGCGCATTAAGTGTATTTTCATGCATATCAAGATTAATGCTGATTCTTATGTAAATTGATGTGTAGAATCTTATGGTCTCATTTAAAATTGATTCTGATCAATATAAATAAATGTACTGTAAGCCCGAAAATTGAGCATTTAGTGTATTTTCATGCTTATCAAGATTAATGCTGATTCTTATGTAAATTGATGTGTAGAATCATATGGTTTCAATTAAAATTGATTCTGAGCAATATAAATGAGTGTACTGAAAGCCCGAAAATTGCGCATTTATTATATTTTAATGCATATCAAGATTAATGCTGATTCTTATGTAAATTGATGTGTAGAATCATATGGTCTCATTTAAAATTGATTCTGAGCAATAAAAATAGGTGTACTGAAAGCCGGAAAATTGCGCATTAATTGTATTTTCAGGCATATCAAGATTAATGCTGATTCTTATGGAAATTGATGTGTAGAATCATATGGTCTCTTTTAAAATTGACTCCGAGCGACATAAATGTGTGTACTGAAAGCCCGAAAATTGCGCATTTAGTGTATTTTCATGCATATCAAGATTAATGCTGATTCTTATGTAAATTGATGTGTAGAATCATATGGTCTCATTTAAAATTGATTCTGAGCAATATAAATGACTGTACTGAAAGACCGAAAATTGCGCATTTAGTGTATTTCCATTCATATCAAGATTAATGCTGATTCTTATGTAAATTGAAGTGTAGAATCATACGGTCTCATTTAAAATTGATTCTGAGCAATATAAATGAGTGTACTGAAAGCTGGAATATTGCGCATTAAGTGTATTTTCATGCATATCGAGATTAATGCTGATTCTTATGTAAATTGATGTGAAGAATCATACGGTCTCATTTAAAACCGATTCTGAGCAATATAAATGAGTGTACTGAAAGCCCGAAAATTGCGCATTTAGTATATTTTCATGCATATCAAGATTAATGCTGATTCTTATGTAAATTGATGTGTAGAATCATATGGTCTCATTTAAAATTGATTCTGAGCAATATAAATGAGTGTACTGAAAGCCCGAATATTGCGCATTTAGTGTATTTTCATGCATATCAAGATTAATGCTGATTCTCATGTAAATTGATGTGTAGAATCATATGGTCTCATTTAAAATTGATTTGGATCAATATAAATGAGTGTACTGAAAGCACAAAACTGCGCATTTAGTGTATTTTCATGCATATCAAGATTAATGCTGATTCTTATGTAAATTGATTTGTAGAATCATATGGTTTTAATTAAAATTGATTCTGAGCAATATAAATGACTGTACTGAAAGACCAAACACTGCGCATTTAGTGTATTTTCGTGCATATCAAGATTAATGCTGATTCTTATGTAAATTGATGTGTAGAATCATATGGTCTCATTTAAAATTGACTCCGAGCGACATAAATGTGTGTACTGAAAGCCCGAAAATTGCGCAGTTAGTGTATTTTCATGCATATCAAGATTAGTGCTGATTCTTATGTAAATTGATGTGTAGAATCATATGGTCTCATTTAAAATTGATTTTGAGCAATATAAATGACTGTACTGAAAGACCGAAAATTGGGCATTTAGTGTATTTTCATGCATATCAAGATTAATGCTGATTCTTATGTAAATTGAAGTGTAGAATCATACGGTCTCATTTAAAATTGATTCTGAGCAATATAAATGAGTGTACTGAAAGCCCGAAAATTGCGCATTTAGTGTATTTTCATGCACATCAAGATTAATGCTGATACTTATGTAAATTGATGTGTAGAATCATATGGTCTCATTTAAAATTGATTCTAATCAATATAAATGAGTGTACTGAAAGAACAAAAACTGCGCATTTATTGTATTTTCATGCATATCACGATTAATGTTGATTCTTATGTAAATTGATGTGTAGAACCATACGGTCTCATTTAAAATTGATTCTGATCAATATAAATGAGTGTACTGAAAGCCCGAAAATTGCGCATTTAGTGTATTTTCATGCATATCAAGATTAATGCTGATTCTTATGTAAATTGATGTGTAGAATCATATTGTTTCATTTAAAATTGATTCTGAGCAATATAAATGAGTGTACTGAAAGCCCGAAAATTGCGCATTTAGTGTATTTTCATGCATATCAAGATTAATGCTGATTCTTATGTAAATTGACGTGTAGAATCATATGGTCTCATTTAAAATTGATTCTGAGCAATATAAATGAGTGTACTTAAAGCCCGAAAATTGCGCATTTAGTGTATTTTCATGCATATCAAGATTAATGCTGATTCTTATGTAAATTGATGTGTAGAATCATATGGTCTCATTTAAAATTGATTCTGAGCAATATAAATGAGTGTACTGAAAGCCCGAAAATTGCGCATTTAGTGTATTTTCATGCATATCAAGATTAATGCTGATTCTTATGTAAATTGATGTGTAGAATCATATGGTCTCATTTAAAATTGATTCTGATCAATATAAATGAGTGTACTGAAAGTCCAAAAACTGCGCATTTAGTGTATTTGCATGCATATCAAGATTACTGCTGATTCTTATGTAAATTGATGTGTAGAATCATATGGTCTCATTTCAAATTGATTCTAATCAATATAAATGAGTGTACTGAAAGCCTGAAAATTGCGCATTTGGTGTATTTCATGCATATCAAGATTATTGCTGATTCTTATGTAAATTGATGTGTAGAATCATATGGTCTCATTTAAAATTGATTCTAATCAATATAAATGAGTGTACTGAAATATCAAAAACTGCGCATTTAGTGTATTTTCATGCATATCAAGATTAATGCTGATTCTTATGTAAATTGATGTGTAGAATCATACGGTCTCATTTAAAATTTATTCTGAGCAATATAAATGAGTGTACTGAAAGCCCGAAAATTGCGCATTTAGTGTATTTTCATGCATATCAAGATTAATGCTGATTCTTATGTAAATTGATGTGTAGAATCATATGGTCTCATTTAAAATTGATTCTGATCAATATAAATGAGTGTACTGAAATATCAAAAACTGCGCATTTAGTGTATTTTCATGCATATCAAGATTAATGCTGATTCTTATGTAAATTGATGTGTAGAATCATACGGTCTCATTTAAAATTGATTCTGATCAATATAAATGTGTGTACTGAAAGCCCGAAAATTGCGCATTTAGTGTATTTTCATGCATATCAAGATTAATGCTGATTCTTATGTAAATTGATGTGTAGAATCATATGGTTTCATTTAAAATTGATTCTGAGCAATATAAATGAGTGTACTGAAAGCCCGAAAATTGCGCATTTAGTGTATTTTCATGCATATCAAGATTAATGCTGATTCTAATGTAAATTGATTATGTAGAATCATACGGTCTCATTTAAAATTGATTCCGAGCAATATAAATGAGTGTGCTGAAAGCCCGAAAATTGCGCATTTAGTGTATTTTCATGCATATCAAGATTAATGCTGATTCTTATGTAAATTGATGTGTAGAATAATATGGTCTCATTTAAAATTGATTCGGAGCAAGAGAAATGACTGTACTGAAAGCCCGAAAATTGCGCATTAAGTGTATTTTCATGCATATCACGATTAATGCTGATTCTTATGTAAATTGGTGTGTAGAATCAACGGTCTCATTTGAAAATTGATTCTGAGCAATATAAATGAGTGTACTGAAAGCTGGAATATTGCGCATTAAAAGTATTTTCATGCATATCAAGATTAATGCTGATTCTTATGTAAATTGATGTGTAGAATCATATGGTCTCATTTAAAATTGATTCTGATCAATATAAATGAGTGTACTGAAAGACCGAAAATTGCGCATTTAGTGTATTTTCATGCATGTCAAGATTAATGCTGATTCTTATGTAAATTGATGTGTAGAATCATACGGTCTCATTTAAAATTCATTCTGAGCAATATAAATGAGTGTACTGAAAGCTGGAATATTGCGCATTAAAAGTATTTTCATGCATATCAAGATTAATGCTGATTCTTATGTAAATTGATGTGTAGAATCATATGGTCTCATTTAAAATTGATTCTGATCAATATAAATGAGTGTACTGAAACCCCGAAAATTGCGCATTTAGTGTATTTTCATGCATGTCAAGATTAATGCTGATTCTTATGTAAACTGATGTGTAGAATCATACGGTCTCATTTCAAATTGATTCTGAGCAATATAAATGAGTGTACTGAAAGCCCGAAAATTGCGCATTTAGTGTATTTTCATGCATATCAAGATTAATGCTGATTCTTATGTAAATAGATGTGTAGAATCATATGGTCTCATTTAAAATTGATTCTGAGCAATATAAATGAGTGTACTGAAAGACGGAAATTGCGCATATAGTGTATTTTCATACATATCAAGATTAATGCTGATTCTTATGTAAATTGATGTGTAGAATCATATGGTTTCATTTAAAATTGATTCTGAGCAATATAAATGAGTGTACTGAAAGCCCGAAATTTGCGCATTTAGTGTATTTTCATGCATATCAAGATTAATGCTGATTCTTATGTAAATTGATGTGTAGAATCATACGGTCTCATTTAAAATTTATTCTGAGCAATATAAATGAGTGTACTGAAAGCCCGAAAATTGCGCATTTAGTGTATTTTCATGCATATCAAGATTAATGCTGATTCTTATGTAAATTGATGTGTAGAATCATATGGTCTCATTTAAAATTGATTCTGATCAATATAAATGAGTGTACTGAAATATCAAAAACTGCGCATTTAGTGTATTTTCATGCATATCAAGATTAATGCTGATTCTTATGTAAATTGATGTGTAGAATCATACGGTCTCATTTAAAATTGATTCTGATCAATATAAATGTGTGTACTGAAAGCCCGAAAATTGCGCATTTAGTGTATTTTCATGCATATCAAGATTAATGCTGATTCTTATGTAAATTGATGTGTAGAATCATATGGTTTCATTTAAAATTGATTCTGAGCAATATAAATGAGTGTACTGAAAGCCCGAAAATTGCGCATTTAGTGTATTTTCATGCATATCAAGATTAATGCTGATTCTAATGTAAATTGATTATGTAGAATCATACGGTCTCATTTAAAATTGATTCCGAGCAATATAAATGAGTGTACTGAAAGCCCGAAAATTGCGCATTTAGTGTATTTTCATGCATATCAAGATTAATGCTGATTCTAATGTAAATTGATTATGTAGAATCATATGGTCTCATTTAAAATTGATTCTGTGCAATATAAAGGAGTGTGCTGAAAGCCCGAAAATTGCGCATTTAGTGTATTTTCATGCATATCAAGATTAATGCTGATTCTTATGTAAATTGATGTGTAGAATAATATGGTCTCATTTAAAATTGATTCGGAGCAAGAGAAATGACTGTACTGAAAGCCCGAAAATTGCGCATTAAGTGTATTTTCATGCATATCACGATTAATGCTGATTCTTATGTAAATTGATGTGTAGAATCAACGGTCTCATTTAAAATTGATTCTGAGCAATATAAATGAGTGTACTGAAAGCTGGAATATTGCGCATTAAAAGTATTTTCATGCATATCAAGATTAATGCTGATTCTTATGTAAATTGATGTGTAGAATCATATGGTCTCATTTAAAATTGATTCTGATCAATATAAATGAGTGTACTGAAAGACCGAAAATTGCGCATTTAGTGTATTTTCATGCATGTCAAGATTAATGCTGATTCTTATGTAAATTGATGTGTAGAATCATACGGTCTCATTTAAAATTGATTCTGAGCAATATAAATGAGTGTACTGAAAGCTGGAATATTGCGCATTAAAAGTATTTTCATGCATATCAAGATTAATGCTAATTCTTATGTAAATTGATGTGTAGAATCATATGGTCTCATTTAAAATTGACTCTGATCAATATAAATGAGTGTACTGAAACCCCGAAAATTGCGCATTTAGTGTATTTTCATGCATGTCAAGATTAATGCTGATTCTTATGTAAACTGATGTGTAGAATCATACGGTCTCATTTCAAATTGATTCTGAGCAATATAAATGAGTGTACTGAAAGCCCGAAAATTGCGCATTTAGTGTATTTTCATGCATATCAAGATTAATGTTGATTCTTATGTAAATAGATGTGTAGAATCATATGGTCTCATTTAAAATTGATTCTGAGCAATATAAATGAGTGTACTGAAAGACGGAAATTGCGCATATAGTGTATTTTCATACATATCAAGATTAATGCTGATTCTTATGTAAATTGATGTGTAGAATCATATGGTTTCATTTAAAATTGATTCTGAGCAATATAAATGAGTGTACTGAAAGCCCGAAATTTGCGCATTTAGTGTATTTTCATGCATATCAAGATTAATGCTGATTCTTATGTAAATTGATGTGTAGAATCATATGGATTCAATTAAAATTGATTCTGAGCAATATAAATGAGTGTACTGAAAGCCCGAAAATTGCGCATTTAGTGTATTTTCATGCATATCAAGATTAATGCTGATTCTTATGTAAATTGATGTGTAGAATCGTATGGTCTCATTTTAAATTGATTCTGATCAATATAAATGAGTGTACTGAAAGACCAAACACTGCGCATTTACTGTATTTTCATGCATATCAAGATTAATGCTGTTTGATATGTAAATTGATGTGTAGAATCATACGGTCTCATTTAAAATTGATTCTGAGCAATATAAATGAGTGTACTGAAAGCCCGAAAATTACTCATTTAGTGTATTTTCATGCATATCAAGATTAATGCTGATTCTTATATAAATTGATGTGTAGAATCACATGGTTTCATTTCAGATTGATACTGAGCAATATCAATGAGTGTACTGAAAGACCGAAAATTGCGCATTTAGTGTATTTTCATGCATGTCAAGATTAATGCTGATTCTTATGTAAATTGATATGTAGAATCATATGGTTTCATTTAAAATTGATTCTGAGCAATATAAATGAGTGTACTGAAAGACCGAAAATTGCGCATTTAGTGTATTTTCATGCATGTCAAGATTAATGCTGATTCTTATGTAAATTGATATGTAGAATCATATGGTTTCATTTCAAATTGATTCTGAGCAATATAAATGAGTGTACTGAAAGCCGGAAAATTGCGCATTTAATGTATTTTCATGCATATCAAGATTAATGCTGATTCTTATGTAAATTGATGTGTAGAATCATACGGTCTCATTTAAAATTGATTCTGAGCAATATAAATGAGTGTACTGAAAGCCCGAAAATTGCGCATTTAGTGTATTTTAATGCATATCAATATTAATGCTGATTCTTATGTAAATTGATGTGTAGAATCATATGGTTTCATTTAAAATTGATTCTGAGCAATATAAATGAGTGTACTGAAAGCCCGAAAATTGCGCATTTAGTGTATTTTCATGCATATCGAGGTTAATGCTGATTCTTATGTAAATTGATGTGTAGAATCATATGGTCTCATTTAAAATTGATTCTGAGCAATATAAATGAGTGTGCTGAAAGCAAGAAA
Organism: Ascarosepion bandense; assembly: GCA_037127315.1. NCBI lineage: Eukaryota > Metazoa > Mollusca > Cephalopoda > Sepiida > Sepiidae > Ascarosepion > Ascarosepion bandense. Next base: position 290,761 of record JBBBDQ010002682.1, on the reverse strand, counting down.
ATTGCGCATTTAGTGTATTTTCATGCATATCAAGATTAATGCTGATTCTTATGTAAATTGATGTGTAGAATCATATGGTCTCATTTAAAATTGTTTCCGAGCAATATAAATGAGTGTACTGAAAGCCCGAAAATTGCGCATTTAGTGTATTTTCATGCATATCAAGATTAATGCTGATTCTTATGTAAATTGATGTGTAGAATCATATGGTTTCATTTAAAATTGATTCTGAGCAATAGAAATGACTGTACTGAAAGACCGAAAATTGCGCATTTAGTGTATTTTCATGCATATCAAGATTAATGCTGATTCTTATGTAAATTGATGTGTAGAATGATATGGTTTCATTTAAAATTGATTCTGAGCAATATAAATGAGTGTACTGAAAGCCCGAAATTTGCGCATTTAGTGTATTTTCATGCATATCAAGATTAATGCTGATTCTTATGTAAATTGATGTGTAGAATCATACGGTCTCATTTAAAATTGATTCTGAGCAATATAAATGAGTGTACTGAAAGCCCGAAAATTGCGCATTTAGTGTATTTTCATGCATATCAAGATTAATGCTGATTCTTATGTAAATTGATGTGTAGAATCATATGGTTTCATTTAAAATTGATTCTGAGCAATATAAATGAGTGTACTGAAAGCCCGAAAATTGCGCATTTAGTGTATTTTAATGCATATCAATTTTAATGCTGATTCTTATGTAAATTGATGTGTAGAATCATATGGTTTCATTTAAAATTGATTCTGAGCAATATAAATGAGTGTACTGAAAGCCCGAAATTTGCGCATTTAGTGTATTTTCATGCATATCAAGATTAATGCTGATTCTTATGTAAATTGATGTGTAGAATCACATGGTTTCATTTCAAATTTATTCTGAGCAATATAAATGAGTGTACTGAAAGCCCGAAAATTGCGCATTTAGTGTATTTTCATGCATATCAAGATTAATGCTGATTCTTATGTAAATTGATGTGTAGAATCATATGGTTTCATTTAAAATTGATTCTGAGCAATATAAATGATTGTACTGAAAGCCCGAAAATTGCGCATTTAGTGTATTTTCATGCATATCAAGATTAATGCTGATTCTTATGTAAATTGATGTGTAGAATCATACGGTCTCATTTAAAATTGATTCTGAGCAATATAAATGAGTGTACTGAAAGCCCGAAAATTGCGCATTTAGTGTATTTTCATGCATATCAAGATTAATGCTGATTCTTATGTAAATTGATGTGTAGAATCATATGGTTTCATTTAAAATTGATTCTGAGCAATATAAATGAGTGTACTGAAAGCCCGAAAATTGCGCATTTAGTGTATTTTAATGCATATCAATTTTAATGCTGATTCTTATGTAAATTGATGTGTAGAATCATATGGTTTCATTTAAAATTGATTCTGAGCAATATAAATGAGTGTACTGAAAGCCCGAAAATTGCGTATTTAGTGTATTTTCATGCATATCAAGATTAATGCTGATTCTTATGTAAATTGATGTGTAGAATCACATGGTTTCATTTCAAATTTATTCTGAGCAATATAAATGAGTGTACTGAAAGCCCGAAAATTGCGCATTTAGTGTATTTTCATGCATATCAAGATTAATGCTGATTCTTATGTAAATTGATGTGTAGAATCATATGGTTTCATTTAAAATTGATTCTGAGCAATATAAATGATTGTACTGAAAGCCCGAAAATTGCGCATTTAGTGTATTTTCATGCATATCAAGATTAATGCTGATTCTTATGTAAATTGATATGTAGAATCATATGGTTTCATTTCAAATTGATTCTGAGCAATATAAATGTGTGTACTGAAAGCCGGAAAATTGCGCATTTAGTGTATTTTCATGCATATCAAGATTAATGCGGATTCTTATGTAAATTGATGTGTAGATTCATATGGTCTCATTTAAAATTGATTCTGAGCAATAGAAATGAGTGTACTGAAAGCCGGAAAATTGCGCATTTAGTGTATTTTCATGCATATCAAGATTAATGCTGATTATTATGTAAATTGATGTGTAGAATCATACGGTCTCATTTAAAATTGATTCTGAGCAATATATATGAGTGTACTGAAAGACCGAAAATTGCGATTTTAGTGTATTTTCATGCATATCAAGATTAATGCTGATTCTTATGTAAATTGATGTGTAGAATCACATGGTTTCATTTAAAATTGATTCTGAGCAATATAAATGAGTGTACTGAAAGCCCGAAAATTGCGTATTTAGTGTATTTTCATGCATATCAAGATTAATGCTGATTCTTATGTAAATTGATGTGTAGAATCATACGGTCTCATTTTAAATTGATTCTGATCAATATAAATGAGTGTACTGAAAGACCAAACACTGCGCATTTAGTGTATTTTCATGCATATCAAGATTAATGCTGATTCATACGTAAATTGATGTGTAGAATCATATGGTTTCATTTAAAATTGATTCTGAGCAATATAAATGAGTGTACTGAAAGCCCGAAAATTGCGCATTTAGTGTATTTTCATGCATATCAAGATTAATGCTGATTCTTATGTAAATTGATGTGTAGAATCATATGGTTTCATTTAAAATTGATTCTGAGCAATATAAATGTGTGTACTGAAAGCCCGAAAATTGCGCATTTAGTGTATTTTCATGCATATCCAGATTAATGCGGATTCTTATGTAAATTGATGTGTAGAATCATATGGTCTCATTTTAAATTGATTCTGAGCAATATAAATGAGTGTACTGAAAGCCGGAAAATTGCGCATTTAGTGTATTTTCATGCATATCAAGATTAATGCTGATTCTTATGTAAATTGATGTGTAGAATCATACGGTCTCACTTAAAATTGATTCTGAGCAATACATATGAGTGTACTGAAAGCCCGAAAATTGCGATTTTGGTGTATTTTCAGGCATATCAAGATTAATGCTGATTCTTATGTAAATTGATGTGTAGAATCACATGGTTTCATTTAAAATTGATTCTGATCAATATAAATGAGTGTACTGAAAGCCCGAAAATTGCGCATTTAGTGTATATTCATGCATATCAAGATTAATGCTGATTCTTATGTAAATTGATGTGTAGAATCACATGGTTTCATTTCAAATTGATTCTGAGCAATATAAATGAGTGTACTGAAAGCCCGAAAATTGCGCATTTAGTGTATTTTCATGCATATCAAGATTAATGCTGATTCTTATGTAAATTGGTGTGTAGAATCATATGGTCTCATTTAAAATTGATTCTGATCAATATAAATGAGTGTACTGTAAGCCCGAAAATTGAGCATTTAGTGTATTTTCATGCATATGAAGATTAATGCTGATTATTATGTAAATTGATGTGTAGAATCATACGGTCTCATTTAAAATTGATTCTGAGCAATATAAATGAGTGTACTGAAAGCCCGAAAATTGCGCATTTAGTGTATTTTCATGCATATCAAGATTAATGCTGATTCTTATGTAAATTGATGTGTAGAATCATATGGATTCAATTAAAATTGATTCCGAGGAATATAAATGAGTGTACTGAAAGCCCGAAAATTGCTCATTTAGTGTATTTTCATGCATATCAAGATTAATGCTGATTCTTATGTAAATCGATGTGTAGAATCATATGGTCTCATTTAAATTGACTCCGAGCGACATGAATGTGTGTAGTGAAAGCCCGAAAATAGCGCATTTAGTGTATTTTCATGCATATCAAGATTAATGCTGATTCTTATGTAAATTGATGTAGAATCATATGGTCTCATTTAAAATTGATTCCGAGCAATATAAATGAGTGTACTGAAAGCCCGAAAATTGCGCATTTAGTGTATTTTCATGCATATCAAGATTAATGCTGATTCTTATGTAAATTGATGTGTAGAATCATATGGTTTCATTTAAAATTGATTCTGAGCAATAGAAATGACTGTACTGAAAGTCCGAAAATTGCGCATTTAGTGTATTTTCATGCATATCAAGATTAATGCTGATTCTTATGTAAATTGATGTGTAGAATCATATGGTTTCATTTAAAATTGATTCTGAGCAATATAAATGAGTGTACTGAAAGCCCGAAATTTGCGCATTTAGTGTATTTTCATGCATATCAAGATTAATGTTGATTCTTATGTAAATTGATGTGTAGAATCATACGGTCTCATTTAAAATTGATTCTGAGCAATATAAATGAGTGTACTGAAAGCTGGAATATTGCGCATTAAGTGTATTTTCATGCATATCAAGATTAATGCTAATTCTTATGTAAATTGATGTGTAGAATCATATGGTCTCATTTAAAATTGATTCTGATCAATATAAATGAGTGTACTGTAAGCCCGAAAATTGAGCATTTAGTGTATTTTCATGCATATCAAGATTAATGCTGATTCTTATGTAAATTGATGTGTAGAATCATACGGTCTCATTTAAAATTGATTCTGAGCAATATAAATGAGTGTACTGAAAGCCCGAAAATTGCGCATTTAGTGTATTTTCATGCATATCAAGATTAATGCTGATTCTTATGTAAATTGATGTGTAGAATCATATGGATTCAATTAAAATTGATTCTGAGCAATATAAATGAGTGTACTGAAAGCCCGAAAATTGCGCATTTAGTGTATTTTCATGCATATCAAGATTAATGCTGATTCTTATGTAAATTGATGTGTAGAATCGTATGGTCTCATTTAAAATTGATTCTGATCAATATAAATGAGTGTACTGAAAGACCAAACACTGCGCATTTACTGTATTTTCATGCATATCAAGATTAATGCTGATTGACATGTAAATTGATGTGTAGAATCATACGGTCTCATTTAAAATTGATTCTGAGCAATATAAATGAGTGTACTGAAAGCCCGAAAGTTACTCATTTAGTGTATTTTCATGCATATCAAGATTAATGCTGATTCTTATGTAAATTGATGTGTAGAATCACATGGTTTCTTTTCAAATTGATTCTGAGCAATATAAATGAGTGTACTGAAAGCCCGAAAATTGCGCATTTAGTGTATTTTCATGCATATCAAGATTAATGCTGATTCTTATGTAAATTGATGTGTAGAATCATATGGTTTCATTTAAAATTGATTCTGAGCAATAGAAATGACTGTACTGAAAGACCGATAATTGCGCATTTAGTGTATTTTCATGCATATCAAGATTAATGCTGATTCTTATGTAATTTGATGTGTAGAATCAAATGGTTTCATTTAAAATTGATTCTGAGCAATATAAATGAGTGTACTGAAAGCCCGAAATTTGCGCATTTAGTGTATTTTCATGCATATCAAGATTAATGCTGATTCTTATGTAAATTGATGTGTAGAATCATACGGTCTCATTTAAAATTCATTCTGAGCAATATAAATGAGTGTACTGAAAGCCCGAAAATTGCGCATTAAGTGTATTTTCATGCATATCAAGATTAATGCTAATTCTTATGTAAATTGATGTGTAGAATCATATGGTCTCATTTAAAATTGATTCTGATCAATATAAATGAGTGTAATGTAAGCCCGAAAATTGAGCATTTAGTGTATTTTCATGCATATCAAGATTAATGCTGATTCTTATGTAAATTGATGTGTAGAATCATACGGTCTCATTTAAAATTGATTCTGAGCAATATAAATGAGTGTACTGAAAGCCGGAAAATTGCGCATTTAGTGTATTTTCATGCATATCAAGATTAATGCTGATTCTTATGTAAATTGATGAGTAGAATCATACAGTCTCATTTAAAATTGATTCTGAGCAATATAAATGAGTGTACTGAAAAGCCGAAAATTGCGCATTTAGTGTATTTTCATGCATATCAAGATTAATGCTGATTCTTATGTAAATTGATGTGTAGAATCATATGGATTCAATTAAAATTGATTCTGAGCAATATAAATGAGTGTACTGAAAGCCCGAAAATTGCGCATTTAGTGTATTTTCATGCATATCAAGATTAATGCTGATTCTTATGTAAATTGATGTGTAGAATCGTATGGTCTCATTTAAAATTGATTCTGATCAATATAAATGAGTGTACTGAAAGACCAAACACTGCGCATTTACTGTATTTTCATGCATATCAAGATTAATGCTGATTGACATGTAAATTGATGTGTAGAATCATACGGTCTCATTTAAAATTGATTCTGAGCAATATAAATGAGTGTACTGAAAAGCCCGAAAATTGCGCATTTAGTGTATTTTCATGCATATCAAGATTAATGCTGATTCTTATGTAAATTGATGTGTAGAATCATATGGTTTCATTTAAAATTGATTCTGAGCAATATAAATGAGTGTACTGAAAGCCCGAAAATTGCGCATTCAGTGTATTTTCATGCATGTCAAGATTAATACTGATTCTTATGTAAATTGATATGTAGAATCATATGGTTTCATTTAAAATTGATTCAGAGCAATATAAATGTGTGTACTGAAAGCCCGAAAATTGCGCATTTAGTGTATTTTCAGCATATCAAGATTAATGCTGATTCTTATGTAAATTGATGTGTAGATTCATATGGTCTCATTTAAAATTGATTCTGAGCAATATAAATGAGTGTACTGAAAGCCGAATATTGCGCATTTAGTGTATTTTCATGCATATCAAGATTAATGCTGATTCTTATGTAAATTGATGTGTAGAATCATATGGTTTCATTTAAAATTGATTCTGAGCAATAGAAATGACTGTACTGAAAGACCGATAATTGCGCATTTAGTGTATTTTCATGCATATCAAGATTAATGCTGATTCTTATGTAATTTGATGTGTAGAATCAAATGGTTTCATTTAAAATTGATTCTGAGCAATATAAATGAGTGTACTGAAAGCCCGAAATTTGCGCATTTAGTGTATTTTCATGCATATCAAGATTAATGCTGATTCTTATGTAAATTGATGTGTAGAATCATACGGTCTCATTTAAAATTCATTCTGAGCAATATAAATGAGTGTACTGAAAGCCCGAAAATTGCGCATTAAGTGTATTTTCATGCATATCAAGATTAATGCTAATTCTTATGTAAATTGATGTGTAGAATCATATGGTCTCATTTAAAATTGATTCTGATCAATATAAATGAGTGTAATGTAAGCCCGAAAATTGAGCATTTAGTGTATTTTCATGCATATCAAGATTAATGCTGATTCTTATGTAAATTGATGTGTAGAATCGTATGGTCTCATTTAAAATTGATTCTGATCAATATAAATGAGTGTACTGAAAGACCAAACACTGCGCATTTACTGTATTTTCATGCATATCAAGATTAATGCTGATTCTTATGTAAATTGATGTGTAGAATCATATGGTTTCATTTAAAATTGATTCTGAGCAATATAAATGAGTGTACTGAAAATTCCGAGCGTTTATTTGTGTATTTTCATGCATGTCAAGATTAATGCTGATTCTTATGTAAATTGATGTGTAGAATCACATGGTTTCATTTCAAATTGATTCTGAGCAATATAAATGAGTGTATGAAACATAAGAATCAGCATTAATCTTGATATGCCTGAAAATACACTAAATGCGCAATTTTCGGGCTTTCAGTACACTCATTTATATTGCTCAGAATCAATTTTAAATGAGACCGTATGATTCTACACATCAATTTACATAAGAATCAGCATTAATCTTGATATGCATGAAAATACACTAAATGCGCAATTTTCTGGCTTTCAGCACACTCATTTATATTGCTCTGAATCAATTTTAAATGAAACCATATGATTCTACACATCAATTTACATAAGAATCCGCATTAATCTTGATATGCATGAAAATACACTAAATGCGCAATATTCGGGCTTTCAGTACACACATTTATATTGCTCAGAATCAATTTTAAATGAAACCATATGATTCTACATATCAATTTACATAAGAATCAGCATTAATCTTGACATGCATGAAAATACACTAACTGCGCAATTTTCGGGCTTTCAGTACACTCATTTATATTGCTCAGAATCAATTTTAATTGAATCCGTATGATTCTACACATCAATTTACATAAGAATCAGCATTAATCTTGATATGCATGAAAATACACCAAATGCGCAATTTTCTGGCTTTCAGTACACTCATTTATATTGCTCAGAATCAATTTTAAATGAGACCGTATGATTCTACACATCAATTTACATATGAATCAGCATTAATCTTGATATGCATGAAAATACACTAAATGCGCAATTTTCGGGCTTTCAGTACACTCATTTATATTGCTCGGAATCAATTTTAAATGAGAGCATATGATTCTACACATCAATTTACATAAGAATCAGCATTAATCTTGATATGCATGAAAATACATTAAATGCGCAATTTTCGGGCTTTCAGTACACACATTCATGTCGCTCGGAGTCAATTTAAATGAGACCATATGATTCTACACATCAATTGACATACGAATCAGCATTAATCTTGATATGCATGAAAATACACTAAATGCGCAGTGTTTGGTCTATCAGTACACTCATTTATATTGCTCAGAATCAATTTAAAATTAGACTATATGATTCTACACATCAATTTACATAAGAATCAGCATTATTCTTGATATGCATGAAAATACACTAAATGCGCAATTTTCGGGCTTTCAGTACACTCATTTATATTCCTCAGAATCAATTTTAATTGAATCCATATGATTCTACACATCAATTTACATAAGAATCAGCATTAATCTTGATATGCATGAAAATACACTAAATGCGCAATTTTCGGGCTTTCAGTACACTCATTTATATTGCTCAGAATCAATTTTAAATGAGACCGTATGATTCTACACATCAATGTACATAATAATCAGCATTAATCTTCATATGCATGAAAATACACTAAATGCTCAATTTTCGGGCTTACAGTACACTCATTTATATTGATCAGAATCAATTTTAAATGAGACCATATGATTCTACACATCAATTTACATAAGAATCAGCATTAATCTTGATATGCATGAAAATACACTAAATGCGCAATTTTCGGGCTTTCAGTACAGTCATTTATATTGCTCAGAATCAATTTTAAATGAAACCATATGATTCTACACATCAATTTACATAAGAATCAGCATTAATCTTGATATGCATGAATATAAACTAAATGCGCAATTTTCGGGCTTTCAGTACACTCATTTATATTGCTCAGAATCAATTTTAAATGAAACCATGTGATTCTACACATCAATTTACATAAGAATCAGCATTAATCTTGATATGCCTGAAAATACACTAAAATCGCAATTTTCGGGCTTTCAGTACACTCATATATATTGCTCAGAATCAATTTTAAATGAGACCGTATGATTCTACACATCAATTTACATAAGAATCAGCATTAATCTTGATATGCATGAAAATACACTAAATGCTCAATTTTCCGGCTTTCAGTACACTCATTTATATTGCTCAGAATCAATTTAAAATGAGACCATATGATTCTACACATCAATTTACATAAGAATCCGCATTAATCTTGATATGCATGAAAATACACTAAATGCGCAATTTTCGGGCTTTCAGTACACACATTTATATTGCTCAGAAACAATTTTAAATGAAACCATATGATTCTACACATCAATTTACATAAGAATCAGCATTAATCTTGATATGCATGAAAATACACTAAATGCGCAATTTTCGGGCTTTCAGTACACTCATTTATATTGCTCAGAATCAATTTTAAAAGAAACCATATGATTCTACACATCAATTTACATATGAATCAGCATTAATCTTGATATGCATGAAAATACACTAAATGCGCAGTGTTTGGTCTTTCAGTACACTCATTTATATTGATCAGAATCAATTTTAAATGAGACCGTATGATTCTACACATCAATTTACATAAGAATCAGCATTAATCTTGATATGCATGAAAATACACTAAATGCTCAATTTTTGGGCTTACAGTACACTCATTTATATTGATCGGAATCAATTTTAAGTGAAACCATATGATTCTACACATCAATTTACATAAGAATCAGCATTAATCTTGATATGCATGAAAATACACTAAATGCGCAATTTTCGGGCTTTCAGTACACTCATTTATATTGCTCAGAATAAATTTGAAATGAAACCATGTGATTCTACACATCAATTTACATAAGAATCAGCATTAATCTTGATATGCATGAAAATACACTAAAATCGCAATTTTCGGGCTTTCAGTACACTCATACATATTGCTCAGAATCAATTTTAAATGAGACCGTATGATTCTACACATCAATTTACATAAGAATCAGCATTAATCTTGATATGCATGAAAATACACTAAATGCGCAATTTTCCGGCTTTCAGTACACTCATTTATATTGCTCAGAATCCATTTTAAATGAGACCATATGAATCTACACATCAATTTACATAAGAATCCGCATTAATCTTGATATGCATGAAAATACACTAAATGCGCAATTTTCCGGCTTTCAGTACACACATTTATATTGCTCAGAATCAATTTTAAATGAATCCATATGATTCTACACATCAATTTACATAAGAATCAGCATTAATCTTGATATGCATGAAAATACACTAAATGCTCAATTTTTGGGCTTACAGTACACTCATTTATATTGATCGGAATCAATTTTAAGTGAAACCATATGATTCTACACATCAATTTACATAAGAATCAGCATTAATCTTGATATGCATGAAAATACACTAAATGCGCAATTTTCGGGCTTTCAGTACACTCATTTATATTGCTCAGAATAAATTTGAAATGAAACCATGTGATTCTACACATCAATTTACATAAGAATCAGCATTAATCTTGATATGCATGAAAATACACTAAAATCGCAATTTTCGGGCTTTCAGTACACTCATACATATTGCTCAGAATCAATTTTAAATGAGACCGTATGATTCTACACATCAATTTACATAAGAATCAGCATTAATCTTGATATGCATGAAAATACACTAAATGCGCAATTTTCCGGCTTTCAGTACTCTCATTTATATTGCTCAGAATCCATTTTAAATGAGACCATATGAATCTACACATCAATTTACATAAGAATCCGCATTAATCTTGATATGCATGAAAATACACTAAATGCGCAATTTTCCGGCTTTCAGTACACACATTTATATTGCTCAGAATCAATTTTAAATGAAACCATATGATTCTACACATCAATTTACATAAGAATCAGCATTAATCTTGATATGCATGAAAATACACTAAATGCGCAATTTTCGGGCTTTCAGTACACTCATTTATATTGCTCAGAATCAAATTTAAATGAAACCATATGATTCTACACATCAATTTACATATGAATCAGCATTAATCTTGATATGCATGAAAATACACTAAATGCGCAGTGTTTGGTCTTTCAGTACACTCATTTATATTGATCAGAATCAATTTTAAATGAGACCGTATGATTCTACACATCAATTTACATAAGAATCAGCATTAATCTTGATATGCATGAAAATACACTAAATGCGCAATTTTCGGGCTTTCAGTACACTCATTTATATTGCTCAGAATAAATTTGAAATGAAACCATGTGATTCTACACATCAATTTACATAAGAATCTGCATTAATCTTGATATGCATGAAAATACACTAAATGCGCAGTTTTCGGGCTTTCAGTACACTCATTTATATTGCTCAGAATCAATTTTAAATGAAACCATATGATTCTACACATCAATTTACATAAGAATCAGCATTAATATTGATATGCATGAAAATACACTAAATGCGCAATTTTCGGGCTTTCAGTACACTCATTTATATTGCTCAGAATCAATTTTAAATGAGACCGTATGATTCTACACATCAATTTACATAAGAATCAGCATTAATCTTGATATGCATGAAAATACACTAAATGCTCAATTTTCGGGCTTACAGTACACTCATTTATATTGATCAGAATCAATTTTAAATGAGACCATATGATTCTACACATCAATTTACATAAGAATTAGCATTAATCTTGATATGCATGAAAATACACTTAATGCGCAATATTCCAGCTTTCAGTACACTCATTTATATTGCTCAGAATCAATTTTAAATGAGACCGTATGATTCTACACATCAATCTACATAAGAATCAACATTAATCTTGATATGCATGAAAATACACTAAATGCGCAAATTTCGGGCTTTCAGTACACTCATTTATATTGCTCAGAATCAATTTTAAATGAAACCATATGATTCTACACATCAATTTACATAAGAATCAGCATTAATCTTGATATGCATGAAAACACACTAAATGCGCAATTTTCGGTCTTTCAGTACAGTCATTTCTATTGCTCAGAATCAATTTTAAATGAAACCATATGATTCTACACATCAATTTACATAAGAATCAGCATTAATATTGATATGCATGAAAATACACTAAATGCGCAATTTCCGGGCTTTCAGTACACTCATTTATATTGCTTGGAATCAATTTTAAATGAGACCATAAGATTCTACACATCAATTTACATAAGAATCAGCATTAATCTTGATATGCATGAAAATACACTAAATGCGCAATTTTCGGGCTTTCAGTACACACATTCATGTCGCTCGGAGTCAATTTAAATGAGACCATATGATTCTACACATCAATTGACATAAGAATCAGCATTAATCTTGATATGCATGAAAATACACTAAATGCGCAGTGTTTGGTCTTTCAGTACAATCATTTATATTGATCAGAATCAATTTTAAATGAGACCATATGATTCTACACATCAATTTACATAAGAATCAGCATTAATCTTGATATGCATGAAAATACACTAAATGCGCAATTTTCGGGCTTTCAGTACACTCATTTATATTCCTCAGAATCAATTTTAATTGAATCCATATGATTCTACACATGAATTTACATAAGAATCAGCATTAATCTTGATATGCATGAAAATACACTAAATGCGCAATTTTCGGGCTTTCAGTACACTCATTTATATTGCTCAGAATCAATTTTAAATGAGACCGTATGATTCTACACATCAATTTACATAAGAATCAGCATTAATCTTGATATGCATGAAAATACACTAAAATAGCAATTTTCGGGCTTTCAGTACACTCATATATATTGCTCAGAATCAATTTTAAATGAGACCGTATGATTCTACACATCAATTTACATAAGAATCAGCATTAATCTTGATATGCATGAAAATACACTAAATGCGCAATTTTCCGGCTTTCAGTACACTCATTTATATTGCTCAGAATCAATTTAAAATGAGACCATATGATTCTACACATCAATTTACATAAGAATCCTCATTAATCTTGATATGCATGAAAATACACTAAATGCGCAATTTTCGGGCTTTCAGTACACACATTTATATTGCTCAGAATCAATTTTAAATGAAACCATATGATTCTACACATAAATTTACATAAGAATCAGCATTAATCTTGATATGCATGAAAATACACTAAATGCGCAATTTTCGGGCTTTCAGTACACTCATTTATGTTGCTCAGAATCAATTTTAAATGAAACCATATGATTCTACACATCAATTTACATATGAATCAGCATTAATCTTGATATGCATGAAAATACACTAAATGCGCAGTGTTTGGTCTTTCAGTACACTCATTTATATTGATCAGAATCAATTTTAAATGAGACCGTATGATTCTACACATCAATTTACATAAGAATCAGCATTAATCTTGATATGCATGAAAATACACAAAATGCTCAATTTTAGGGCTTACAGTACACTCATTTATATTGATCGGAATCAATTTTAAGTGAAACCATATGATTCTACACATCAATTTACATAAGAATCAGCATTAATCTTGATATGCATGAAAATACACTAAATGCGCAATTTTCGGGCTTTCAGTACACTCATTTATATTGCTCAGAATCAATTTTAAATGAAACCATGTGATTCTACACATCAATTTACATAAGAATCAGCATTAATCTTGATATGCATGAAAATACACTAAAATCGCAATTTTCGGGCTTTCAGTACACTCATATATATTGCTCAGAATCAATTTTAAATGAGACCGTATGATTCTACACATCAATTTACATAAGAATCAGCATTAATCTTGATATGCATGAAAATACACTAAATGCGCAATTTTCCGGCTTTCAGTACACTCATTTATATTGCTCAGAATCAATTTTAAATGAGACCATATGAATCTACACATCAATTTACATAAGAATCCGCATTAATCTTGATATGCATGAAAATACACTAAATGCTCAATTTTCCGGCTTTCAGTACACACATTTATATTGCTCAGAATCAATTTGAAATGAAACCATATGATTCTACATATCAATTTACATAAGAATCAGCATTAATCTTGATATGCATGAAAATACACTAAATGCGCAATTTTTGGGCTTTCAGTACACTCATTTATATTGCTCAGAATCAATTTTAAATGAAACCATATGATTCTACACATCAATTTACATAAGAATCAGCATTAATCTTGATATGCATGAAAATACACTAAATGCGCAATTTTCGGGCTTTCAGTACACTCATTTATATTGCTCAGAGTAAATTTGAAATGAAACCATGTGATTCTACACATCAATTTACATAAGAATCAGCATTAATCTTGATATGCATGAAAATACACTAAATGCGCAATTTTCGGGTTTCAGTACACACATTCATGTCGCTCGGAGTCAATTTAAATGAGACCATATGATTCTACACATCAATTGACATAAGAATCAGCATTAATCTTGATATGCATGAAAATACACTAAATGCGCAGTGTTTGGTCTTTCAGTACACTCATTTATATTGATCAGAATCAATTTTAAATTGAGACCATATGATTCTACACATCAATTTACATAAGAATCAGCATTAATCTTGATATGCATGAAAATACACTAAATGCGCAATTTTCGGGCTTTCAGTACAGTCATTTATATTGCTCAGAATCAATTTTAAATGAAACCATATGATTCTACACATCAATTTACATAAGAATCAGCATTAATCTTGATATGCATGAATATACACTAAATGCGCAATTTTCGGGCTTTCAGTACACTCATTTATATTGCTCAGAATCAATTTTAAATGAAACCATGTGATTCTACACACCAATTTACATAAGAATCAGCATTAATCTTGATATGCCTGAAAATACACTAAATGCGCAATTTTCCGGCTTTCAGTACACTCATTTATATTGCTCAGAATCAATTTTAAATGAGAACGTATCATTCTACACATCAATTTACATAAGAATCAGCATTAATCTTGATATGCATGAAAATACACTAAATGCGCAATTTTCCGGCTTTCAGTACACTCATTTATATTGCTCAGAATCAATTTAAAATGAGACCATATGATTCTACACATCAATTTACATAAGAATTCGCATTAATCTTGATATGCATGAAAATACACTAAATGCGCAATTTTCGGGCTTTCAGTAAACATATTTATATTGCTCAGAATCAATTTTAAATGAAACCATATGATTCTACTCATCAATTTACATAAGAATCAGCATTAATCTTGATATGCATGAAAATACACTAAATGCGCAATTTTCGGGCTTTTCAGTACACTCATTTATATTGCTCAGAGTCAATTTTAAATGAGACCGTATGATTCTACACATCAATTTACATATGAATCAGCATTAATCTGGATATGCATGAAAATACACTAAATGCGCAGTGTTTGGTCTTTCAGTGCAGTCATTTATATTGCTCAGAATCAATTTTAATTGAAACCATATGATTCTACACATCAATTTACATAAGAATCAGCATTAATCTTGATATGCATGAAAATACACTAAATGCGCAATTTTCGGGCTTACAGTACACTCATTTATATTGATCAGAAACAATTTTAAATGAGACCATATGATTCTACAAATCAATTTACATAAGAATCAGCATTACTCTTGATATGCATGAAAATACACTAAATGCGCAATTTTCCGGCTTTCAGTACACTCATTTGTATTGCTCAGAATCAATTTTAATGAGACCATATGATTCTACATATCAATTTACATAAGAATCAGCATTAATCTTGATATGCATGAAAATACACTAAATGCGCAATTTTCGGGCTTTCAGTACACTCATTTGTATTGATCAGAAACAATTTTAAATGAGACCATATGATTCTACACATCAATTTACATAAGAATCAGCATTACTCTTGATATGCATGAAAATACACTAAATGCGCAATTTTCGGGCTTACAGTACACTCATTTATATTGCTCAGAATCAATTTTAATGAGACCATATGATTCTACATATCAATTTACATAAGAATCAGCATTAATCTTGATATGCATGAAAATACACTAAATGCGCAATTTTCGGGCTTTCAGTACACTCATTTGTATTGCTCAGAATCAATTTTAAATGTAACCATATGATTCTACACATCAATTTACATAAGAATCAGCATTAATCTTGATATGCATGAAAATACACTAAATGCGCAGTTTTTGGACTTTCAGTACACTCATTTATATTGATCAGAATCAATGTTAAATGAGAACATATGATTCTACAGAACAATTTACATAAGAATCAGCATTAATCTTGAGATGCATGAAAATACAGTAATTCGCAATTTTCGGGCTTTCAGTACACTAATTTATATTGCTCAGAATCAATTTTAAATCAGACCATATGATTCTACACATCAATTTACATAAGAATCAGCATTAATCTTGATATGCATGAAAATACACTAAATGCGCAATTTTCGAGCTTACAGTACACTCATTTATATTGATCAGAAACAATTTTAAATGAGACCATATGATTCTACAAATCAATTTACATAAGAATCAGCATTACTCATGATATGCATGAAAAAACACTAAATGCGCAATTTTCCGGCTTTCAGTACACTCATTTATATTGCTCAGAATCAATTTTAATGAGACCATATGATTCTACACATCAATTTACATAAGAATCAGCATTAATCTTGATATGCATGAAAATACACTAAATGCGCAAATTTCGGGCTTTCAGTACACTCATTTATATTGCTCAGAATCAATTTTAAATGTAACCATATGATTCTACACATCAATTTACATAAGAATCAGCATTAATCTTGATATGCATGAAAATACACTAAATGCGCAATTTTCGGGCTTTCAGTTCACTCATTTGTATTGCTCAGAATCAATTTTAAATGTAACCATATGATTCTACACATCAATTTACATAAGAATCAGCATTAATCTTGATATGCATGAAAATACACTAAATGCGCAGTTTTTGGACTTTCAGTACACTCATTTATATTGATCAGAATCAATGTTAAATGAGAACATATGATTCTACACATCAATTTACATAGGAATCAGCATTAATCTTGAGATGCATGAAAATACAGTAATTCGCAATTTTCGGGCTTTCAGCACACTCATTTATATTGCTCAGAATCAATTTTAAATGAGACCATATGATTCTACACATCAATTTACATAAGAATCAGCATTAATCTTGATATGCATGAAAATACACTAAATGCGCAATTTTCGGGCTTTCAGTACACTCATTTATATTGCTCAGAATCAATTTTAAATGAAACCATATGAGACCATATGATTCTACACATCAATTTACATAAGAATCAGCATTAATCTTGATATGCATGAAAATACACTAAATGCTCAGTTTTCGGACTTTCAGTACACTCATTTATATTGATCAGAATCAATTTTAAATGAGACCATATGATTCTACACATCAATTTACATAAGAATCAGCATTAATCTTGATATGCATGAAAATACACTAAATGCGCAATTTTCCGGCTTTCAGCACACTCCTTTATATTGCTCAGAATCAATTTTAAATGAGACCATATGTTTCTACACATCAATTTACATAAGAATCAGCATTAATCTTGATATGCATGAAAATACACTAAATGCGCAATTTTCGGGCTTACAGTACACTCATTTATATTGATCAGAACCAATTTTAAATGAGACCATATGATTCTACACATCAATTTACAAAAGAATCAGCATTAATCTTGATATGCATGAAAATACGCTAAATGCGCAATTTTCCGGCTTTCGGTACACTCATTTATATTGCTCAGAATCAATTTGAAATGAAACCATGTGATTCTACACATCAATTTACATAAGAATCAGCATTAATCTTGATATGCATGAAAATACACTAAATGCGCAATTTTCGGGCTTTCAGTACACTTATTTATATTGCTCAGAATCAATTTTATTTGAAACCACATGATTCTACACATCAATTTACATAAGAATCAGCTTTAATCTTGATATGCATGAAAATACAATAATGCGCAATTTTCGGGCTTTCAGTACACTCATTTATATTGCTCAGAATCAATTTTAAATGAGACCGTATGATTCTACACATCAATTTACATAAGAATTAGCATTAATCTTGATATGCATGAAAATACACTAAATGCGCAATATTCGGGCTTTCAGCACACTCATTTATATTGCTCAGAATCAATTTTGAAATGAGTCCATGTGATTCTACACATCAATTTACATAATAATCAGCATTAATCTTGATATGCATGAAAATACACTAAATGCGCAATTTTCCGGCTTTCAGTACACTCATTTATATTGCTCAGAATGAATTTTAAATGAAACCATATGATTCTACACATCAATTTACATAAGAATCAGCATTAATCTTGATATGCATGAAAATACACTAAATGCGCAATTTTCGGGCTTTCAGTACACTCATTTATATTGCTCAGAATCAATTTTAAATGAAACCATATGATTCTACACATCAATTTACATAATAATCAGCATTAATCTTGATATGCATGAAAATGCACTAAATGTGCAATTTTCGGGCTTTCAGTACACTCATTTATATTGCTCAGAATCAATTTTATATGAAACCATATGATTCTACACATCAATTTACATAAGAAGCAGCATTAATCCTGATATGCATGAAAATACACTAAATGCGCAATTTTCGGGCTTTCAGTACACTCATTTATATTGCTCAGAATCAATTTTAAATGTAACCATATGATTCTACACATCAATTTACATAAGAATCAGCATTAATCTTGATATGCATGAAAATACACTAAATGCGCAATTTTCGGGCTTTCAGTACACTCATTTATATTGCTCAGAATCAATTTTAATTGAAACCATATGATTCTACACATCAATTTACATAAGAATCAGCATTAATCTTGATATGCACGAAAATACACTAAATGCGCAGTGTTTGGTCTTTCAGTACAGTCATTTATATTGCTCAGAATCAATATTAATTGAAACCATATGATTCTACACATCAATTTACATAAGAATCAGCATTAATCTTGATATGCATGAAAATACACTAAATGCGCAATTTTCGGGCTTTCAGTACACTCGTTTATATTGCTCAGAATCAATTTAAAATGAAACCATATGAGACCATATGACTCTACACATCAATTTACATAAGAATCAGCATTAATCTTGATATGCATGAAAATACACTAAATGCGCAATTTTCCGGCTTACAGGACACTCATTTATATTGCTCAGAATCAATTTTAAATGAGACCATATGATTCTACACATCAATTTACATAAGAATCAGCATTAATCTTGATATGCATGAATATACACTAAATGCGCAATTTTCGGGCTTACAGTACACTTATTTATATTGCTCAGAATCAATTTTAAATGAGACCATATGATTCTACACATCAATTTACATAAGAATCAGCATTAATCTTGATATGCATGAAAATACACTAAATGTGCAATTTTCGGGCTTTCAGTACACTCATTTATATTGCTCAGAATCAATTTTAAATGATATTATATAATTCTACACATCAATTTACATAAGAATCAGCATTAATCTTGATATGCATGAAAATACATTAAATGCGCAATTTTCGGGATTTCGGTACATTCATTTATATTGCTCAGAATCAATTTTAAATGAAACCATATGATTCTACACATCAATTTACATAAGAATCAGCATTAATCTTGATATGCATGAAAATACACTTAATGCGCAATATTCCAGCTTTCAGTACACTCATTTTTATTACTCAGAATAAATTTTAAATGAAATCATATGATTCTACACATCAATTTATATGAATCAGCATTAATCTTGATATGCATGAAAATACACTAAATGCGCAATTTTCGGGCTTTCAGTACACTCATTTATTTTGCTCAGAATCAATTTAAAAGAAACCATATGATTCTACACATCAATTTACATAAGAATCAGCATTAATCTTGATATGTATGAAAATACACTAAATGCGCAATTTTCCGGCTTTCAGTACACTCATTTATATTGCTCAGAATCAATTTTAAATGAGTCCATATGATTCTACACATCAATTTACATAAGAATCAGCATTAATCTTGATATGCATGAAAATACACTAAATGCGCAATTTTCGGGCTTTCAGTACACTCATTTATATTGCTCAGAATCAATTTTAATTGAAACCATATGATTCTACACATCAATTTACATAAGAATCAGCATTAATCTTGATATGCACGAAAATACACTAAATGCGCAGTGTTTGGTCTTTCAGTACAGTCATTTATATTGCTCAGAATCAATATTAATTGAAACCATATGATTCTACACATCAATTTACATAAGAATCAGCATTAATCTTGATATGCATGAAAATACACTAAATGCGCAATTTTCGGGCTTTCAGTACACTCGTTTATATTGCTCAGAATCAATTTAAAATGAAACCATATGAGACCATATGACTCTACACATCAATTTACATAAGAATCAGCATTAATCTTGATATGCATGAAAATACACTAAATGCGCAATTTTCCGGCTTACAGGACACTCATTTATATTGCTCAGAATCAATTTTAAATGAGACCATATGATTCTACACATCAATTTACATAAGAATCAGCATTAATCTTGATATGCATGAATATACACTAAATGCGCAATTTTCGGGCTTACAGTACACTTATTTATATTGCTCAGAATCAATTTTAAATGAGACCATATGATTCTACACATCAATTTACATAAGAATCAGCATTAATCTTGATATGCATGAAAATACACTAAATGTGCAATTTTCGGGCTTTCAGTACACTCATTTATATTGCTCAGAATCAATTTTAAATGATATTATATAATTCTACACATCAATTTACATAAGAATCAGCATTAATCTTGATATGCATGAAAATACATTAAATGCGCAATTTTCGGGATTTCGGTACATTCATTTATATTGCTCAGAATCAATTTTATATGAAACCATATGATTCTACACATCAATTTACATAAGAATCAGCATTAATCTTGATATGCATGAAAATACACTTAATGCGCAATATTCCAGCTTTCAGTACACTCATTTTTATTACTCAGAATAAATTTTAAATGAGACCATATGATTCTACACATCAATTTATATGAATCAGCATTAATCTTGATATGCATGAAAATACACTAAATGCGCAATTTTCGGGCTTTCAGTACACTCATTTATTTTGCTCAGAATCAATTTAAAAGAAACCATATGATTCTACACATCAATTTACATAAGAATCAGCATTAATCTTGATATGTATGAAAATACACTAAATGCGCAATTTTCCGGCTTTCAGTACACTCATTTATATTGCTCAGAATCAATTTTAAATGAGACCATATGATTCTACATATCAATTTACATAAGAAGCAGCATTGATCTTGATATGCATGAAAATACACTAAATTCGCAATTTTCGGGCTTTCATTACACTCATTTATATTGCTCAGAATCAATTTTAAATGAGACCGTATGATTCTACACATCAATTTACATATGAATCAGCATTAATCTTGATATGCATGAAAATACACGAAATGCGCAGTGTTTGGTCTTTCAGTACACTCATTTATATTGCTCAGAATTAATTTTAATTGAAACCATATGATTCTACAGAACAATTTACATAAGAATCAGCATTAATCTTGATATGCATGAAAATACACTAAATGCGCAATTTTCGGGCTTTCAGTACACTCATTTATATTGCTCGGAATCAATTTTAAATGAGACCATATGATTCTACACATCAATTTACATAAGAATCAGCATTAATCTTGATATTCATAAAAATACACTAAATGCGCAATTTTCGGGCTTTCAGTACACTCATTTATATTGCTCAGAATCAATTTTAAATGTAACCATATGATTCTAAACATCAATTTACATAAGAATCAGCATTAATCTTGATATGCATGAAAATACACTAAATGCGCCGTTTTTGGACTTTCAGTACACTCATTTATATTGCTCAGAACCAATTTGAAATGAGACCATATGATTCTACACATCAATTTACATAAGAATCAGCATTAATCTTGATATGCATGAAAATACACTAAATGCGCAATTTTTGGCTTTCAGTACACTCATTTATATTGCTCAGAATCAATTTTAAATTAAACCATATGATTCTACACATCAATTTACATAAGAATCAGCATTAATCTTGATATGCATGAAAATACACTAAATGCGCAATTTTCGGGCTTTCAGTACACTCATGTATATTGCTCAGAATAAATTTTAAATGAAATCATATGATTCTACACATCAATTAACATAAGAAACAGCATTAATCTTGATATGCATGAAAATACACTAAATGCGCAATTTTCGGGCTTTCAGCATACTCATTTGTATTGCTCAGAATCAATTTTAAATGAGACCATATGATTCTACACATCAATTTACATAAGAATCAGCATTAATCTTGATATGCATGAAAATACACTAAATGCGCAATTTTCGGGCTTTCTGTACACTCATTTATATTGATCAGAATCAATTTTAAATGAAGCCATATGATTCTACACATCAATTTACATAAGAATCAGCATTCATCTTGATATGTATGAAAATACACTAAATGCGCAATTTTCCGGCTTTCAGTACACTCATTTATATTGCTCAGAATCAATTTTAAATGAGACCATATGATTCTACACATCAATTTACATAAGAATCAGCATTAATCTTGATATGCATGAAAATACACTAAATGCGCAATTTTCGGGCTTTCAGTACACTCATTTATATTGCTCAGAATCAATTTTAATTGAAACCATGTGATTCTACACATCAATTTACATAAGAATCAGCATTAATCTTGATATGCATGAAAATACATTAAATGCGCAATTTTCGGGCTTTCAGTACACTCATTTATATTGCTCAGAATCAATTGTAAATGAGACCCTATGATTCTACACATCAATTTACATAAGAATCAGCATTAATCTTGATATGCATGAAAATACACTAAATGCGCAGTTTTTGGTCTTTCAGTACACTCATTTATATTGATCAGAATCAATTTTAAATGAGACCATATGATTCTACACATCAATTTACATAAGAATCAGCATTAATCTTGATATGCATGAAAATACACTAAATGCGCAATTTTCGGGCTTTCAGTACACTCATTTATATTGCTCAGAATCAATTTTAAATGAGACCATATGATTCTACACATCAATTTACATAAGAATCAGCATTAATCTTGATATGCATGAGAATACAATAATGCTCAAATTTCGGGCGTTCAGTACAATCATTTATATTGCTCAGAATCAATGTTAAATGTAACGATGTGATTCTACACATCAATTTACATAAGAATCAGCATTAATCTTGATATGCATGAAAATACACTAAATGCGCAATTTTCGGGCTTTCAGTACACTCATTTATATTGATCAGAATCAATTTTAAATGAGACCATATGATTCTACACATCAATTTACATAAGAATTTGCATTAATCTTGATATGCATGAACATACACTAAATGCGCAATTTTCGGGCTTTCTACACACTCATTTATATTACACAGAATAAATTTTAATGAGACCATATGATTCTACACATCAATTTACATAAGAATCAGCATTAATCTTGATATGCATGAAAATACACTAAATGCGCAATGTTCGGGCTTTCAGTACACTCATTTATATTGCTCAGAATCAATTTTAAATGAGACCATAAGATTCTACGCATCAATTTACATAAGAATTAGCATTAATCTTGATATGCATGAAAATACACTAATTGCGCAATTTTCGGGCTTTCAGTACACTCATTTATATTGCTCAGAATCAATTTAAAAGAAACCATATGATTCTACACATCAATTTACATAAGAATCAGCATTAATCTTGATATGCATGAAAATACACTAAATGCGCAATTTTCCGGCTTTCAGTACACTCATTTATATTGCTCAGAATCAATTTTAAATGAGACCATATGATTCTACACATCAATTTACATAAGAATCAGCATTAATCTTGATATGCATGAAAATACACTAAATGCGCAATTTTCGGGCTTTCAGTACACTCATTTATATTGCTCAGAATCAATTTTAATTGAAACCATGTGATTCTACACATCAATTTACATAAGAATCAGCATTAATCTTGATATGCATGAAAATACATTAAATGCGCAATTTTCGGGCTTTCAGTACACTCATTTATATTGCTCAGAATCAATTGTAAATGAGACCCTATGATACTACACATCAATTTACATAAGAATCAGCATTAATCTTGATATGCATGAAAATACACTAAATGCGCAGTTTTTGGTCTTTCAGTACACTCATTTATATTGATCAGAATCAATTTTAAATGAGACCATATGATTCTACACATCAATTTACATAAGAATCAGCATTAATCTTGATATGCATGAAAATACACTAAATGCGCAGTTTTTTTGTCTTTCAGTACACTTATTTATATTGATCCGAATCAATTTTAAATGAGACCATATGATTCTACACATCAATTTACATAAGAATCAGCATTAATTTTGATATGCATGAAAATACACTAAATGCGCAATTTTCGGGCTTTCAGTACACTCATTTATATTGCTCAGAATCAATTTTAAATGAGACCATATGATTCTACACATCAATTTACATAAGAATCAGCATTAATCTTGATATGCATGAGAATACAATAATGCGCAAATTTCGGGCGTTCAGTACAATCATTTATATTGCTCAGAATCAATGTTAAATGTAACGATGTGATTCTACACATCAATTTACATAAGAATCAGCATTAATCTTGATATGCATGAAAATACACTAAATGCGCAATTTTCGGGCTTTCAGTACACTCATTTATATTGATCAGAATCAATTTTAAATGAGACCATATGATTCTACACATCAATTTACATAAGAATTTGCATTAATCTTGATATGCATGAACATACACTAAATGCGCAATTTTCGGGCTTTCAGCACACTCATTTATATTACACAGAATAAATTTTAATGAGACCATATGATTCTACACATCAATTTACATAAGAATCAGCATTAATCTTGATATGCATGAAAATACACTAAATGCGCAATGTTCGGGCTTTCAGTACACTCATTTATATTGCTCAGAATCAATTTTAAATGAGACCATATGATTCTACACATCAATTTACATAAGAATTAGCATTAATCTTGATATGCATGAAAATACACTAATTGCGCAATTTTCGGGCTTTCAGTACACTCATTTATATTGCTCAGAATCAATTTAAAAAAAACCATATGATTCTACACATCAATTTACATAAGAATCAGCATTAATCTTGATATGCATGAAAATACACTAAATGCGCAATTTTCCGGCTTTCAGTACACTCATTTATATTGCTCAGAATCAATTTTAAATGAGACCATATGATTCTACATATCAATTTACATAAGAATCAGCATTAATCTTGATATGCATGAAAATACACTAAATTCGCAATTTTCGGGCTTCCAGTACACTCATTTATATTGCTCAGAATCAATTTTAAATGAGACCGTATGATTCTACACATCAATTTACATATGAATCAGCATTAATCTTGATATGCATGAAAATAGACGAAATGCGCAGTGTTTGGTCTTTCAGTACACTCATTTATATTGCTCAGAATTAATTTTAATTGAAACCATATGATTCTACACATCAATTTACATAAGAATCAGCATTAATCTTGATATGCATGAAAATACACTAAATGCGCAATTTTCGGGCTTTCAGTACACTCATTTATATTGCTCGGAATCAATTTTAAATGAGACCATATGATTCTACACACCAATTTACATAAGAATCAGCATTAATCTTGATATGCATGAAAATACACTAAATGCCCAATTTTCGGGCTTTCAGTACACTCATTTATATTGCTCAGAATCAATTTTAAATGAGACCATATGATTCTACACATCAATTTACATAAGAATCAGCATTAATCTTGATATGCATGAAAATACACTAAATGCGCAATTTTCGGGCTTTCAGTACACTCATTTATATTGCTCAGAATCAATTTTAAATGAGTCCATATGATTCTACACATCAATTTACATAAGAATCAGCATTAATCTTGATATGCATGAAAATACACTAAATGCGCAATTTTCGGGCTTTCAGTACACTCATTTATATTGATCAGAAACAATTTTAAATGAAACCATATGATTCTACACATCAATTTACATAAGAATCAGCATTAATCTTGATATGCTTGAAAATACACTAAATGCGCAATTTTCGGGCTTTCAGTACACTCATATATATTGCTCAGAATTAATTTTGAATGAGACCATATGATTCTACACATCAATTTACATAAGAATCAGCATTAATCTTGATATGCATGAAAATACACTAAATGCGCAATTTTCAGGCTTTCAGTACACTCATTTATATTGCTCAGAATCAATTTTAAATGAGACCATATGATTCTACACATCAATTTACATAAGAATCAGCATTAATCTTGATATGCATGAAAATACACTAAATGCGCAATTTTTGGGCATTCAGTACACTCATTTATATCACTCAGAATCAATTTTATATGAGGCCATATGATTCTACACATCAATTTACATACGAATCAGCATTAATCTTGATATGCATGAAAATAAACTAAATGCGCAATTTTCGGGCTTTCAGTACACTCATTTATATTTCTCAGAATCAATTTAAATTGAGATTATATGATTCTACACATCAATTTACATAAGAATCAGCATTAATCTTGATATGCATGAAAATACACTAAATGCGCAATATTCGGGCTTTCAGTACACTCATTTATATTGCTCAGAATCAATGTTAAATGAGACCATATGATTCTACACATCAATTTACATAAGAATCAGCATTAATCTTGATATGCATGAAAATACACTAAATGCGCAATTTTCGGGCTTTCAGTACACTCATATATATTGCTCAGAATCAATTTTGAATGAGACCATATGATTCTACACATCAATTTACATATGAATCAGCATTAATCTTGATATGCATGAAAATACACGAAATGCGCAGTGTTTGGTCTTTCAGTACACTCATTTATATTGCTCAGAATTAATTTTAATTGAAACCATATGATTCTACACATCAATTTACATAAGAATCAGCATTAATCTTGATATGCATGAAAATACACTAAATGCGCAATTTTCGGGCTTTCAGTTCACTCATTTATATTGATCAGAATCAATTTTAAATGAGACCATATGATTCTACACATCAATTTACATAAGAATTTGCATTAATCTTGATATGCATGAAAATACACAAATGCGCAACTTTCGGGCTTTCAGTACACTCATTTATATTTCTCAGAATCAATTTAAATTGAGATTATATGATTCTACACATCAATTTACATAAGAATCAGCATTAATCTTGATATGCATGAAAATACACTAAATGCGCAATATTCGGGCTTTCAGTACACTCATTTATATTGCTCAGAATCAATTTTAAATGAGACCATATGATTCTACACATCAATTAACATAAGAATCAGCATTAATCTTGATATGCATGAAAATACACTAAATGCGCAATTTTCGGGCTTTCAGTATACTCATATATATTGCTCAGAATCAATTTTGAATGAGACCATATGATTCTACACATCAATTTACATAAGAATCAGCATTAAT
The DNA here is from genome assembly GCA_037127315.1 of Ascarosepion bandense. Taxonomy (NCBI): domain Eukaryota; kingdom Metazoa; phylum Mollusca; class Cephalopoda; order Sepiida; family Sepiidae; genus Ascarosepion; species Ascarosepion bandense. Next base: position 262,632 of record JBBBDQ010002682.1, on the reverse strand, counting down.
CTTGATATGCATGGAAATACACTAAATGCGCAATTTTCGGGCTTTCAGTACACTCATTTATATTGCACAGAATCAATTTTAAATGAGACCATATGATTCTACACATCAATTTACATAAGAATCAGCATTAATCTTGATATGCATGAAAATAAACTAAATACTCAATTTTCGGGCTTTCAGTACACTCATTTATATTGCTCAGAATCAATTTTAAATGAGATTATATGATTCTACACATCAATTTACATAAGAATCAGCATTAATCTTGATATGCATGAAAATACAATAAATGCGCAATTTTCAGGCTTTCAGTACACTCATTTATATTGCTCAAAATCAATTTTAAATGAGATTATATGATTCTACACATCAATTTGCATAAGAATCAGCATTAATTTTGATATGCATGAAAATACACTAAATGCGCAATTTTCGGGCTTTTCAGTACACTCATTTATATTGCTCAGCATCAATTTTAAATGAGACCATATGATTCTACACATCAATTTACATAAGAATCAGCATTAATCTTGATATGCATGAAAATACAATAATGCGCAAATTTCGGGCGTTCAGTACAATCATTTATATTGCTCAGAATCAATGTTAAATGTAACCATATGATTCTACACATCAATTTACATAAGAATCAGCATTAATCTTGATATGCATGAAAATACACTAAATGCGCAGTTTTTGGACTTTCAGTACACTCATTTATATTGATCAGAATCAATTTTAAATGAGACCATATGATTCTACACATCAATTTACATAAGAATCTGCATTAATCTTGATATGCATGAAAATACATTAAATGCGCAATTTTCGGGCTTTCTGCACACTCATTTATATTGATCAGAATCAATTTTAAATGAGACCATATGATTCTACACATCAATTTACATAAGAATCAGCATTAATCTTGATATGCATGAAAATACACTAAATGCGCTATTTTCGGGCTTTCAGTACACTCATTTATATTGCTCAGAATCAATTTTAAATGAAACCATATGATTCTACACATCATTTTACATAAGAATCAGCATTAATCTTCATATGCATGAAAATACAGTAAATGCGCAATATTCGGGCTTTCAGTACACTCATTTATATTGCTCAGAATCAATTTAAAAGAAACCATATGATTCTACACATCAATTTACATAAGAATCAGCATTAATCTTGATATGCATGAAAATACACTAAATGCGCAATTTTCCGGCTTTAAGTACACTCATTTATATTGCTCAGAATCAATTTTAAATGAGACCATATGATTCTACATATCAATTTACATAAGAAGCAGCATTAATCTTGATATGCATGAAAATACACTAAATTCGCAATTTTCGGGCTTTCAGTACACTCATTTATATTGCTCAGAATCAATTTTAAATGAGACCGTATGATTCTACACATAAATTTACATATGAATCAGCATTAATCTTGATATGCATGAAAATACACGAAATGCGCAGTGTTTGGCCTTTCAGTACACTCATTTATATTGCTCAGAATTAATTTTAATTGAAACCATATGATTCTACACATCAATTTACATAAGAATCAGCATTAATCTTGATATGCATGAAAATACACTAAATGCGCAATTTTCGGGCTTTCAGTACACTCATTTATATTGCTCGGAATCAATTTTAAATGAGACCATATGATTCTACACATCAATTTACATAAGAATCAGCATTAATCTTGATATGCATGAAAATACACTAAATGCCCAATTTTCGGGCCTTCAGTACACTCATTTATGTTGCTCAGAATCAATTTTAAATGAGACCATATGATTCTACACATCAATTTACATAAGAATCAGCATTAATCTTGATATGCATGAAAATACACTAAATGCGCAATTTTCGGGCTTTCAGTACACTCATGTATATTGCTCAGAATCAATTTAAATGAGTACGTATGATTCTACACATCAATTTACATAAGAATCAGCATTAATCTTGATATGCATGAAAATACACTAAATGCGCAATTTTCGGGCTTTCAGAACACTCATTTATATTGATCAGAATCAATTTTAAATGAAACGATATGATTCTACACATCACTTTACATAAGAATCAGCATTAATCTTGATATGCATGAAAATACACTAAATGCGCAATTTTCGGGCTTTCAGTACACTCATATATATTGCTCAGAATCAATTTTGAATGAGACCATATGATTCTACACATCAATTTACATAAGAATCAGCATTAATCTTGATATGCATGAAAATACACTAAATGCGCAATTTTCAGGCTTTCAGTACACTCATTTATATTGCTCAGAATCAATTTTAAATGAGACCATATGATTCTACACATCAATTTACATAAGAATCAGCATTAATCTTGATATGCATGAAAATACACTAAATGCGCAATTTTCGGGCTTTCAGTACACTCATTTATATTGCTCAGAATCAATTTAAATTGAGATTATATGATTCTACACATCAATTTACATAAGAATCAGCATTAATCTTGATATGCATGAAAATACACTGAATGCGCAATATTCGGGCTTTCAGTACACTCATTTATATTGCTCAGAATCAATTTTAAATGAGACCATATGATTCTACACATCAATTTACATAAGAATCAGCATTAATCTTGATATGCATGAAAATACACTAAATGCCCAATTTTCGGGCTTTCAGTACACTCATTTATATTGCTCAGAATCAATTTAAATGAGACCATATGATTCTACACATCAATTTACATAAGAATCAGCATTAATCTTGATATGCATGAAAATACACTAAATGCGCAATTTTCGGGCTTTCAGTACACTCATTTATATTGCTCAGAATCTGTTTTAAATGAGTACGTATGATTCTACACATCAATTTACATAAGAATGAGCATTAATCTTGATATGCATGAAAATACACTAAATGCGCAATTTTCGGGCTTTCAGTACACTCATTTCTATTGATCAGAATCTATTTTAAATGAAACCATATGATTCTACACATCAATTTACATAAGAATCAGCATTAATCTTGATATGCATGAAAATACACTAAATGCGCAATTTTCGGGCTTTCAGTACACTCATATATATTGCTCAGAATCAATTTTGAATGAGACCATATGATTCTACACATCAATTTACATAAGAATCAGCATTAATCTTGATATGCATGAAAATACACTATATGCGCAATTTTCGGGCTTTCAGTACACTCATTTATATTTCTCAGAATCAATTTAAATTGAGATTATATGATTCTACACATCAATTTACATAAGAATCAGCATTAATCTTGATATGCATGAAAATACATTAAATGCGCAATTTTTGGGCTTTCAGTACACTCATTTATATTGCTCAGAATCAATTTTAAATTAAACCATATGATTCTACACATCAATTTACATAAGAATCAGCATTAATCTTGATATGCATGAAAATACACTAAATGCGCAATTTTCGGGCTTTCAGTACACTCATTTATATTGCTCAGAATAAATTTTAAATGAAATCATATGATTCTACACATCAATTAACATAAGAAACAGCATTAATCTTGATATGCATGAAAATACACTAAATGCGCAATTTTCGGGCTTTCAGCATACTCATTTGTATTGCTCAGAATCAATTTTAAATGAGACCATATGATTCTACACATCAATTTACATAAGAATTAGCATTAATCTTGATATGCATGAAAATACACTAAATGCGCAATTTTCGGGCTTTCAGTATACTCATATATATTGCTCAGAATCAATTTTGAATGAGACCATATGATTCTACACATCAATTTACATAAGAATCAGCATTAATCTTGATATGCATGAAAATACATTAAATGCCCAATTTTCGGGCTTTCAGTACTCTCATTTATATTGCTCAGAATCAATTTTAAATGAGACCATATGATTCTACACATCAATTTACATAAGAATCAGCATTAATCTTGATATGCATGAAAATACACTAAATGCGCAATTTTCGGGCTTTCAGTACACTCATTTATATTGCTCAGAATCTATTTTAAATGAGTACCTATGATTCTACACATCAATTTACATAAGAATCAGCATTAATCTTGATATGCATGAAAATACACTAAATGGGCAATTTTCGGGCTTTCAGTACACTCATTTATATTGTTCTGAATCAATTTTAAATGAAACCATATGATTCTACAAATCAATTTACATAAGAATCAGCATTAATCTTGATATGCATGAAAATACACTAAATGCGCAATTTTCGGGCTTTCAGTACACTCATTTATATTGCTCAGAATCAATTTTAAATGAAACCATATGATTCTACAAATCAATTTACATAAGAATTAGCATTAATCTTGATATGCATGAAAATACACTAAATGCGCAATTTTCGGGCTTTCAGTATACTCATATATATTGCTCAGAATCAATTTGGAATGAGACCATATGATTCTACACATCAATTTACATAAGAATCAGCATTAATCTTGATATGCATGAAAATACACTAAATGCGCAATTTTCGGGCTTTCAGAACACTCATTTATATTGATCAGAATCAATTTTAAATGAAACCATATGATTCTACACATCAGTTTACATAAGAATCAGCATTAATCTTGATATGCATGAAAATACACTAAATGCGCAATTTTCGGGCTTTCAGTACACTCATATATATTGCTCAGAATCAATTTTGAATGAGACCATATGATTCTACACATCAATTTACATAAGAATCAGCATTAATCTTGATATGCATGAAAATACACTAAATGCGCAATTTTCAGGCTTTCAGTAGACTCATTTATATTGCTCAGAATCAATTTTAAATGAGACCATATGATTCTACACATCAATTTACATAAGAATCAGCATTAATCTTGATATGCATGAAAATACACTAAATGCGCAATTTTCGGGCATTCAGTACACTCATTTATATCACTCAGAATCAATTTTATATGAGGCCATATGATTCTACACATCAATTTACATAAGAATCAGCATTAATCTTGATATGCATGAAAATACACTAAATGCGCAATTTTCGGGCTTTCAGTACACTCATTTATATTTCTCAGAATCAATTTAAATTGAGATTATATGATTCTACACATCAATTTACATATGAATCAGCATTAATCTTGATATGCATGAAAATACACTAAATGCGCAATATTCGGGCTTTCAGTACACTCATTTATATTGCTCAGAATCAATTTTAAATGAGACCATATGATTCTACACATCAATTTACATAAGAATCAGCATTAATCTTGATATGCATGAAAATACACTAAATGCCCAATTTTCGGGCTTTCAGTACACTCATTTATATTGCTCAGAATCAATTTAAATGAGACCATATGATTCTACACATCAATTTACATAAGAATCAGTATTAATCTTGATATGCATGAAAATACACTAAATGCGCAATTTTCGGGCTTTCAGTACACTCATTTATATTGCTCAGAATCTGTTTTAAATGAGTACGTATGATTCTACACATCAATTTACATAAGAATGAGCATTAATCTTGATATGCATGAAAATACACTAAATGCGCAATTTTCGGGCTTTCAGTACACTCATTTCTATTGATCAGAATCAATTTTAAATGAAACCATATGATTCTACACATCAATTTACATAAGAATCAGCATTAATCTTGATATGCATGAAAATACACTAAATGCGCAATTTTCGGGCTTTCAGTACACTCATATATATTGCTCAGAATCAATTTTGAATGAGACCATATGATTCTACACATCAATTTACATAAGAATCAGCATTAATCTTGATATGCATGAAAATACACTAAATGCGCAATTTTCGGGCTTTCAGTACACTCATTTATATTTCTCAGAATCAATTTAAATTGAGATTATATGATTCTACACATCAATTTACATAAGAATCAGCATTAATCTTGATATGCATGAAAATACATTAAATGCGCAATTTTTGGGCTTTCAGTACACTCATTTATATTGCTCAGAATCAATTTTAAATTAAACCATATGATTCTACACATCAATTTACATAAGAATCAGCATTAATCTTGATATGCATGAAAATACACTAAATGCGCAATTTTCGGGCTTTCAGTACACTCATTTATATTGCTCATAATAAATTTTAAATGAAATCATATGATTCTACACATCAATTAACATAAGAAACAGCATTAATCTTGATATGCATGAAAATACACTAAATGCGCAATTTTCGGGCTTTCAGCATACTCATTTGTATTGCTCAGAATCACTTTTAAATGAGACCATATGATTCTACACATCAATTTACATAAGAATCAGCATTAATCTTGATATGCATGAAAATACACTAAATGCGCAATTTTCGGGCATTTAGTACACTCATTTATATCACTCAGAATCAATTTTATATGAGGCCATATGATTCTACACATCAATTTACATAAGAATCAGCATTAATCTTGATATGCATGAAAATACACTAAATGCGCAATATTCGGGCTTTCAGTACACTCATTTATATTGCTCAGAATCAAATTTAAATGAGACCATATGATTCTACTCATCAATTTACATAAGAATCAGCATTAATCTTGATATGCATGAAAATACACTGAATGCGCAATTTTCGGGCTTTCAGTATACTCATATATATTGCTCAGAATCAATTTTGAATGAGACCATATGATTCTACACATCAATTTACATAAGAATCAGCATTAATCTTGATATGCATGAAAATACACTAAATGCCCAATTTTCGGGCTTTCAGTACACTCATTTATATTGCTCAGAATCAATTTTAAATGAGACCATATGATTCTACACATCAATTTACATAAGAATCAGCATTAATCTTGATATGCATGAAAATACACTAAATGCGCAATTTTCGGGCTTTCAGTACACTCATTTATATTGTTCTGAATCAATTTTAAATGAAACCATATGATTCTACAAATCAATTTACATAAGAATCAGCATTAATCTTGATATGCATGAAAATACACTAAATGCGCAATTTTCGGGCTTTCAGTACACTCATTTATATTGCTCAGAATCAATTTTAAATGAAACCATATGATTCTACAAATCAATTTACATAAGAATTAGCATTAATCTTGATATGCATGAAAATACACTAAATGCGCAATTTTCGGGCTTTCAGTATACTCATATATATTGCTCAGAATCAATTTTGAATGAGACCATATGATTCTACACATCAATTTACATAAGAATCAGCATTAATCTTGATATGCATGAAAATACACTAAATGCCCAATTTTCGGGCTTTCAGTACACTCATTTATATTGCTCAGAATCAATTTTAAATGAGACCATATGATTCTACACATCAATTTACATAAGAATCAGCATTAATCTTGATATGCATGAAAATACACTAAATGCGCAATTTTCGGGCTTTCAGTACACTCATTTATATTGCTCAGAATCTATTTTAAATGAGTACGTATGATTCTACACATCAATTTACATAAGAATCAGCATTAATCTTGATATGCATGAAAATACACTAAATGCGCAGTGTTTGGTCTTTCAGTACACTCATTTATATTGTTCTGAATCAATTTTAAATGAAACCATATGATTCTACAAATCAATTTACATAAGAATCAGCATTAATCTTGATATGCATGAAAATACACTAAATGCGCAATTTTCGGGCTTTCAGTACACTAATTTATATTGCTCAGAATCAATTTTAAATGAAACCATATGATTCTACAAATCAATTTACATAAGAATTAGCATTAATCTTGATATGCATGAAAATACACTAAATGCGCAATTTTCGGGCTTTCAGTATACTCATATATATTGCTCAGAATCAATTTGGAATGAGACCATATGATTCTACACATCAATTTACATAAGAATCAGCATTAATCTTGATATGCATGAAAATACACTAAATGCGCAGTTTTTGGTCTTTCAGTACACTCATTTATATTGATCAGAATAAATTTTAAATGAGACCATATGATTCTACACATCAATTTACATAAGAATCTGCATTAATCTTGATATGCATGAAAATACACTAAATGCGCAATTTTCGGGCTTTCAGTACACTCATTTATATTGCTCAGAATCAATTTTAATTAAAACCATATGATTCTACACATCAATTTACATAAGAATCAGCATTAATCTTGATATGCATGAAAATACACTAAATGCGCAATTTTCGGGCTTTCAGTACACTCATTTATATTGCTCAGAATCAATTTTAAATGAGACCCTATGATTCTACACATCAATTTACATAAGAATCAGCATTAATCTTGATATGCATGAAAATACACTAAATGCGCAGTTTTTGGTCTTTCAGTACACTCATTTATATTGCTCAGAATCTATTTTAAATGAGTACGTATGATTCTACACATCAATTTACATAAGAATCAGCATTAATCTTGATATGCATGAAAATACACTAAATGCGCCATTTTCGGGCTTTCAGTACACTCATTTATATTGATCAGAATCAATTTTAAATGAAACCATATGATTCTACACATCAATTTACATAAGAATCAGCATTAAACTTGATATGCATGAAAATACACTAAATGCGCAATTTTCGGGCTTTCTGCACACTCAGTTATATTGATCAGAATCAATTTTAAAGGAGACCATATGATTCTACACATCAATTTACATAAGAATCAGCATTAATCTTGATATGCATGAAAATACACTAAATGCGCAATTTTCGGGCTTTCAGTACACTCATTTATATTGCTCAGAATCAATTTTAAATGAAACCATATGATTCTACACATCAATTTACAAAAGAATCTGCATTAATCTTCATATGCATGAAAATACACTAAATGCGGAATTTTCGGGCTTTCAGTACACTCATTTATATTGCTCAGAATCAATTTAAAAGAAACCATATGATTCTACACATCAATTTACATAAGAATCAGCATTAATCTTGATATGCATGAAAATACACTAAATGCGCAATTTTCCGGCATTCAGTACACTCATTTATATTGCTCAGAATCAATTTCAAATGAGACCATATGATTCTACACTTCAATTTACATAAGAAGCAGCATTAATCTTGATATGCATGAAAATACACTAAATTCGCAAATTTCGGGCTTTCAGTACACTCATTTATATTGCTCAGAATCAATTTTAAATGAGACAGTATGATTCTACACAACAATTTACATATGAATCAGCATTAATCTTGATATGCATGAAAATACACGAAATGCGCAGTGTTTGGTCTTTCAGTACACTCATTTATATTGCTCAGAATTAATTTTAATTGAAACCATATGATTCTACACATCAATTTACATAAGAATCAGCATTAATCTTGATATGCATGAAAATACACTAAATGCGCAATTTTCGAGCTTTCATTACACTCATTTATATTGCTCGGAATCAATTTTAAATTAGATCATATGATTCTACACATCAATTTACATAAGAATCAGCAGTAATCTTGATATGCATGAAAATACATTAATGCCAAATTTTCGGGCTTTCAGTACACTCATTTATATTGCTCAGAATCAATTTTAAATGAGACCATATGATTCTACACATCAATTTACATAAGAATCAGCATTAATCTTGATATGCATGAAAATACATTAATGCCAAATTTTCGGGCTTTCAGTACACTCATTTATATTGCTCAGAATCAATTTTAAATTAGACCATATGATTCTACACATCAATTTACATAAGAATCAGCAGTAATCTTGATATGCATGAAAATACATTAATGCCAAATTTTCGGGCTTTCAGTACACTCATTTATATTGCTCAGAATCTATTTTAAATGAGTACGTATGATTCTACACATCAATTTACATAAGAATCAGCATTAATCTTGATATGCATGAAAATACACTAAATGCGCAATTTTCGGGCTTTCAGTACACTCATTTATATTGATCAGAATCAATTTGGAATGAGACCATATGATTCTACACATCAATTTACATAAGAATCAGCATTAATCTTGATATGCATGAAAATACAATAAATGCGCAATTTTCAGGCTTTCAGTACACTCATTTATATTGCTCAGAATCAATTTTAAATGAAACCATATGATTCTACACATCAATTTACATAAGAATCAGCATTAATCTTGATATGCATGAAAATACACTAAATGCGCAGTTTTTGGTCTTTCAGTACACTCATTTATATTGATCAGAATCAATTTTAAATGAGACCATATGATTCTACACATCAATTTACATAAGAATCTGCATTAATCTTGATATGCATGAAAATACACTAAATGCGCAATTTTCGGGCTTTCAGTACACTCATTTATATTGCTCAGAATCAATTTTAATTAAAACCATATGATTCTACACATCAATTTACATAAGAATCAGCATTAATCTTGATATGCATGAAAATACACTAAATGCGCAATTTTCGGGCTTTCAGTACACTCATTTATATTGCTCAGAATCAATTTTAAATGAAACCATATGATTCTACACATCAATTTACAAAAGAATCTGCATTAATCTTCATATGCATGAAAATACACTAAATGCGGAATTTTCGGGCTTTCAGTACACTCATTTATATTGCTCAGAATCAATTTAAAAGAAACCATATGATTCTACACATCAATTTACATAAGAATCAGCATTAATCTTGATATGCATGAAAATACACTAAATGCGCAATTTTCCGGCATTCAGTACACTCATTTATATTGCTCAGAATCAATTTCAAATGAGACCATATGATTCTACACTTCAATTTACATAAGAAGCAGCATTAATCTTGATATGCATGAAAATACACTAAATTCGCAATTTTCGGGCTTTCAGTACACTCATTTATATTGCTCAGAATCAATTTTAAATGAGACAGTATGATTCTACACAACAATTTACATATGAATCAGCATTAATCTTGATATGCATGAAAATACACGAAATGCGCAGTGTTTGGTCTTTCAGTACACTCATTTATATTGCTCAGAATTAATTTTAATTGAAACCATATGATTCTACACATCAATTTACATAAGAATCAGCATTAATCTTGATATGCATGAAAATACACTAAATGCGCAATTTTCGGGCTTTCATTACACTCATTTATATTGCTCGGAATCAATTTTAAATTAGACCATATGATTCTACACATCAATTTACATAAGAATCAGCAGTAATCTTGATATGCATGAAAATACATTAATGCCAAATTTTCGGGCTTTCAGTACACTCATTTATATTGCTCAGAATCAATTTTAAATGAGACCATATGATTCTACACATCAATTTACATAAGAATCAGCATTAATCTTGATATGCATGAAAATACATTAATGCCAAATTTTCGGGCTTTCAGTACACTCATTTATATTGCTCAGAATCAATTTTAAATTAGACCATATGATTCTACACATCAATTTACATAAGAATCAGCAGTAATCTTGATATGCATGAAAATACATTAATGCCAAATTTTCGGGCTTTCAGTACACTCATTTATATTGCTCAGAATCTATTTTAAATGAGTACGTATGATTCTACACATCAATTTACATAAGAATCAGCATTAATCTTGATATGCATGAAAATACACTAAATGCGCAATTTTCGGGCTTTCAGTACACTCATTTATATTGATCAGAATCAATTTGGAATGAGACCATATGATTCTACACATCAATTTACATAAGAATCAGCATTAATCTTGATATGCATGAAAATACAATAAATGCGCAATTTTCAGGCTTTCAGTACACTCATTTATATTGCTCAGAATCAATTTTAAGTGAAACCATATGATTCTACACATCAATTTACATAAGAATCAGCATTAATCTTGATATGCATGAAAATACACTAAATGCGCAGTTTTTGGTCTTTCAGTACACTCATTTATATTGATCAGAATCAATTTTAAATGAGACCATATGATTCTACACATCAATTTACATAAGAATCTGCATTAATCTTGATATGCATGAAAATACACTAAATGCGCAATTTTCGGGCTTTCAGTACACTCATTTATATTGCTCAGAATCAATTTTAATTAAAACCATATGATTCTACACATCAATTTACATAAGAATCAGCATTAATCTTGATATGCATGAAAATACACTAAATGCGCAATTTTCGGGCTTTCAGTACACTCATTTATATTGCTCAGAATCAATTTTAAATGAGACCCTATGATTCTACACATCAATTTACATAAGAATCAGCATTAATCTTGATATGCATGAAAATACACTAAATGCGCAGTTTTTGGTCTTTCAGTACACTCATTTATATTGCTCAGAATCTATTTTAAATGAGTACGTATGATTCTACACATCAATTTACATAAGAATCAGCATTAATCTTGATATGCATGAAAATACACTAAATGCGCCATTTTCGGGCTTTCAGTACACTCATTTATATTGATCAGAATCAATTTTAAATGAAACCATATGATTCTACACATCAATTTACATAAGAATCAGCATTAAACTTGATATGCATGAAAATACACTAAATGCGCAATTTTCGGGCTTTCTGCACAGTCAGTTATATTGATCAGAATCAATTTTAAATGAGACCATATGATTCTACACATCAATTTACATAAGAATCAGCATTAATCTTGATATGCATGAAAATACACTAAATGCGCAATTTTCGGGCTTTCAGTACACTCATTTATATTGCTCAGAATCAATTTTAAATGAAACCATATGATTCTACACATCTATTTACAAAAGAATCTGCATTAATCTTCATATGCATGAAAATACACTAAATGCGCAATTTTCGGCTTTCAGTACACTCATTTATATTGCTCAGAATCAATTTAAAAGAAACCATATGATTCTACACATCAATTTACATAAGAATCAGCATTAATCTTGATATGCATGAAAATACACTAAATGCGCAATTTTCCGGCATTCAGTACACTCATTTATATTGCTCAGAATCAATTTTAAATGAGACCATATGATTCTACACATCAATTTACATAAGAAGCAGCATTAATCTTGATATGCATGAAAACACACTAAATTCGCAATTTTCGGGCTTTCAGTACACTCATTCATATTGCTCAGAATCAATTTTAAATGAGACAGTATGATTCTACACAACAATTTACATATGAATCAGCATTAATCTTGATATGCATGAAAATACACGAAATGCGCAGTGTTTGGTCTTTCAGTACACTCATTTATATTGCTCAGAATTAATTTTAATTGAAACCATATGATTCTACACATCAATTTACATAAGAATCAGCATTAATCTTGATATGCATGAAAATACACTAAATGCGCAATTTTCGGGCTTTCAGTACACTCATTTATATTGCTCGGAATCAATTTTAAATTAGACCATATGATTCTACACATCAATTTACATAAGAATCAGCATTAATCTTGATATGCATGAAAATACACTAAATGCCAAATTTTCGGGCTTTCAGTACACTCATTTATATTGCTCAGAATCAATTTTAAATGAGACCATATGATTCTACACATCAATTTACATAAGAATCAGCATTAATCTTGATATGCATGAAAATACACTAAATGCGCAATTTTCGGGCTTTCAGTACACTCATTTATATTGCTCAGAATCTATTTTAAATGAGTACGTATGATTCTACACATCAATTTACATAAGAATCAGCATTAATCTTGATATGCATGAAAATACACTAAATGCGCAATTTTCGGGCTTTCAGTACACTCATTTATATTGATCAGAATCAATTTTAAATGAAACCATATGATTCTACACATCAATTTACATAAGAATCAGCATTAATCTTGATATGCAAGAAAATACACTAAATGCGCAGATTTTGGCCTTTCTGTACACTCAGTTATATTGATCAGAATCAATTTTAAATGAGACCATATAATTCTACACATCAATTTACATAAGAATCAGTATTACTCTTGATATGCATGGAAATACACTAAATGCGCAATTTTCGGGCTTTCAGTACACTCATTTATATTGCTCAGAATCAATTTTAAATGAGACCATATGATTCTACACATCAATTTACATAAGAATCAGCATTAATCTTGATATGCATGAAAATACACTAAATACTCAATTTTCGGGCTTTCAGTACACTCATTTATATCGCTCAGAATCAATTTTAAATGAGATTATAGGATTCTACACATCAATTTACATAAGAATCAGCATTAATCTTGATATGCATGAAAATACACTAAATGCGCAATTTTCGGGCTTTCAGTACACTCATTTATATTGCTCAGAATCAATTTTAAATGAGACCATATGATTCTACACATCAATTTACATGAAAATCAGCATTAATCTTGATATGCATGAAAATACACTAAATGCGCAATTTTCGGGCTTTAAGTACACTCATTTATATCACTCAGAATCAATTTTATATGAGGCCATATGATTCTACACATCAATTTACATAAGAATCAGCATTAATCTTGATATGCATGAAAATACACTAAATGCGCAATTTTCGGGCTTTTCAGTACACTCATTTAAATTTCTCAGAATCAATTTAAATTGAGATTATATGATTCTACACATCAATTTACATAAGAATCAGCATTAATCTTGATATGCATGAAAATACACTAAATGCGCAATATTCGGGCTTTCAGTACACTCATATATATTGCTCAGAATCAATTTTAAATGAGACCATATAATTCTACACATCCATTTACATAGGAATCAGTATTACTCTTGATATGCATGGAAATACACTAAATGCGCAATTTTCGGGCTTTCTGTACACTCATTTATATTGCTCAGAATCAATTTTCAATGAGACCATATGATTCTATACATCAATTTACATAAGAATCAGCATTAATCTTGATATGCATGAAAATACACTAAATGCGCAATTTTCGGGCTTTCAGTACACTCATTTATATTGATCAGAATCAATTTTAAATGAGATTATATGATTCTACACATCAATTTACATAAGAATCAGCATTAATCTTGATATGCATGAAAATGCAATAAATGCCCAATTTTCGGGCTTTCAGTACACTCATTTATATTGCTCAGAATCTATTATAAATGAGACCATATGATTCTACACATCAATTTACATAAGAATCTGCATTAATCTTTATATGCATGAAAATACATTAAATGCTCAATTTTGGGGTTTCAGTACACTCATTTATATTGCTCAGAATCAATTTTAAATGAGACCATATGATTCTACACATCAATTTACATAAAAATCAGCATTAATCTTGATATGGATGAAAATACACTAAATGCGCAATTTTCGGACTTTCAGTACACTCATTTATATTGCTCAGAATAAATTTTAAATGAGACCATATGATTCTACTCATAAATTTACATAAGAATCAGCATTAATCTTGATATGCATGAAAAGACACTAAATGCGCAGTTTTTGTTATTTCAGTACACTCATTTATATTGCTCAGAAACAATTTTGTATGAGACCATATGATTCTACACATCAATTTACATAAGAATCAGCATTAATCTTGATATGCATGAAAATACACTAAATGCGCCATTTTCGGGCTTTCAGTACACGCATTTATATTGCTCAGAATCAATTTTAAATGAGACCATATGATTCTACACATCAATTTACATAAAAATCAGCATTAATCTTGATATGGATGAAAATACACTAAATGCGCAATTTTCGGGCTTTAAGTACACTCATTTATATTGCTCAGAATCAATTTTAAATGAGACCATATGATTCTACTCATCAATTTACATAAGAATCAGAATTAATCTTGATATGCATGAAAATACACTAAATGCGCAATTTTCGGGATTTCAGTACACTCATTTATGTTGCTCAGAAACAATTTTAAATGAGACCATATGATTCTACTCATCAATTTACATAAGAATCAGCATTAATCTTGATATGCATGAAAATACACTAAATGCGCAATTTTCGGGATTTCAGTACACTCATTTATATTGCTCAGAATCAATTTCAAATGAGACCGTATGATTCTACACATCAATTTACATAAGAATCAGCATTAATCTTGATATGCATGAAAATACACTAAATGCGCAATTTTCGGGCTTTAAGTACACTCATTTATATTGCTCAGAATCAATTTTAAATGAGTCCGTATGATTCTACACATCAATTTACATAAGAATCAGCATTAATCTTGATATGCATGAAAATACACTAAATGCGCAGTTATTTGTTTTTCAGTCCACTCATTTATATTGCTCAGAATCAATTTTAAATGAAACCATGTGATTCTACACATCAATTTACATAAGAATCAGCATTAATCTTGATATGCATGAAAATACACTAAATGCGCAATTTTCGGGCTTTCAGTACATCACTTATATTGCTCAGAATCAATTTCAAATGAGAACGTATGATTCTACATATCAATTTACATAAGAATCAGCATTAATCTTGATATGCATGGAAATACACTAAATGCGCAGTTTTGATCTTTCAGTTCACTCATTTATATTGATCAGAATCAATTTTAAATGAGACCATATGATTCTACACCTCAATTTACATAAGAATCAGCATTAATCTTGATATGCATGAAAATACACTAAATGCGCAATTTTCGGGCTTTCAGTACACTCATTTATATTGCTCAGAATCAATTTCAAATCAGACCATATGATTCTACACATCAATTTACATAAGAATCAGCATTAATCTTGATATGCATGAAAATACACTAAATGCGCAATTTTCGGGCTTTCAGTACACTCATTTATATCGCTCAAAATCAATGTGAAATGAGACTATATGATTCTACACATCAATTTACATAAGAATCACAATTAATCTTGATATGCATGAAAATAAACTAATTGCGCAATTTTCGGGTTTCAGTACACTCAATTATATTGCTCAGAATCAATTTTAAATGAGACCATATGATTCTACACATCAACTTACATAAGAATCAGCATTAATCATGATATGCATGAAAATACACTAAATGCGCAGTTTGTGGACTTTCAGTACACTCATTTATATTGATCAGAATCAATTTTAAATGAGACCATTTGATTCTACACATCAATTTACTTAAGAATCAGCATTAATCTTGATATGCCTGAAAATACACTAAATGCGCAATTTTCGGTCTTTCAGTACACTCATTTATATTGCTCAGAATAAATTTTAAATGAGACCATATGATTCTACACATCAATTTACATAAGAATCAGCATTAATCTAGATATGCATGAAAATACACTAAATGCGCAGTTTTTGATCTTTCAGTACACTCATTTATATTGATCAGAATCAATTTTAAATGAGACCATATGATTCTACACATCAATTTACATAAGAATCAGCATTAATCTTGATATGCATGAAAATACACTAAATGCGCAATTTTCGGGTTTCAGTACACTCATTTATATTGCTCAGAATCAATTTTAAATGAGACCATATGATTCTACACATCAACTTACATAAGAATCAGAATTAATCTTGGTTTGCATGAAAATACACTAAATGCGCTATTTTCAGTCTTTCAGTACAGACATTTATATTGCTCAGAATCAATTTTAA
This sequence comes from Ascarosepion bandense, assembly GCA_037127315.1. NCBI lineage: Eukaryota > Metazoa > Mollusca > Cephalopoda > Sepiida > Sepiidae > Ascarosepion > Ascarosepion bandense. The sequence goes on along the minus strand of JBBBDQ010002682.1, from coordinate 245,012 downwards.
ATGAAACCATATGATTCTACACATCAATTTACATAAGAAACAGCAGTAATCTTGATATGCATGAAAATACACTAAATGCGCAATTTCCAGGCTTTCCGTACACACATTTATATTGCTCAGAATCAATTTTAGATGAGACCATATGATTCTACACTTCAGTTTACATAAGAATCAGCATTAATCTTCATATGCATGAAAATACACTAAATGCGCAATTTTCGGGCTTTCAGTACACTCATTTATATTGCTCAGAATCAATTTCAAATGAGAACGTATGATTCTACATATCAATTTACATGAGAATCAGCATTAATCTTGATATGCATGGAAATACACTAAATGCGCAGTTTTGAACTTTCAGTTCACTCATTTATATTGATCAGAATCAATTTTTAATGAGACCATATGATTCTACACCTCAATTTACATAAGAATCAGCATTAATCTTGATATGCATGAAAATACACTAAATGCGCAATTTTCGGGCTTTCAGTACACTCATTTATATTGCTCAGAATCAATTTCAAATAAGACCATATGATTCTACACATCAATTTACATAAGAATCAGCATTAATCTTGATATGCATGAAAATACACTAAATGCGCAATTTTCGGGCTTTCAGTACACTCATTTATATCGCTCAAAATCAATGTGAAATGAGACTATATGATTCTACACATCAATTTACATAAGAATCACAATTAATCTTGATATGCATGAAAATAAACTAATTGCGCAATTTTCGGGTTTCAGTACACTCAATTATTTTGCTCAGAATCAATTTTAAATGAGACCATATGATTCTACACATCAACTTACATAAGAATCAGCATTAATCTTGATATGCATGAAAATACACTAAATGCGCAGTTTGTGGACTTTCAGTACACTCATTTATATTGATCAGAATCAATTTTAAATGAGACCATATGATTCTACACATCAATTTACTTAAGAATCAGCATTAATCTTGATATGCCTGAAAATACACTAAATGCGCAATTTTCGGTCTTTCACTACAGTCATTTATATTGCTCAGAATCAATTTTAAATGAGACCATATGATTCTACACATCAATTTACATAAGAATCAGCATTAATCTAGATATGCATGAAAATACACTAAATGCGCAATTTTCGGGTTTCAGTACACTCATTTATATTGCTCAGAATCAATTTTAAATGAGACCATATGATTCTACACATCAACTTACATAAGAATCAGAATTAATCTTGGTATGCATGAAAATACACTAAATGCGCTATTTTCAGTCTTTCAGTACAGACATTTATATTGCTCAGAATCAATTTTAAATGAAACCATATGATTCTACACATCCATTTACATAAGAAACAGCAGTAATCTTGATATGCATGAAAATACACTAAATGCGCAATTTCCAGGCTTTCCGTACACACATTTATATTGCTCAGAATCAATTTTAAATGAGACCATATGATTCTACACTTCAGTTTACATAAGAATCAGCATTAATCTTCATATGCATGAAAATACACTAAATGCGCAATTTTCGGGCTTTCAGTACACTCATTTATATTGCTCAGAATCAATTTTAAATCAAACCATATGATTCTACACATCAATTTACATATGAATCAGCATTAATCTTGATATGCATGAAAATACACTAAATGCGCAGTTTTGGTCTTTCAGTACACTCATTTATATTGATCAGAATCAATTTTAAATGAGACCATATGATTCTACACATCAATTTACATAAGAATCAGCATTAATCTTGATATGCATGAAAATACACTAAATGCGCAGTTTTTGTCTTTCAGCACACTCATTTATATTGCTCAGATTCAGTTTCAAATGAGACCATATGATTCTACACTTCAGTTTACATAAGAATCAGCATTAATCTTGATATGCATGAATACACACAAAATGCGCAATTTTCGGGCTTTCAGTACACTCATTTTAATTGCTTAGAATCAATTTTAAATGAGACCATATGATACTACACATCAATTTACATAAGAATCAGCATTAATCTTGATATGCAGGAAAATACACTAAATGCGCTGATTCTTATGTAAATTGATGAGTAGAATCATATGGTCTCATTTAAAATTGATTCTGAGCAATATAAATGAGTGTACTTAAAGCCCGAAAATTGCGCATTGAGTGTATTTTCATGCATATTAAGATTAATGCTGATTTTATGTAAATTGATATGTAGAATCATATGGTCTCATTTAAAATTGATTCTGAGCAATATAAATGTGTGTACCGAAACCCTGAAAATTGCGCATTTCGTGTATATTCATGCATATCAAGTTTAATGCTGATTCTTATGTAAATTGATGTGTGGAATCACATGGTTTCATTTAAAATTGAATCTAATGAATATAAATGAGTGTACGGAAAGCCCGAAAATTGCGCATTTAGTGTATTTTCATGCATATCAAGATTAATGCGGATTCTTATGCAAATTGATGTGTAGAATAATATGGTCTCATTTAAAATTTCTTCTGAGCAATATAAATGAGTGTACTGAAAGCCCGAAAATTGCCCATTTAATGTATTTTCATGCATATCAAGAGTAATGCCGATTCTTATGTAAATTGGTGTGTAGAATCATATGGTCTCATTTAAAAATAATTTTGAGCAATATAAATGAGTGTACTGTAAGCCCGAAAATTGGGCATTTCGTGTATATTCATGCATATCAAGTTTAATGCTGATTCTTATGTAAATTGATGTGTAGAAACATATGGTTTCATTTAAAATTGATCTAAGGAATATAAATGAGTGTACTGAAATATCAAAAACTGCGCATTTAGTGTATTTTCATGCATATCAAGATTAATGCTGATTCTTTTGTAAACTTATGTGTAGAAACATACGGTCTCATTTAAAATTTATTCTGAGCAATATAAAGTATTGTACTGAAAGCCCGAAAATTGCCCATGTAGTGTATTTTCAGGCATATCAAGAGTAATGCTGATTCTTATGTAAATTGATGTGTAGAATCATATAGTCTGAATTAAAAATGATTTTGATCAATTTAAATGTGTGTATTGAAAGCCCGAAAATTTCGCATTTAGTGTGTTTTCAGGCATATCAAGTGTAATGCAGATACTTATGTAAATTGATGTGTAGGCTCATATGGTCTCATTTAAAATTGATTCTGAGCAATATAAATGAGTGTACTGAAAGCCCGAAAATTGCGCATTTAGTGAATTTTCATGCATATCAACATTAATGTTGATTCTTATGTAAATTGATGTGTAGAATCATATGGTTTCATTTAAAATTGATTCTGAGCAATATAAATGAGTGTACTGAAAGCCCGAAAATTGCGCATTTAATGTATTTTCATGCATATCAAGATTAATGCTGATTCTTATGTAAATTGATGTGTAGACTAATATGGTCTCATTTTAAATTTATTCTGAGCAATATAAATGAGTGTACTGAAAGATCAAACTGCGCATTTCGTGTATATTCATGCATATCCAGTTTAATGCTGATTCTTATGTAAATTGATGTGTAGAATAATATGGTCTCATTTAAAATTGATTCTGAGCAATATAAATGAGTGTACTGAAAGCCCGAAAATTGCGCATTTATTGTATTTTCATGCATATCAAGATTAATGCTGATTCTTACGTAAATTGATGTGTAGAATAATATGGTCTCATTTAAAATTGATACTGAGCAATATAAATGAGTGTACTGAAAGCCCGAAAATTGCGCATTTAGTGTTTTTTCATGCATATCAAGATTAATGCTGATTCTCATGTAATTTGCAGTGTAGAATCATATGGTCTCATTTAAAAAAAATTTTCAGCAATATAAATGAGTGTACTGTAAGCCCGAAAATTGCGCATTTCGTGTATATTCATGCATATCAAGTTTAATGCTGATTCTTATGTAAATTGTTGTGTAGAATAATATGGTCTCATTTGAAATTAATTCTGAGCAATATAAATGAGTGTACTGAAAGCCCGAAAATTGCGCGTTTATTGTATTTTCATGCATATCAAGATTAATGCTGATTCTTCCGTAAATTGATGTGTAGAATCATATGGTCTCATTTAAAATTTATTCTGAGCAATATCAATGAGTGTACTGAAAGCCCGAAATTGCGCATTTAGTGTATTTTCATGCATATCAAGATTAATGCTGATTCTTATGTAAATTGATGTGTAGAATCATATAATCTCATTTAAAATTGATTCTGAGCAATATAAATGAGTGTACTGTAAGTCCGAAGATTACGCATTTAGTGTATTTTCATGCATATCAAGATTAATGCTGATTCTTGTGTAAATTTATGTGTAGAATCATATGGTCTCATTTGAAATTAATTCTGAGCAATATAAATGAGTGTACTGAAAGATCAAAACTGCGCATTTCGTGTATATTTATGCATATCAAGTTTAATGCTTATTCTTATGTAAATTGATGTGTAGAATAATATGGTCTCATTTAAAATTGATTCTGAGCAATATAAATGAGTGTACTGAAAGCCCGAAATTTGCGCATTTATTGTATTTTCATGCATATCAAGATTAATGCTGATTCTTACGTAAATTGATGTGTAGAATCATATGGTCTCTTTTAAAATTGATTCTGAGCAATATAAATGAGTGTACTGAAAGCCGGAAAATTGCGCATTTGGTGTATTTTCATGCATATCAAAATTAATGCTGATTCTTATGTAAATTGATGTGTAGAATCATATGGTCTCATTTAAAATTGATTCTGAGTAATATAAATGAGTGTACTGAAAGCCCGAAAAATTGCGCATTTAGTGTATTTTCATGCATATCAAGATTAATGCTGATTCTTATGTAAATTGATGTGTAGAATCATATGGTCTCATTTAAAATTGATTCCGAGCTAAATAAATGAGTGTACTGAAAGCCCGAAAATTGCGCATTTAGTGTATTTTCATGCATATCAAGGTTAATGCTGATTCTTATGTAAATTGATGTGTAGAATCATATGGTTTCAATTAAAATTGATTCTGAGCAATATAAATGACTGTACTGAAAGACCAAACACTGCGCATTTAGTGTATTTTCATGCATATCCAGATTAATGATGATTCATATGTAAATTGATGTGTAGAATCATACGGTCTCATTTAAAATTGATTCTGAGCAATACAAATGTGTGTACTGAAAGCCCGAAAATTTCGCATTTAGTGTATTTTCATGCATATCAAGATTAATGCTGATTCTTATGTAAATTGATATGTAGAATCATATGGTTTCATTTAAAATTGATTCTGAGCAATATAAATGAGTGTACTGTAAGCCCGAAAATTGCGCATTTAGTGTATTTTCATGCATATCAAGATTAATGCTGATTCTTATGTAAATTGATGTGTAGAATCATATAGTCTGAATTAAAAATGATTTTGATCAATTTAAATGTGTGTATTGAAAGCCCGAAAATTTCGCATTTAGTGTGTTTTCAGGCATATCAAGTGTAATGCAGATACTTATGTAAATTGATGTGTAGCCTCATATGGTCTCATTTAAAATTGATTCTGAGCAATATAAATGAGTGTACTGAAAGCCCGAAAATTGCGCATTTAGTGAATTTTCATGCATATCAACATTAATGTTGATTCTTATGTAAATTGATGTGTAGAAACATATGGTTTCATTTAAAGTTGATTCTGAGCAATATAAATGAGTGTACTGAAAGCCCGAAAATTGCGCATTTAATGTATTTTCATGCATATCAAGATTAATGCTGATTCTTATGTAAATTGATGTGTAGACTAATATGGTCTCATTTTAAATTTATTCTGAGCAATATAAATGAGTGTACTGAAAGATCAAACTGCGCATTTCGTGTATATTCATGCATATCAAGTTTAATGCTGATTCTTATGTAAATTGATGTGTAGAATAATATGGTCTCATTTAAAATGATTCTGAGCAATATAAATGAGTGTAGTGAAAGCCCGAATATTGCGCATTTATTGTATTTTCATGCATATCAAGATTAATGCTGATTCTTACGTAAATTGATGTGTAGAATAATATGGTCTCATTTAAAATTGATACTGAGCAATATAAATGAGTGTACTGAAAGCCCGAAAATTGCGCATTTAGTGTATTTTCATGCATATCAAGATTAATGCTGATTCTCATGTAATTTGCAGTGTAGAATCATATGGTCTCATTTAAAAAAAAATTTTCAGCAATATAAATGAGTGTACTGTAAGCCCGAAAATTGCGCATTTCGTGTATATTCATGCATATCAAGTTTAATGCTGATTCTTATGTAAATTGTTGTGTAGAATAATATGGTCTCATTTGAAATTAATTCTGAGCAATATAAATGAGTGTACTGAAAAATCAAAACTGCGCATTTCGTGTATATTCATGCATATCAAGTTTAATGCTGATTCTTATGTAAATTGATGTGTAGAATAATATGGTCTCATTTAAAATTGATTCTGAGCAATATAAATGAGTGTACTGAAAGCCCGAAAATTGCGCGTTTATTGTATTTTCATGCATATCAAGATTAATGCTGATTCTTCCGTAAATTGATGTGTAGAATCATATGGTCTCATTTAAAATTGATTCTGAGCAATATCAATGAGTGTACTGAAAGCCCGAAAATTGCGCATTTAGTGTATTTTCATGCATATCAAGATTAATGCTGATTCTTATGTAAATTGATGTGTAGAATCATATAATCTCATTTAAAATTGATTCTGAGCAATATAAATGAGTGTACTGTAAGTCCGAAGATTACGCATTTAGTGTATTTTCATGCATATCAAGATTAATGCTGATTCTTGTGTAAATTTATGTTTAGAATCATATGGTCTCATTTGAAATTAATTCTGAGCAATATAAATGAGTGTACTGAAAGATCAAAACTGCGCATTTCGTGTATATTTATGCATATCAAGTTTAATGCTTATTCTTATGTAAATTGATGTGTAGAATAATATGGTCTCATTTAAAATTGATTCTGAGCAATATAAATGAGTGTACTGAAAGCCCGAAATTTGCGCATTTATTGTATTTTCATGCATATCAAGATTAATGCTGATTCTTACGTAAATAGATGTGTAGAATCATATGGTCTCTTTTAAAATTGATTCTGAGCAATATAAATGAGTGTACTGAAAGCCGAAAATTGCGCATTTGGTGTATTTTCATGCATATCAAAATTAATGCTGATTCTTATGTAAATTGATGTGTAGAATCATATGGTCTCATTTAAAATTGATTCTGAGTAATATAAATGAGTGTACTGAAAGCCCGAAAATTGCGCATTTAGTGTATTTTCATGCATATCAAGATTAATGCTGATTCTTATGTAAATTGATGTGTAGAATCATATGGTCTCATTTAAAATTGATTCCGAGCTAAATAAATGAGTGTACTGAAAGCCCGAAAATTGCGCATTTAGTGTATTTTCATGCATATCAAGATTAATGCTGATTCTTATGTAAATTGATGTGTAGAATCATATGGTTTCAATTAAAATTGATTCTGAGCAATATAAATGACTGTACTGAAAGACCAAACACTGCGCATTTAGTGTATTTTCATGCATATCCAGATTAATGATGATTCATATGTAAATTGATGTGTAGAATCATACGGTCTCATTTAAAATTGATTCTGAGCAATACAAATGTGTGTACTGAAAGCCCGAAAATTTCGCATTTAGTGTATTTTCATGCATATCAAGATTAATGCTGATTCTTATGTAAATTGATATGTAGAATCATATGGTTTCATTTAAAATTGATTCTGAGCAATATAAATGAGTGTACTGTAAGCCCGAAAATTGCGCATTTAGTGTATTTTCATGCATATCAAGATTAATGCTGATTCTTATGTAAATTGATGTGTAGAATCATATGGTCTCATTTAAAATTTTAAATGAGAAAATATGATTCTACATGCGCAATTTTCGGGCTTTCAGAACACTCATTTATATTTCTCAGAATCAATTTCATATGAGACCGTATGATTCTACACTTTAATTTACATAAGAATCAGCATTAATCTTGATATGATTTAAAATACACTAAATGCGCAATTTTCGGGCTTACAGTACACTCATTTATATTGATCAGAATCAATTTTAAATGAGACCATATGATTCTACACATCAATTTACATAAGAATCAGCATTAATCTTGATATGCATGAAAATACACTAAATGCGCAATTTTCGGGCTTTCAGTACACTCATTTATATTGCTCAGGATCAAGTTTAAATGACACCATATGATTCTACACATCAATTTACATAAGAATCAGCATTAATCTTGATATGCTTGAAAATACACCAAATGCGCAATTTGCCGGCTTTCAGTACACTCATTTATGTCGCTCGGAGTCAATTTTAAATGAGACCATATGATTCTACACATCAATTTACATAAGAATCAGCATTAATCTTGATATGCATGAAAATACACTAAATGCGCAATTTTCGGGCTTTCAGTACACTCATTTATATTGCTCATAATCAATTTTAAATGAAACCATATGATTCTACACATCAATTTACATAAGAATCAGCATTAATCTTGATATGCATGAAAATACACTAAATGCGCAATTTTCGGGCTTTCAGTACACTCATTTATATTGCTCATAATCAATTTTAAATGAAATCATATGATTCTACACATCAATTTACATAAGAAGCCGCATTAATCTTGATATGCATGAAAATAAACTAAATGCGCAATTTTCGGGCTTTCACTACACTCATTTATATTGCTCAGAATCAAATTTAAATGTAACCATATGATTCTACACATCAATTTACATAAGAATCAGCATTAATCTTGATATGCATGAAAATACACTAAATGCGCAGTTTTTGGACTTTCAGTACACTCATTTATATTGATCAGAATCAATTTTAAATTAGACCATATGATTCTACACATCAATTTACATAAGAATCAGCATTAATCTTGATATGCATGAAAATACACTAAATGCGCAATTTTCGGCTTTCAGCACACTCATTTATATTGCTCAGAATCAATTTGAATTGAGACCATGTGATTCTACACATCAATTTACATAAGAATCAGCATTAATCTTGATATGCACGAAAATACACTAAATGCGCAGTGTTTGGTCTTTCAGTACAGTCATTTATATTGCTCAGAATCAATTTTAATTGAAACCATATGATTCTACACAACAATTTACATAAGAATCAGCATTAATCTTGATATGCATGAAAATACACTAAATGCGCAATTTTCGGGCTTTCAGTACACTCATTTATATTGCTCAGAATCAATTTTAAATGAAATCATAAGATTCTACACATCAATTTACATAAGAAGCCGCATTAATCTTGATATGCATGAAAATACACTAAATGCGCAATTTTCGGGCTTTCACTACACTCATTTATATTGCTCAGAATCAATTTTAAATGTAACCATATGATTCTACACATCAATTTACATAAGAATCAGCATTAATCTTGATATGCATGAAAATACAATAAATGCGCAGTTTTTGGAATTTCAGTACACTCATTTATATTGATCAGAATCAATTTTAAATTAGACCATATGATTCTACACATCAATTTACATAAGAATCAGCATTAATCTTGATATGCATGAAAATACACTAAATGCGCAATTTTCGGGCTTTCAGCACACTCATTTATATTGCTCAGATTCAATTTGAAATAAGACCATGTGATTCTACACATCAATTTACATAATAATCAGCATTATTCTTGATATGCATGTAAATACACTAAATGCGCAATTTTCCGGCTTTCAGTACACTCATTTATATTGCTCAGAATGAATTTTCAATGAGACCATATGATTCTACACATCAATTTTCATAAGAATCAGCATTAATCTTGATATGCATGAAAATACACTAAATGCTCAATTTTCGGGCTTTCAGTACACTTATTTATATTGCTCAGAATCAATTTTAATTGAAACCATATGATTCTACACATCAATTTACATAAGAATCAGCATTAATCTTGGTATGCATGAAAATACACTAAATGCGCAATTTTCGGGCTTTCAGTACACTCATTTATATTGCTCAGAATCAATTTTAAATGAGACCATATGATTCTACACATCAATTTACATAAGAATCAGCATTAATCTTGATATGCATGAAAATACACTAAATGCGCAATTTTCGGGCTTTCAGTACACTCATTTATATTGCTCAGAATCAATTTTAAATGAAATCATATGATTCTACACATCAATTTACATAAGAAGCCGCATTAATCTTGATATGCATGAAAATACACTAAATGCGCAATTTTCGGGCTTTCACTACACTCATTTATATTGCTCAGAATCAATTTTAAATGTAACCATATGATTCTACACATCAATTTACATAAGAATCAGCATTAATCTTGATATGCATGAAAATACACTAAATGCGCAGTTTTTGGACTTTCAGTACACTCATTTATATTGATCAGAATCAATGTTAAATGAGACCATATGATTCTACACATCAATTTACATAAGAATCAGCATTAATCTTGATATGCACGAAAATACACTAAATGCGCAGTGTTTGGTCTTTCAGTACAGTCATTTATATTGCTCAGAATCAATTTTAATTGAAACCATATATTCTACACATCAATTTACATAAGAATCAGCATTAATCTTGATATGCATGAAAATACACTAAATGCGCAATTTTCGGGCTTTCAGTACACTCATTTATATTGCTCAGAATCAATTTTACATTAAACCATATGATTCTACACATCAATTTACATAAGAATCAGCATTAATCTTGATATGCATGAAAATACACTAAATGCGCAGTTTTGGTCTTTCAGTACACTCATTTATATTGATCAGAATCAATTTTAAATGAGACCATATGATTCTACACATCAATTTACATAAGAATCAGCATTAATCTTGATATGCATGAAAATACACTAAATGCGCAATTTTCTGGCTTTCAGTACACTCATTGATGTCGCTCGGAGTCAATTTTAAATGAGACCATATGATTCTACACATGAATTTACATAAGAATCAGCATTAATCTTGATATGCATGAAAATATAATAAATGCGCAATGTTGATTCTGAGCAATATAAATGAGTGTAGTGAAAGCCCGAAATTTGCGCATTTAGTGTATTTTCATGCATATCAAGATTAATGCTGATTCTTATGTAAATTGATGTGTAGAATCATACGGTCTCATTTAAAATTGATTCTGAGCAATATAAATGAGTGTACTGTAAGTCCGAAGATTACGCATTTAGTGTATTTTCATGCATATCAAGATTAATGCTGATTCTTGTGTAAATTTATGTGTAGAATCATATGGTCTCATTTGAAATTAATTCTGAGCAATATAAATGAGTGTACTGAAAGATCAAAACTGCGCATTTCGTGTATATTTATGCATATCAAGTTTAATGCTTATTCTTATGTAAATTAATGTGTAGAATAATTTGGTCTCATTTACAATTGATTCTGAGCAATATAAATGAGTGTACTGAAAGCCCGAAATTTGCGCATTTATTGTATTTTCATGCATATCAAGATTAATGCTGATTCTTACGTAAATTGATGTGTAGAATCATATGGTCTCTTTTAAAATTGATTCTGAGCAATATAAATGAGTGTACTGAAAGCCGGAAAATTGCGCATTTGGTGTATTTTCATGCATATCAAAATTAATGCTGATTCTTATGTAAATTGATGTGTAGAATCATATGGTCTCATTTAAAATTGATTCTGAGTAATATAAATGAGTGTACTGAAAGCCCGAAAATTGCGCATTTAGTGTATTTTCATGCATATCAAGATTAATGCTGATTCTTATGTAAATTGATGTGTAGAATCATATGTTTTCATTTAAAATTGATTCTGAGCAATATAAATGAGTGTACAGAAAGCCCGAAAATTGCGCATTTAGTGTATTTTCATGCATATCAAGATTAATGCTGATTCTTATGTAAATTGATGTGTAGAATCATATGGTTTCATTTAAAATTGATTCTGAGCAATATAAATGAGTGTACTAAAAGACCGAAAATTGCGCATTTAGTGTATTTTCATGCATATCAAGATTAATGCTGATTCTTATGTAAATTGATGTGTAGAATCATACGGTTTCAATTGAAATTGATTCTGAGCAATATAAATGAGTGTACTGAAAGCCTGAAAATTGCGCATTTAGTGTATTTTCATGCATATCAAGATTAATGCTGATTCTTATGTAAATTGATGTGTAGAATCATATGGTCTCATTTAAAATTGATTCTGAGCAATAGAAATGACTGTACTGAATGACTGAAAATTGCGCATTTAGTGTATTTTCATGCATATCAAGATTAATGCTGATTCTTATGTAAATTGATGTGTAGAATCATATGGTATCATTTAAAATTGATTCTGATCAATATAAATGAGTGTACTGAAAGACCAAAAACTGCGCATTTAGTGTATTTTCATGCATATCAAGATTAATGCTGATTCTTATGTAAATTGATGTGAAGATACATACGGTCTCATTTAAAATTGATACTGAGCAATATAAATGAGTGTACTTAAAGCCCGAAAATTGCGCATTTAGTGTATTTTCATGCATATCAAGATTAATGCTGATTCTTATGTAAATTGATGTGTAGAAACATACGGTCTCATTTAAAATTGATTCTCAGCAATATAAATGAGTGTACTGAAAGCTGGAATATTGCGCATTAAGTGTATTTTCATGCATATCAAGATTAATGCTGATTCTTAAGTAAATTGATGTGTAGAATCATATGATCTCATTTGAAATTGATTCTGATCAATATAAATGAGTGTACTGTAAGACCGAAAATTGCACATTTAGTGTATTTTCATGCATATCAAGATTAATGCTGATTCTTATGTAAATTGATGTGTAGAATCATATGGTCTCATTTCAAATTGATCCTGAGCAATATAAATGAGTGGACTGAAAGCCCGAAAATTGCGCATTGTGTATATTTTCATGCATATCTAGATTAATGCTGATTCTTATGTACATTGATGTGTAGAATCATATGGTCTCATTTAAAATTGATTCTGAGCAATATAAATAAGTGTACTGTAAGCCCGAAAATTGCGCATTTAGTGTATTTTCATGCATATCAAGATTAATGCTGATTCTTATGTAAATTGATGTGTAGAATCATATGGTCTCATTTAAAATTGATTCTGAGCAATATAAATGAGTGTCCTGCAAGCCGGAAAATTGCGCATTTACTGTATTTTCATGCATATCAAGATTAATGCTGATTCTTATGTAAATTGATGTGTAGAATCATATGGTTTCAATTAAAATTGATTCTGAGCAATATAAATGAGTGTACTGAAAGCCCGAAAATTGCGCATTTAGTGTATTTCCATGCATATCAAGATTAATGCTGATTCTTATGTAAATTGATGTGTAGAATCATATGATCTCATTTAAAATTGATTCTAATCCTATATAAATGAGTGTACTGAAAGCCCGAAAATTGCGCATTTAGTGTATATTCATGCATATCAAGATTAATGCTGATTATTTTGTAAATTGATGTGTAGAATCATATGATCTCATTTGAAATTGATTCTGAAAAATATAAATGTGTGTACTGTAAGCCCGAAAATTGAGCATTTAGTGTATTTTCATGCATATCAAGATTAATGCTGATTCTTATGCAAATTGATGTGTAGAATCATATTGTTTCATTTAAAATTGATTCTGAGCAATATAAATGAATGTACCGAAAGCCCGAATATTGCGCATTTAATGTATTTTCATGCATATCAAGATTAATGCTGATTCTCATGTAAATTGTTGTGTAGAATCATATAATATCATTTAAAATTGATTCTGAGCAATATAAATGAGTGTACTGAAAGCCCGAAAATTGCACATTTAGTGTATTTTCATGCATATCAAGATTAATGCTTATTCTTATGTAAATTGATGTGTAGAATCATATGGTCTCATTTCAAATTGATCCTGAGCAATATAAATGAGTGGACTGAAAGCCCGAAAATTGCGCATTGTGTATATTTTCATGCATATCAAGATTAATGCTGATTCTTATGTAAATTGATGTGTAGAATCATATGGTCTCATTTAAAATTGATTGTGAGCAATATAAATAAGTGCACTGTAAGCCCGAAAATTGCGCATTTAGTGTATTTTCATGCATATCAAGATTAATGCTGATTCTTATGTAAATTGATGTGTAGAATCATATGGTCTCATTTAAAATTGATTCTGAGCAATATAAATGAGTGTCCTGTAAGCCGGAAAATTGCGCATTTACTGTATTTTCATGCATATCAAGATTAATGCTGATTCTTAGGTAAATTGATGTGTAGAATCATAAGGTCTTATTTACAATTTATTCTGAGCAATATAAATGAATGTACTGAAAGCCGGAAAATTGCGCATTTAGTGTATTTTCATGCATATCAAGATTAATGCTGATTCTTATGTAAATTGGTGTGTAGAATCATATGGTCCCATTTAAAATTGACTCCGAGCGACATAAATGAGTGTACTGAAAGCCGGAAAATTGCGCATCTAGTGTATTTTCATGCATATCAAGATTAATGCTGATTCTTATGTAAATTGGTGTGTAGAATCATATAATATCATTTAAAATTGATTCTGAGCAATATAAATGAGTGTACTGAAAGCCCGAAAATTGCACATTTAGTGTATTTTCATGCATATCAAGATTAATGCTGATTCTTATGCAAATTGATGTGTAGAAAAATATGGTCTCATTTCAAATTGATCCTGAGCAATATAAATGAGTGGACTGAAAGCCCAAAAATTGCGCATTGTGTATATTTTCATGCATATCAAGATTAATGCTGATTCTTATGTAAATTGATGTGTAGAATCATATGGTCTCATTTAAAATTGATTCTGAGCAATATAAATAAGTGTACTGTAAGCCCGAAAATTGCGCATTTAGTGTATTTTCATGCATATCAAGATTAATGCTGATTCTTATGTAAATTGATGTGTAGAATCATATGGTCTCATTTAAAATTGATTTTGAGCAATATAAATGAGTGTCCTGTAAGCCGGAAAATTGCGCATTTACTGTATTTTCATGCATATCAAGATTAATGCTGATTCTTAGGTAAATTGATGTGTAGAATCATAAGGTCTTATTTACAACTGATTCTGAGCAATATAAATGAGTGTACTGAAAGCCGGAAAATTGCGCATTTAGTGTATTTTCATGCATATCAAGATTAATGCTGATTCTTATGTAAATTGGTGTGTAGAATCATATGGTCCCATTTAAAATTGACTCCGAGCGACATAAATGAGTGTACTGAAAGCCGGAATATTGCGCATTTAGTGTATTTTCATGCATATCAAGATTAATGCTGATTCTTATGTACATTGGTGTGTAGAATCATATGGTCCCATTTAAAATTGACTCCGAGCGACATAAATGAGTGTACTGAAAGCCGGAAAATTGCGCATTTAGTGTATTTTCAAGTATATCAAGATTAATGCTGATTCTTATGTAAATTGATGTGTAGAATCATATGGTGTCATTTAAACTTGATCCTGAGCAATATAAATGAGTGTACTGAAAGCCCGAATATTGCGCATTTAGTGTACTTTCATGCATATCAAGATTAATGCTGATTCTTATGTAAATTGATGTGTAGAATCATATGGTCTCATTTAAAATTGATTCTGATCAATATAAATGAGTGTACTGAAAGTCCAAAAACTGCGCATTTAGTGTATTTTCATGCATATCAAGATTAATGCTGATTCTTATGTAAATTGATGTGTAGAATCATATGGTCACATTTAAAATTGATTCTGAGCAATATAAATGACTGTACTGAATGACTGAAAATTGCGCATTTAGTGTATTTTCATGCACATCAAGATTAATGCTGATTCTTATGTAAATTGATGTGTAGAATCATATGGTAGCATTTCAAATTGATTGTGATCAATATGAATGAGTGTACTGAAAGACCAAAAACTGCGCATTTAGTGTATTTTCATGCATATCAAGATTAATGCTGATTCTTATGTAAATTGATGTGAAGAAACATACGGTCTCATTTAAAATTGGTTCTGAGCAATATAAATGAGTGTACTGAAAGCCCGAAAATTGCGCATTTAGTGTATTTTCATGCATATCAAGATTAATGCTGATTCTTATGTAAATTGATGTGTAGAATCATACGGTCTCATTTAAAATTGATTCTGAGCAATATAAATGAGTGTACTGAAAGGTGGAATATTGCGCATTAAGTGTATTTTCATGCATATCAAGATTAATGCTGATTCTTATGTAAATTGATGTGTAGAATACTATGATCTCATTTGAAATTGATTCTGATCAAAATAAATCAGTGTACTGTAAGCCCGAAAATTGAGCATTTAGTGTATTTTCATGCATATCAAGATTAATGCTGATTCTTATGTAAATTGACGTGTAGAATCATACGGTCTCATTTAAAATTGATTCTGAGCAATATAAATGAGTGTACTGAAAGCCCGAAAATTGCGCATTTAGTGTATTTTCATGCATATCAAGATTAATGCTGATTCTTATGTAAATTGATGTGTAGAATCATATGGTTTCAATTAAAATTGATTCTGAGCAATATAAATGAGTGTACTGGAAGCCCGAAAATTGCGCATTTAGTGTATTTTCATGCATATCAATATTAATGCTGATTCTTATGTAAATTTATGAGTAGAAACATACGGTCTCATTTAAAATTGATTCTGAGCAATATAAATGAGTGTACTTAAAGCCCGAAAATTGCGCATTTAGTGTATTTTCATGCATATCAAGATTAATGCTGATTCTTATGTAAATTAATGTGTAGAAACATACGGTCTCATTTAAAATTGATTCTGTGCAATATAAATGAGTGTACTTAAACCCGAAAATTGCGCATTTAGTGTATTTTCATGCATATCAAGATTAATGCTGATTCTTATGTAAATTGATGTGTAGAATCATACGGTCTCATTTAAAATTGATTCTGAGCAATATAAATGAGTGTACTGAAATGTGGAATATTGCGCATTAAGTGTATTTTCATGCATATCAAGATTAATGCTGATTCTTATGTAAATTGATGTGTAGAATACTATGATCTCATTTGAAATTGATTCTGATCAATATAAATGAGTGTACTGTAAGCCCGAAAATTGAGCATTTAGTGTATTTTCATGCATATCAAGATTAATGCTGATTCTTATGTAAATTGACGTGTAGAATCATACGGTCTCATGTAAAATTGATTCGGAGCAATATAAATGAGTGTACTGAAAGCCCGAAAATTGCGCATTTAGTGTATTTTCATGCATATCAAGATTAATGCTGATTCTTATGTAAATTGATGTGTAGAATCATATGGTTTCAATTAAAATTGATTCTGAGCAATATAAATGAATGTACTGGAAGCCCGAAAATTGCGCATTTAGTGTATTTTCATGCATATCAAGATTAATGCTGATTCTTATGTAAATTAATGTGTAGAAACATACGGTCTCATTTAAAATTGATTCTGAGCAATATAAATGAGTGTACTTAAAGCCCGAAAATTGCGCATTTAGTGTATTTTCATGCATATCAAGATTAATGCTGATTCTTATGTAAATTGTTGTGTAGAATCATACGGTCTCATTTAAAATTGATTCTGAGCAATATAAATGAGTGTACTGAAAGTTGGAATATTGCGCATTAAGTGTATTTTCATGCATATCAAGATTAATGCTGATTCTTATGTAAATTGATGTGTAGAATCATATGATCTCATTTAAAATTGATTCTGATCCTATATAAATGAGTGTACTGTAAGCCCGAAAATTGAGCATTTAGTGTATTTTCATGCATATCAAGATTAATGCTGATTCTTATGTAAATTGATGTGTAGAATCATACGGTCTCATTTAAAATTGATTCTGAGCAATATAAATGAGTGTACTGAAAGACCAAACACTGCGCATTTAGTGTATTTTCATGCATATCAAGATTAATACAGATTCTTATGTAAATTGATGTGTAGAATCACACGGTCTCATTTAAAATTGATTCTGAGCAATATAAATGAGTGTACTGAAAGCCCGAATTTTGCGCATTTAGTGTATTTTCATGCATATCAAGATTAATGCTGATTCTTATTTAAATTGATGTGTAGAATCATATGGTTTCAATTGAAATTGATTCTGAGCAATATAAATGAGTGTACTGAAAGCCCGAAAATTGCGCATTTAGTGTATTTTCATGCATATCAAGATTAATGCTGATTCTTATGTAAATTGATGTGTAGAATCATATGGTCTCATTTAAAATTGATTCTGAGCAATAGAAATGACTGTACTGAATGACTGAAAATTGCGCATTTAGTGTATTTTCATGCATATCAAGATTAATGCTGATTCTTATGTAAATTGGTGTGTAGAATCATATGGTCTCATTTAAAATTGATTCTGAGCAATAGAAATGACTGTACTGAATGACTGAATATTGCGCATTTAGTGTATTTTCATGCATATCAAGATTAATGCTGATTCTTATGTAAATTGATGTGTAGAATCATATGGTATCATTTAAAATTGATTCCGAGCTAAATAAATGAGTGTACTGAAAGCCCGAAAATTGCGCATTTAGTGTATTTTCATGCATATCAAGATTAATGCTGATTCTAATGTAAATTGATGTGTAGAATCATATGGTTTCAATTAAAATTGATTCTGAGCAATATAAATTAGTGTACTGGAAGCCCGAAAATTGCGCATTTAGTGTATTTTCATGCATATCAAGATTAATGCTGATTCTTATGTAAATTAATGTGTAGAAACATACGGTCTCATTTAAAATTGATTCTGAGCAATATAAATGAGTGTACTTAAAGCCCGAAAATTGCGCATTTAGTGTATTTTCATGCATATCAAGATTAATGCTGATTCTTATGTAAATTGTTGTGTAGAATCATACGGTCTCATTTAAAATTGATTCTGAGCAATATAAATGAGTGTACTGAAAGTTGGAATATTGTGCATTAAGTGTATTTTCATGCATATCAAGATTAATGCTGATTCTTATGTAAATTGATGTGTAGAATCATATGATCTCATTTAAAATTGATTCTGATCCTATATAAATGAGTGTACTGTAAGCCCGAAAATTGAGCATTTAGTGTATTTTCATGCATATCAAGATTAATGCTGATTCTTATGTAAATTGATGTGTAGAATCATTCGGTCTCCTTTAAAATTGATTCTGAGCAATATAAATGAGGGTACTGAAAGACCAAACACTGCGCATTTAGTGTATTTTCATGCATATCAAGATTAATACAGATTCTTATGTAAATTGATGTGTAGAATCACACGGTCTCATTTAAAATTGATTCTGAGCAATATAAATGAGTGTACTGAAAGCCCGAATTTTGCGCATTTAGTGTATTTTCATGCATATCAAGATTAATGCTGATTCTTATGTAAATTGATGTGTAGAATCATATGGTTTCAATTGAAATTCATTCTGAGCAATATAAATGAGTGTACTGAAAGCCCGAAAATTGCGCATTTAGTGTATTTTCATGCATATCAAGATTAATGCTGATTCTTATGTAAATTGATGTGTAGAATCATATGGTCTCATTTAAAATTGATTCTGAGCAATAGAAATGACTGTACTGAATGACTGAAAATTGCGCATTTAGTGTATTTTCATGCATATCAAGATTAATGCTGATTCTTATGTAAATTGGTGTGTAGAATCATATGGTCTCATTTAAAATTGATTCTGAGCAATAGAAATGACTGTACTGAATGACTGAAAATTGCGCATTTAGTGTATTTTCATGCATATCAAGATTAATGCTGATTCTTATGTAAATTGGTGTGTAGAATCATATGGTATCATTTAAAATTGATTCTGATCAATATGAATGAGTGTACTGAAAGACCAAAAACTGCGCATTTAGTGTATTTTCATGCATATCAAGATTAATGCTGATTCTTATGTAAATTGATGTGAAGAAACATACGGTCTCATTTAAAATTGATACTGAGCAATATAAATGAGTGTACTTAAAGCCCGAAAATTGCGCATTTAGTGTATTTTCATGCATATCAAGATTAATGCTGATTCTTATGTAAATAGATGTGTAGAATCATACGGTCTCATTTAAAATTGATTCTGAGCAATATAAATGAGTGTACTGAAAGGTGGAATATTGCGCATTAAGTGTATTTTCATCCATATCAAGATTAATGCTGATTCTTATGTAAATTGATGTGTAGATTCCTCTGTTCTCATTTGAAATTGATTCTGAGCAATATAAATGAGTGTACTGTAAGCCCGAAAATTGAGCATTTAGTGTATTTTCATGCATATCAAGATTAATGCTGATTCTTATGTAAATTGACGTGTAGAATCATACGGTCTCATTTAAAATTGATTCTGAGCAATATAAATGAGTGTACTGAAAGGTGGAATATTGCGCATTTAGTGTATTTTCATGCATATCAAGATTAATGCTGATTCTTATGTAAATTGATGTGTAGAATCATATGGTTTCAATTAAAATTGATTCTGATCAATATAAATGAGTGTACTGGAAGCCCGAAAATTGCGCATTTAGTGTATTTTCATGCATATCAAGATTAATGCTGATTCTTATGTAAATTAATATGTAGAAACATACGGTCTCATTTAAAATTGATTCTGAGCAATATAAATGAGAGTACTTAAAGCCCGAAAATTGCGCATTTAGTGTATTTTCATGCATATCAAGATTAATGCAGATTCTTTTGTAAATTGATGTGTAGAATCATATGGTTTCATTTAAAATTGATTCTGAGCAATATAAATGAGTGTACTGAAAGCCCGAAAACTGCGCATTTAGTGTATTTTCATCCATATCAAGATTAATGCTGATTCTTATGTAAATTGATGTGTAGAATCATATGGTCTCATTTCAAATTGATTTTGAGCGATATAAATGAGTGTACTTGAAAGCCCGAAAATTGCGCATTTAGTGTATTTTCATGCATATCAAGATTAATGCTGATTCTTATGTAAATTGATGTGTAGAATCATATGGTCTCAATTGAAATTGATTCTGAACAATATAAATGAGTGTAATGAAAGCCCGAAAATTGCGCATTTAGTGTATTTTCATGCATATCAAGATTAATGCTGATTCTTATGTAAATTGATGTGTAGAATCATATGGTCTCATTTAAAATTGATTCTGATGAATATAAATGAGTGTACTGAAAGACCAAAAACTGCGCATTTAGTGTATTTTCATGCATATCAAGATTAATGCAGATTCTTATGTAAATTGATGTGTAGAATCATACGTTCTCATTTAAAATTAATTTCTGTGCAATATAAATGAGTGTACTGAAAGCCCGAAAATTGCGCATTTAGTGTATTTTCATGCATATCAAGATTAATGCTGATTCTTATCTAAATTGATGTGTAGAATCATACGGTCTCATTTAAAATTGATTCTGAGCAATATAAATGAGTGTACTGAAAGGTGGAATATTGCGCATTTAGTGTATTTTCATGCATATCAAGATTAATGCTGATTCTTATGTAAATTGATGTGTAGAATCATATGGTTTCAATTAAAATTGATTCTGAGCAATATAAATGAGTGTACTGGAAGCCCGAAAATTGCGCATTTAGTGTATTTTCATGCATATCAAGATTAATGCTGATTCTTATGTAAATTAATATGTAGAAACATACGGTCTCATTTAAAATTGATTCTGAGCAATATAAATGAGTGTACTTAAAGCCCGAAAATTGCGCATTTAGTGTATTTTCATGCATATCAAGATTAATGCAGATTCTTTTGTAAATTGATGTGTAGAATCATATGGTTTCATTTAAAATTGATTCTGAGCAATATAAATGAGTGTACTGAAAGCCCGAAAACTGCGCATTTAGTGTATTTTCATCCATATCAAGATTAATGCTGATTCTTATGTAAATTGATGTGTAGAATCATATGGTCTCATTTCACAATGATTTTGAGCGATATAAATGAGTGTACTGAACGCCGAAAATTGCGCATTTAGTGTATTTTCATGCATATCAAGTTTAATGCTGATTCTTATGTAAATTGATGTGTAGAATCATATGGTCTCATTTAAAATTGATTCTGAACAATATAAATGAGTGGACTGAAACCCGAAAATTGCGCATTTAGTGAATTTTCATGCATATCAAGATTAATGCTGATTCTTATGTAAATTGATGTGTAGAATCAAATGGTCTCATTTCAAATTGATTTTGAGCGATATAAATGAGTGTACTTGAAAGCCCGAAAATTGCGCATTTAGTGTATTTTCATGCATATCAAGATTAATGCTGATTCTTATGTAAATTGATGTGTAGAATCATATGGTCTCAATTGAAATTGATTCTGAACAATATAAATGAGTGTAATGAAAGCCCGAAATTTGCGCATTTAGTGTATTTTCATGCATATCAAGATTAATGCTGATTCTTATGTAAATTGATGTGTAGAATCATATGGTCTCATTTAAAATTGATTCTGATGAATATAAATGAGTGTACTGAAAGACCAAAAACTGCGCATTTAGTGTATTTTCATGCATATCAAGATTAATGCAGATTCTTATGTAAATTGATGTGTAGAATCATACGTTCTCATTTAAAATTAATTTCTGTGCAATATAAATGAGTGTACTGAAAGCCCGAAAATTGCGCATTTAGTGTATTTTCATGCATATCAAGATTAATGCTGATTCTTATGTAAATTGATGAGTAGAATCATATGGTTTCATTTAAAATTGATTCTGAGCAATATAAATGATTGTACTGAAAGCCCGAAAATTGCGCATTTAGTGTATTTTCATGCATATCAAGATTAATGCTGATTCTTATCTAAATTGATGTGTAGAATCATACGGTCTCATTTAAAATTGATTCTGAGCAATATAAATGAGTGTACTGAAAGGTGGAATATTGCGCATTTAGTGTATTTTCATGCATATCAAGATTAATGCTGATTCTTATGTAAATTGATGTGTAGAATCATATGGTTTCAATTAAAATTGATTCTGAGCAATATAAATGAGTGTACTGGAAGCCCGAAAATTGCGCATTTAGTGTATTTTCATGCATATCAAGATTAATGCTGATTCTTATGTAAATTAATATGTAGAAACATACGGTCTCATTTAAAATTGATTCTGAGCAATATAAATGAGTGTACTTAAAGCCCGAAAATTGCGCATTTAGTGTATTTTCATGCATATCAAGATTAATGCAGATTCTTTTGTAAATTGATGTGTAGAATCATATGGTTTCATTTAAAATTGATTCTGAGCAATATAAATGAGTGTACTGAAAGCCCGAAAACTGCGCATTTAGTGTATTTTCATCCATATCAAGATTAATGCTGATTCTTATGTAAATTGATGTGTAGAATCATATGGTCTCATTTCACAATGATTTTGAGCGATATAAATGAGTGTACTGAACGCCGAAAATTGCGCATTTAGTGTATTTTCATGCATATCAATTTTAATGCTGATTCTTATGTAAATTGATGTGTAGAATCATATGGTCTCATTTAAAATTGATTCTGAACAATATAAATGAGTGGACTGAAACCCGAAAATTGCGCATTTAGTGAATTTTCATGCATATCAAGATTAATGCTGATTCTTATGTAAATTGATGTGTAGAATCATATGGTCTCATTTCAAATTGATTTTGAGCGATATAAATGAGTGTACTTGAAAGCCCGAAAATTGCGCATTTAGTGTATTTTCATGCATATCAAGATTAATGCTGATTCTTATGTAAATTGATGTGTAGAATCATATGGTCTCAATTGAAATTGATTCTGAACAATATAAATGAGTGTAATGAAAGCCCGAAAATTGCGCATTTAGTGTATTTTCATGCATATCAAGATTAATGCTGATTCTTATGTAAATTGATGTGTAGAATCATATGGTATCATTTAAAATTGATTCTGATGAATATAAATGAGTGTACTGAAAGACCAAAAACTGCGCATTTAGTGTATTTTCATGCATATCAAGATTAATGCAGATTCTTATGTAAATTGATGTGTAGAATCATACGTTCTCATTTAAAATTAATTTCTGTGCAATATAAATGAGTGTACTGAAAGCCCGAAAATTGCGCATTTAGTGTATTTTCATGCATATCAAGATTAATGCTGATTCTTATGTAAATTGATGAGTAGAATCATATGGTTTCATTTAAAATTGATTCTGAGCAATATAAATGATTGTACTGAAAGCCCGAAAATTGCGCATTTAGTGTATTTTCATGCATATCAAGATTAATGCTGATTCTTATCTAAATTGATGTGTAGATTCATATGGTCTCATTTAAAAATGATTCTGAGCAATATAAATGAGTGTACTGAAAGCCCGAAAATTGCGCATTAATGTATTTTCATGCATATCAAGATTAATGCTGATTCTTATGTAAATTGATGTGTAGAATCATATGGTCTCATTTAAAATTGATTCTGAGCAATATAATTGAGTGTACTGAAAGCCCGAAAACTGCGCATTTAGTGTATTTTCATGCATATCAAGATTAATGCTGATTCTTATGTAAATTGATGTGTAGAATCATATGGTTTAATGTAAAATTGATTCTGAGCAATATAAATGAGTGTGCTGAAAGCCCGAAAATTGTGCATTTAGTGTATTTTCATGCACATCAAGATTAATGCTGATTCTTATGTAAATTGATGTGTAGAATCATACGGTCTCATTTAAAATTGTTTCTGAGCAATATAAATGAGTGTACTGAAAGACCGAAAATTGCGCATTTAGTGTATTTTCATGCATATCAAGATTAATGCTGATTCTTATGTAAATTAATGTGTAGAAACATACGGTCTCATTTAAAATTGATTCTGAGCAATATAAATGAGTGTACTTAAAGCCCGAAAATTGCGCATTTAGTGTATTTTCATGCATATCAAGATTAATGCTGATTCTTATGTAAATTGTTGTGTAGAATCATACGGTCTCATTTAAAATTGATTCTGAGCAATATAAATGAGTGTACTGAAAGTTGGAATATTGTGCATTAAGTGTATTTTCATGCATATCAAGATTAATGCTGATTCTTATGTAAATTGATGTGTAGAATCATATGATCTCATTTAAAATTGATTCTGATCCTATATAAATGAGTGTACTGTAAGCCCGAAAATTGAGCATTTAGTGTATTTTCATGCATATCAAGATTAATGCTGATTCTTATGTAAATTGATGTGTAGAATCATTCGGTCTCATTTAAAATTGATTCTGAGCAATATAAATGAGGGTACTGAAAGACCAAACACTGCGCATTTAGTGTATTTTCATGCATATCAAGATTAATACAGATTCTTATGTAAATTGATGTGTAGAATCACACGGTCTCATTTAAAATTGATTCTGAGCAATATAAATGAGTGTACTGAAAGCCCGAATTTTGCGCATTTAGTGTATTTTCATGCATATCAAGATTAATGCTGATTCTTATGTAAATTGATGTGTAGAATCATATGGTTTCAATTGAAATTGATTCTGAGCAATATAAATGAGTGTACTGAAAGCCCGAAAATTGCGCATTTAGTGTATTTTCATGCATATCAAGATTAATGCTGATTCTTATGTAAATTGATGTGTAGAATCATATGGTCTCATTTAAAATTGATTCTGAGCAATAGAAATGACTGTACTGAATGACTGAAAATTGCGCATTTAGTGTATTTTCATGCATATCAAGATTAATGCTGATTCTTATGTAAATTGGTGTGTAGAATCATATGGTCTCATTTAAAATTGATTCTGAGCAATAGAAATGACTGTACTGAATGACTGAAAATTGCGCATTTAGTGTATTTTCATGCATATCAAGATTAATGCTGATTCTTATGTAAATTGGTGTGTAGAATCATATGGTATCATTTAAAATTGATTCTGATCAATATGAATGAGTGTACTGAAAGACCAAAAACTGCGCATTTAGTGTATTTTCATGCATATCTAGATTAATGCTGATTCTTATGTAAATTGATGTGAAGAAACATACGGTCTCATTTAAAATTGATACTGAGCAATATAAATGAGTGTACTTAAAGCCCGAAAATTGCGCATTTAGTGTATTTTCATGCATATCAAGATTAATGCTGATTCTTATGTAAATGTATGTGTAGAATCATACGGTCTCATTTAAAATTGATTCTGAGCAATATAAATGAGTGTACTGAAAGGTGGAATATTGCGCATTAAGTGTATTTTCATGCATATCAAGATTAATGCTGATTCTTATGTAAATTGATGTGTAGAATCCTCTGTTCTCATTTGAAATTGATTCTGAGCAATATAAATGAGTGTACTGTAAGCCCGAAAATTGAGCATTTAGTGTATTTTCATGCATATCAAGATTAATGCTGATTCTTATGTAAATTGACGTGTAGAATCATACGGTCTCATTTAAAATTGATTCTGAGCAATATAAATGAGTGTACTGAAAGCCCGAAAATTGCGCATTTAGTGTATTTTCATGCATATCAAGATTAATGCTGATTCTTATGTAAATTAATGTGTAGAAACATACGGTCTCATTTAAAATTGATTCTGAGCAATATAAATGAGTGTACTTAAAGCCCGAAAATTGCGCATTTAGTGTATTTTCATGCATATCAAGATTAATGCAGATTCTTTTGTAAATTGATGTGTAGAATCATATGGTTTCATTTAAAATTGATTCTGAGCAATATAAATGAGTGTACTGAAAGCCCGAAAACTGCGCATTTAGTGTATTTTCATCCATATCAAGATTAATGCTGATTCTTATGTAAATTGATGTGTAGAATCATATGGTCTCATTTCACAATGATTTTGAGCGATATAAATGAGTGTACTGAACGCCGAAAATTGCGCATTTAGTGTATTTTCATGCATATCAAGTTTAATGCTGATTCTTATGTAAATTGATGTGTAGAATCATATGGTCTCATTTAAAATTGATTCTGAACAATATAAATGAGTGGACTGAAACCCGAAAATTGCGCATTTAGTGAATTTTCATGCATATCAAGATTAATGCTGATTCTTATGTAAATTGATGTGTAGAATCATATGGTCTCATTTCAAATTTATTTTGAGCGATATAAATGAGTGTACTTGAAAGCCCGAAAATTGCGCATTTAGTGTATTTTCATGCATATCAAGATTAATGCTGATTCTTATGTAAATTGATGTGTAGAATCATATGTCTCAATTGAAATTGATTCTGAACAATATAAATGAGTGTAATGAAAGCCCGAAAATTGCGCATTTAGTGTATTTTCATGCATATCAAGATTAATGCTGATTCTTATGTAAATTGATGTGTAGAATCATATGGTCTCATTTAAAATTGATTCTGATGAATATAACTGAGTGTACTGAAAGACCAAAAACTGCGCATTTAGTGTATTTTCATGCATATCAAGATTAATGCAGATTCTTATGTAAATTGATGTGTAGAATCATACGTTCTCATTTAAAATTAATTTCTGTGCAATATAAATGAGTGTACTGAAAGCCCGAAAATTGCGCATTTAGTGTATTTTCATGCATATCAAGATTAATGCTGATTCTTATGTAAATTGATGAGTAGAATCATATGGTCTCATTTAAAATTGATTCTGAGCAATATAAATGATTGTACTGAAAGCCCGAAAATTGCGCATTTAGTGTATTTTCATGCATATCAAGATTAATGCTGATTCTTATCTAAATTGATGTGTAGAATCATATGGTCTCATTTAAAAATGATTCTGAGCAATATAAATGAGTGTACTGAAAGCCCGAAAATTGCGCATTAATGTATTTTCATGCATATCAAGATTAATGCTGATTCTTATGTAAATTGATGTGTAGAATCATATGGTCTCATTTAAAATTGATTCTGAGCAATATAATTGAGTGTACTGAAAGCCCGAAAACTGCGCATTTAGTGTATTTTCATGCATATCAAGATTAATGCTGATTCTTATGTAAATTGATGTGTAGAATCATATGGTTTAATGTAAAATTGATTCTGAGCAATATAAATGAGTGTGCTGAAAGCCCGAAAATTGTGCATTTAGTGTATTTTCATGCACATCAAGATTAATGC
Organism: Ascarosepion bandense; assembly: GCA_037127315.1. Lineage (NCBI taxonomy): Eukaryota > Metazoa > Mollusca > Cephalopoda > Sepiida > Sepiidae > Ascarosepion > Ascarosepion bandense. Next base: position 216,796 of record JBBBDQ010002682.1, on the reverse strand, counting down.
TGATTCTTATGTAAATTGATGTGTAGAATCATACGGTCTCATTTAAAATTGTTTCTGAGCAATATAAATGAGTGTACTGAAAGACCGAAAATTGCGCATTTAGTGTATTTTCATGCATATCAAGATTAATGCTGATTCTTATGTAAATTGATGTGTAGAATCATACGGTCTCATTTTTAAATTGATTCTGATCAATAGAGATGAGTGTATTGAAAGACCAAAAACTGCGTATTTAGTGTATTTTCATGCATATCAAGATTAATGCTGATTATTATGTAAATTGATGTGTAGAAAGAAATGGTTTCATTTAAAATTGATCCTGAGCAATATAAATGAGTGTACTGAAAGCCCGAAAATTGCGCATTTAGTGTATTTTCATGCATATCAAGATTAATGCTGATTCTTTTGTAAATTGATGTGTAGAATTATATGGTCTCATTTAAAATTGATCCTGCTCAATATAAATGAGTGTACTGAAAGCCCGAAAATTGCGCATTTAGTGTATTTTCATGCATATCAAGATTAATGCTGATTCTCATGTAAATTGATGTGTAGAATCATATGGTCTCATTTAAAATTGATTCAGAGCTATATAATTGAGTGTACTGAAAGCCCGAAAACTGCGCATTTAGTGTATTTTCATGCATATCAAGATTAATGCTGATTCTTATGTAAATTGATGTGTAGAATCATATGGTTTAATGTAAAATTGATTCTGAGCAATATAAATGACTGTACTGAAAGACCAAAAACTGCGCATTTAGTGTATTTTCATGCATATCAAGATTAATGCTGATTCTTATGTAAATTGATGTGTAGAATCATACGGTCTCATTTAAAATTGATTCTGAGCAATATAAATGAGTGTATTGAAAGCCCGAAAATTGCGCATTTAGTGTATTTTCATGCATATCAAGATTAATGCTGATTCTTTTGTAAATTGATGCATAGAATCATATGGTCTCATTTAAAATTGATTCTGAGCAATATGAATGAGTGTACCTAAAGCCCGAATATTGCGCATTTAGTGTATTTTCATGCATATCAAGATTAATGCTGATTCTTAAGTAAATTGATGTGTAGAATCATATGGTCTCATTTAAAATTGATTCTGATCAATATAAATGACTGTACTGAAAGACCAAAAACTGCGCATTTAGTGTATTTTCATGCATATCAAGATTAATGCTGATTCTTATGTAAATTGATGTGTAGAATCATATGGTCTCATTTAAAATTGATTCTGAGCAATAGAGATGAGTGTATTGAAAGACCAAAAACTGCGTATTTAGTGTATTTTCATGCATATCAAGATTAATGTTGATTCTTATGTAAATTGATGTGTAGAATCATATGGTCTCATTTTTAAATTGATTCTGATCAATAGAGATGAGTGTATTGAAAGACCAAAAACTGCGTATTTAGTGTATTTTCAGCATATCAAGATTAATGCTGATTATTATGTAAATTGATGTGTAGAAAGATATGGTTTCATTTAAAATTGATTCTGAGCAATATAAATGAGTGTATTGAAAGCCCGAAAATTGCGCATTTAGTGTATTTTCATGCATATCAAGATTAATGCTGATTCTTTTGTAAATTGATGTGTAGAATCATATGGTCTCATTTAAAATTGATTTTGATCAATATAAATGACTGTACTGAAAGTCCAAAAACTGCGCATTTAGTGTATTTTCATGCATATCAAGATTAATGCTGATTCTTATGTAAATTGATGTGTAGAATCATACGGTCTCATTTTTAAATTGATTCTGATCAATAGAGATGAGTGTATTGAAAGACCAAAAACTGCGTATTTAGTGTATTTTCATGCATATCAAGATTAATGCTGATTATTATGTAAATTGATGTGTAGAATGATATGGTTTCATTTAAAATTGATCCTGAGCAATATAAATGAGTGTACTGAAAGCCCGAAAATTGCGCATTTAGTGTATTTTCATGCATATCAAGATTAATGCTGATTCTTTTGTAAATTGATGTGTAGAATCATATGGTCTCATTTAAAATTGATCCTGCTCAATATAAATGAGTGTACTGAAAGCCCGAAAATTGCGCATTTAGTGTATTTTCATGCATATCAAGATTAATGCTGATTCTTATGTAAATTGATGTGTAGAATCATATGGTCTCATTTAACATTGATTCTGAGCAATATAATTGAGTGTACTGAAAGCCCGAAAACTGCGCATTTAGTGTATTTTCATGCATATCAAGATTAATGCTGATTCTTATGTAAATTGATGTGTAGAATCATATGGTTTAATGTAAAATTGATTCTGAGCAATATAAATGACTGTACTGAAAGACCAAAAACTGCGCATTTAGTGTATTTTCATGCATATCAAGATTAATGCTGATTCTTATGTAAATTGATGTGTAGAATCATACGGTCTCATTTAAAATTGATTCTGAGCAATATAAATGAATGTACTGAAAGCCCGAAAATTGCGCTTTTAGTGTATTTTCATCCATATCAAGATTAATGCTGATTCTTATGTAAATTGATGTGTAGAATCATATGGTTTCATTTAAAATTGTTCCTGAGCAATATAAATGAGTGTATTGAAAGTCCGAAAATTGCGCATTTAGTGTATTTTCATGCATATCAAGATTAATGCTGATTCTTTTGTAAATTGATGCATAGAATCATATGGTCTCATTTAAAATTGTTTCTGAGCAATAGAGATGAGTGTATTGAAAGACCAAAAACTGCGTATTTATTGTATTTTCATGCATATCAAGATTAATGCTGATTCTTATGTAAATTGATGTGTAGAATCATATGGTCTCATTTTTAAATTGATTCTGATCAATAGAGATGAGTGTATTGAAAGACCAAAAACTGCGTATGTAGTGTATTTTCAGCATATCAAGATTAATGCTGATTATTATGTAAATTGATGTGTAGAAAGATATGTTTTCATTTAAAATTGATTCTGAGCAATATAAATGAGTGTACTGAAAGCCTGAAAATTGCGCATTTAGTGTATTTTCATGCATATTAAGATTAATGCTGATTCTTTTGTAAATTGATGTGTAGAATCATATGGTCTCATTTAAAATTGATTTTGATCAATATAAATGACTGTACTGAAAGACCAAAAACTGCGCATTTAGTGTATTTTCATGCATATCAAGATTAATGCTGATTCTTATGTAAATTGATGTGTAGAATCATACGGTCTCATTTAAAATTGATTCTGAGCAATATAAATGAATGTACTGAAAGCCCGAAAATTGCCCTTTTAGTTTATTTTCATCCATATCAAGATTAATGCTGATTCTTATGTAAATTGATGTGTAGAATCATATGGTCTCATTTAAAATTGATTCTGTGCAATATAAATGAGTGTACTGAAAGCCCGAAAATTGCTCATGTAGTGTATTTTCATGCATATCAAGATTAATGCTGATTCTTATGTAAATTGATGTGTAGAATCATATGGTCTCATTTAAAAATGATTCTGAGCAATATAAATGAGTGTAATGAAAGCCCGAAAATTGCGCATTTATTGTATTTTCATGCATATCAAGATTAATGCTGATTCTCATGTAAATTGATGTGTAGTATCATATGGTCTCATTTAAAATTGATTCTGATCAATATAAATGAGTGTACTGAATGATCAAAAACTGCGCATTTAGTGTATTTTCATGCATATCAAGATTAGGGCTGATTCTTATGTAAATTGATGTGTAGATTCATACGGTCTCATTTAAAATTGATTCTGAGCAATATAAATGAGTGTACTGATAGCTGAAAATTGCGCATTTAGTGTATTTTCATGCATATCAATATTAATGCTGATTCTTATGTAAATTGATGTGTAGAATCATATGGTCTCATTTAAAATTGATTCTGAGTAATATAAATGAGTGTACTGAAAGCCCGAAAATTGCGCATTTAGTGTATTTTCATGCATATCAAGATTAATTCTGATTCTTATGTAAATTGATGTGTAGAATCATATGGTTTCAATTAAAATTGATTCTGAGCAATATAAATGACTGTACTCAAAGACCAAACACTGCTCATTTAGTGTATTTTCATGCATATCCAGATTAATGCTGATTCATATGTAAATTGATGTGTAGAATCATACGGTCTCATTTAAAATTGATTCTGAGCAATATAAATGAGTGTACTGAAAAGCCCGAAAATTGCGCATTTAGTGTATTTTCATGCATATCAAGATTAATGCTGATTCTTATGTAAATTGATATGTAGAATCATATGGTTTCATTTAAAATTGATTCTGAGCAATATGAATGAGTGTACTGAAAGCACCAATATTGCGCATTTAGTGTATTTTCATGCATATCAAGATTAATGCTGATTCTTATGTAAATTGATGTGTAGAATCATATGGTCTCATTTAAAATTGATTCTGAGCAATATAAATGAGTGTACTGAAAGCCCGAAAATTGCGCATTTAGTGTATTTTCATGCATATCAAGATTAATGCTGATTCTTATGTAAATTGATGTGTAGAATCATATGGTCTCATTTAAAATTGATTCTGATCAATATAAATGAGTGTACTGAAATATCAAAACTGCGTATTTAGTGTATTTTCATGCATATCAAGATTAATGCTGATTCTTATGTAAATTGATGTGTAGAATCATACGGTCTCATTTAAAATTGATTCTGAGCAATATAAATGAGTGTACTGAAAGCCCGAAAATTGCGCATTTAGTGTATTTTCATGCATATCAAGATTAATGCTGATTCTTATGTAAATTGATGTGTAGAATCATATGTTTTCATTTAAAATTGATTCTGAGCAATATAAATGAGTGTACTGAAAGCCCGAAAATTGCGCATTTAGTGTATTTTCATGCATATCAAGATTAATGCTGATTCTTATGTAAATTGATGTGTAGAATCATATGGTCTCATTTAAAATTGATTCTGATCAATATAAATGAGTGTACTGAAATATCAAAACTGCGTATTTAGTGTATTTTCATGCATATCAAGATTAATGCTGATTCTTATGTAAATTGATGTGTAGAATCATACGGTCTCATTTAAAATTGATTCTGAGCAATATAAATGAGTGTACTGAAAGCCGGAAAATTGCGCATTTAGTGTATTTTCATGCATATCAAGATTAATGCTGATTCTTATGTAAATTGATGTGTAGAATCATATGGTTACATTTAAAATTGATTCTGAGCAATATAAATGAGTGTACTGAAAGCCCGAAAATTGCGCATTTAGTGTATTTTCATGCATATCAAGATTAATGCTGATTCTTATGTAAATTGATGTGTAGAATCATATGGTGTCAATTAAAATTGATTCTGAGCAATATAAATGAATGTACTGAAAGACCAAACACTGCGCATTTAGTGTATTTTCATGCATATCCAGATTAATGCTGATTCATATGTAAATTGATGTGTAGAATCATACGGTTTCATTTAAAATTTATTCTGAGCAATATAAATGAGTGTACTGAAAGCCCGAAAATTGCGCATTTAGTGTATTTTCATGCATATCAAGATTAATGCTGATTCTTATGTAAATTGATGTGTAGAATCATATGGTCGCATTTAAAATTGATTCTGAGCAATATAAATGAGTGTACTGAAAGCCCGAATATTGCGCATTTAGTGTATTTTCATGCATATCAAGATTATTGCTGATTCTTATGTAAATTGATGTGTAGAATCATATGGTCTCATTTAAAATTGATTCTGATCAATATAAATGAGTGTACTGAAATATGAAAAACTGCGCATTTAGTGTATTTTCATGCATATCAAGATTAATGCTGATTCGTATGTAAATTGATGTGTAGAATCATACGGTCTCATTTAAAATTGATTCTGAGCAATATAAATGAGCGTACTGAAACCCGAAAATTGCGCATTTAGTGTATTTTCATGCATATCAAGATTAATGCTGATTCTTATGTAAATTGATGTGTAGAATCATATGGTTTCATTTAAAATTGATTCTGAGCAATATAAATGAGTGTACAGAAAGCCCGAAAATTGCGCATTTAGTGTATTTTCATGCATAGCAAGATTAATGCTGATTCTTATGTAAATTGATGTGTAGAATCATATGGTCTCATTTAAAATTGATTCTGAGCAATATAAATGAGTGTGCTGAAAGCCCGAAAATTGCGCATTTAGTGTATTTTCATGCATATCAAGATTAATGCTGATTCTTATGTAAATTGATGTGTAGAATCATATGGTATCGTTTAAAATTGATTCTGATCACTATAAATGAGTGTTCTGAAAGACCAAAAACTGCGCATTTAGTGTATTTTCATGCATATCAAGATTAATGCTGATTCTTATGTAAATTGATGTGTAGAAACATACGGTCTCATTTAAAATTGATTCTGAGCTATATAAATGAGTGTACTTAAAGCCCAAAAATTGCGCATTAATGTATTTTCATGCATATCAAGATTAATACTGATTCTTATGTAAATTGATGTGTAGAAACATACGGTCTCATTGAAAATTTATTCTGAGCAATATCAATGAGTGTACTGAAAGCTGGGATGTTGTGCATTAAGTGTATTTTCATGCATATCAAGATTAATGCTGATTCTTATGTAAATTTATGTGTAGAATTATATGATCTCATTTAAAATTGATTCTGATCAATATAAATGAGTGTACTGTAAGCCCGAAAATTGAGCATTTAGTGTATTTTCATGCATATCAAGATTAATGCTGATTCTTATGTAAATTGATGTGTAGAATCATACGGTCTCATTTAAAATTGATTCTGAGCAATATAAATGAGTGTACTGAAAGCCTGAAAATTGCGCATTTAATGTATTTTCATGCATATCAAGATTAATGCTGATTCTTATGTAAATTGATGTGTAGAATCATATGGTTTCAATTAAAATTGATTCTGAGCAATATAAATGAGTGTACTGAAAGCCCGAAAATTGCGCATTTAGTGTATTTTCATGCATATCAAGATTAATGCTGATTCTTATGTAAATTGATGTGTAGAATCATATGGTCTCATTTAAAATTCATCCTGAGCAATATAAATGAATGTACTGAAAGCCCGAAAATTGCGCATTTAGTGTATTTTCATGCATATCAAGATTAATGCTGATTCTTATGTAAATTGATGTGTAGAATCATACGGTCTCATTTAAAATTGATTCTGAGCAATATAAATGAGTGTACTGAAAGCCCGAAAATTGTGCATTTAGTGTATTTTCATGCATATCAAGATTAATGCTGATTCTTATGAAAATTGATGTGTAGAATCATATGGTTTCAAGTAAAATTGATTCTGAGCAATATAAATGATTGTACTGTAAGCCCGAAAATTTCGCATTAATGTATTTTCATGCATATCAAGATTAATGCTGATTCTCATGTAAATTGATGTGTAGAATCATATGGTCTCATTTAAAATTGATTCTGAGCAATATAAATGAGTGTACTGTAAGCCGGAAATTGCGCATTTAGTGTATTTTCATGCATATCAAGATTAATGCTTATTCTTATGTAAATTGATGTGTAGAATCATATGGTATCGTTTAAAATTGATTCTGATCACTATAAATGAGTGTTCTGAAAGACCAAAAACTGCGCATTATTGTATTTTCATGCATATCAAGATTAATGCTGATTCTTATGTAAATTGATGTGTAGAAACATACGGTCTCATTTAAAATTGATTCTGAGCTATATAAATGAGTGTACTTAAAGCCCAAAAATTGCGCATTAATGTATTTTCATGCATATCAAGATTAATACTGATTCTTATGTAAATTGATGTGTAGAATCATACGGTCTCATTTAAAATTTATTCTGAGCAATATCAATGAGTGTACTGAAAGCTGGGATGTTGTGCATTAAGTGTATTTTCATGCATATCAAGATTAATGCTGATTCTTATGTAAATTGATGTGTAGAATTATATGATCTCATTTAAAATTGATTCTGATCAATATAAATGAGTGTACTGTAAGCCCGAAAATGGAGCATTTAGTGTATTTTCATGCATATCAAGATTAATGCTGATTCTTATGTAAATTGATGTGTAGAATCATACGGTCTCATTTAAAATTCATTCTGAGCAATATAAATGAGTGTACTGAAAAGCCCGAAAATTGCGCATTTAATGTATTTTCATGCATATCAAAATTAATGCTGATTCTTATGTAAATTGATGTGTAGAATCATATGGTTTCAATTAAAATTGATTCTGAGCAATATAAATGAGTGTACTGAAAGCCCGAAAATTGCGTATTTAGTGTATTTTCATGCATATCAAGATTAATGATGATTCTTATGTAAATTGATGTGTAGAATCATATGGTCTCATTTAAAATTCATCCTGAGCAATATAAATGAATGTACTGAAAGCCAGAAAATTGCGCATTTAGTGTATTTTCATGCATATCAAGATTAATGCTAATTCTTATGTAAATTGATGTGTAGAATCATATGGTCTCATTTAAAATTGAATCTGATCAATATAAATGAGTGTACTGTAAGCCCGAAAATTGCGCATTTAGTGTATTTTCATGCATATCAAGATTAATGCTGATTCTTATGTAAATTGATGTGTAGAATCATATGGTCTTATTTAAAATTGATTCTGAGCCATATAAATGAGTGTACTGTAAGTCGAATAATTGCGCATTTAGTGTATTTTCATGCATATCAAGATTAATGCTGATTCTTATGTAAATTGATGTGTAGAATCATACGGTCTCATTTAAAATTGATTCTGAGCAATATAAATGAGTGTACTGAAAGCCCGAAAATTGTGCATTTAGTGTATTTTCATGCATATCAAGATTAATGCTGATTCTTATGAAAATTGATGTGTAGAATCATATGGTTTCAATTAAAATTGATTCTGAGCAATATAAATGAGTGTACTGTAAGCCCGAAAATTTCGCATTAATGTATTTTCATGCATATCAAGATTAATGCTGATTCTCATGTAAATTGATGTGTAGAATCATATGGTCTCATTTAAAATTGATTCTGAGCAATATAAATGAGTGTACTGTAAGCCGGAAATTGCGCATTTAGTGTATTTTCATGCATATCAAGATTAATGCTTATTCCTATGTAAATTGATGTGTAGAATCATGGTTTCATTTAAAATTGATTCTGAGCAATATAAATTACTGTACTGAAAGCCCGAAAATTGCGCATTTATTGTATTTTCATGCATATCAAGATTAATGCTGATTCTTATGTAAATTGATGTGTACAATCATATGGTCTCATTTTAAATTGATTCTGATCAATATAAATGAGTGTACTGTAAGCCCGAAAATTGCGCATTACTGTATTTTCATGCATATCATGATTAATGCTGATTCTTATGTAAATTGATGTGTAGAATCATATGGTCTCATTTAAAATTGATTCTGAGCAATATAAATGAGGGTACTGAAAGACCAAACACTGCGCATTTAGTGTATTTTCATGCATATCAAGATTAATGCTGATTCTTATGTAAATTGATGTGTAGAATCATACGGTCTCATTTAAAATTGATTCTGAGCCATATAAATGAGTTTACTGAAAGCCCGAATTTTGCGCATTTAGTGTATTTTCAAGCATATCAAGATTAATGCTGATTCTTATGTAAATTGGTATGTAGAATCATATGGTTTCATTTAAAATTGATTCTGAGCAATATAAATGAGTGTACTGAAAGCCGGAAAATTGCGCATTTAGAGTATTTTCATGCATATCAAGATTAATGCTGATTCTTATGTAAATTGATGTGTAGAATCATATGGTCTTATTTAAAATTGACTCCGATCGACATAAATGAATGTACTGAAAGCCCGAAATTTGCGCATTTAGTGTATTTTCATGCATATCAAGATTAATGCTTATTCTTATGTAAATTGATGTGTAGAATCATATGGTCTCATTTAAAATTGATTCTGAGCAATATAAATGAATGTACTGAAAGCCAGAAAATTGCGCACTTAGTGTATTTTCATGCATATCAAGATTAATGCTGATTCTTATGTAAATTGATGTGTAGAATCACATGGTTTCAATTGAAATTGATTCTGAGCAATAGAAATGACTGTACTGAATGACTGAAAATTGCGCATTTAGTGTATTTTCATGCATATCAAGATTAATGCTGATTCTTATGTAAATTGATGTGTAGAATCATATGGTATCATTTAATATTGATTCTGATCAATATAAATGAGTGTACTGAAAGACCAAAAACTGCGCATTTAGTGTATTTTCATGCATATCAAGATTAATGCAGATTCTTATGTAAATTGATGTGTAGAAACATACGGTCTCATTTAAAATTGATACTGAGCAATATAAATGAGTGTACTGAAAGCTGGAATATTGCGCATTAAGTGTATTTTCATGCATATCAAGATTAATGCTGATTCTCATGTAAATTGATGTGTAGAATCATATGATCTCATACGAAATCGATTCTGGTCGATATAAATTAGTGTACTGTAAGCCCGAAAATTGAGCATTTAGTGTATTTTCATGCATATCAAGATTAATGCTGATTCTTATGTAAATTGAAATTATATGATTCTACACATCAATTTACATAAGAATCAGCATTAATCTTGATATGCATGAAAATACACTAAATGCTCAATTTTCGGGCTTACAGTACACTCATTTATATAGGATTAGAATCAATTTTAAATGAGATCATATGATTCTACACATCAATTTACATAAGAATCAGCATTAATCTTGATATGCATGAAAATACTCTAAATGCGCAATTTTCGGGCTTTCAGAACACTCATTTATATTGTTCAGAATCAATTTTAATTTAAACCATTTGATTCTACACACCAATTTACATAAGAATCAGCATTAATCTTGATATGCAAGAAAATACACTAAATGCGCAATTTTCGGGCTTTAAGTACACTCATTTATATTGCTCAGAATCAATTTTAAATGAGACCGTATGTTTCTACACATTAATTTACATAAGAATCAGAATTAATCTTGATATGCATGAAAATACACTAAATGCGCAATTTTCGGTCTTTCAGTACAGTCATTTCTATTGCTCAGAATCAATTTTAAATGAGACCATATGATTCTCCACATCAATTTACATAAGAATCAGCATTAATCTTGATATGCATGAAAATACACTAAATGCGCAATTTTCGGGCTTTCAGTACACTCATTTATATTGCTCAGAATGAATTTTAATTGAAACCAAATGATTCTACACAACAATTTACATAAGAATCAGCATTAATCTTGATATGCATGAAAATACACTAAATGCGCAATTTTCGGGCTTTCAGTACACTCATTTATATTGCTCAGAATCAATTTAAAATGAGACCGTATGATTCTACACGTCAATTTACATAAGAATCAGCATTAATCTTGATATGCATGAAAATACACTAAATGCTGAATTTTCGGGCTTACAGTACACTCATTTATATTGATCAGAATCAATTTCATATGAGATCATATGATTCTACACATCAATTTACATAAGAATCAGCATTAATCTTGATATGCATGAAAATACACTTAATGCGCAATATTCCAGCTTTCAGTACACTCATTTATATTGCTCAGTATCAATTTTAACTGAGACCGTATGTTTCTACACATCAATTTACATAAGAATCAGCATTAATCTTGATATGCATGAAAATACACTAAATGCGCAGTTTTTGGTCTTTCAGTACACTCATTTATATTGATCAGAATCAATATTAAATGATACCATATGATTCTACACATCAATTTACATAAGAATCAGCATTAATCTTGATATGCATGAAAATACACTAAATGCGCAATTTTCAGTCATTCAGTACAGTCATTTCTATTGCTCAGAATCAATTTTAAATGAGACCATATGATTCTACACATCAATTTACATAAGAATCAGCATTAATCTTGATATGCATGAAAATACACTAAATGCGCAATTTACGGGCTTTCAGTACACTCATTTATATTGCTCAGAATCAATTTCAATTGAAACCATATGATTCTACACATCAATTTACATAAGAATTAGCATTAATCTTGATATGCATGAAAATACACTAAATGCGCAATATTCGGGCTTTCAGTACACTCATTTATATTGCTCAGAATCAATTTTAAATGAGACCGTATGATTCTACACATCAATTTACATAAGAATCAGCATTAATCTTGATATGCATGAAAATACACTAAATGCGCAATTTTCGGGCTTTCAGTACATTCATTTATGTCGATCGGAGTCAATTTTAAATGAGACCATATGATTCTACACATCAATTTACATAAGAATCAGCATTAATCTTGATATGCATGAAAATACTCTAAATGCGCAATTTTCCGGCTTTCAGTACACTCATTTATATTGCTCAGAATCAATTTTAAATGAGACCAAATGATTCTGCACATCAATTTTCATAAGAATCAGCATTAATCTTGATATGCATGAAAATACACTAAATGCAAAATTTCGGGCTTTCAGTACACTCATTTATATTGCTCAGAATCAATTTTAAATGAGACCGTATGATTCTACACATCAATTTACATAAGAATCAGCATTAATCTTGATATGCATGAAAATACACTAAATGCGCAATTTTCCGGCTTACAGTACACTCATTTATATGGCTCAGAATCAATTTTAAATGAGACCGTATGATTCTACACATCAATTTAGATAAGAATCAGCATTAATATTGATATGCATGAAAATACACTAAATGCGCAGTTTTTGGTCTTTCAGAACACTCATTTATATTGATCAGAATCAATTTTAAATGAGACCGTATGTTTCTACACATCAATTTACATAAGAATCAGCATTAATCTTGATATGCATGAAAATACACTAAATGCGCAATTTTCGGGCTTTCAGCACACTCATTTATATTGCTCAGATTCAATTTTAAATGAGACCATATGATTCTACACATCAATTTAGATAAGAATCATCATTAATCTTGATATGCATGAAAATACACTAAATGCGCAATTTTCGGGCCTTCTGTACACTCATTTATATTGCTCAGAAACAATTTCAATTGAAACCATATGATTCTACACATCAATTTACATAAGAATCAGCATTAATCTTGATATGCATGAAAATACAATAATGCGCAATTTTCGGGCTTTCAGTACACTCATTTATATTGCTCAGAATCAATTTTAAATGAGACCATATGATTCTACACATCAATTTACATAAGAATCAGCATTAATCTTGATATGCATGAAAATACACTAAATGCGCAATTTTCGGGCTTTCAGTACACTCATTTATATCGCTCAGAATCAATTTTAAATGAGACCGTATGTTTCTACACATTAATTTACATAAGAATCAGAATTAATCTTGATATGCATGAAAATACACTAAATGCGCAATTTTCGGGCTTTCAGTACAGTCATTTCTATTGCTCAGAATCAATTTTAAATGAGACCATATGATTCTCCACATCAATTTACATAAGAATCAGCATTAATCTTGATATGCATGAAAATACACTAAATGCGCAATTTTCGGGCTTTCAGTACACTCATTTATATTGCTCAGAATGAATTTTAATTGAAACCATATGATTCTACACAACAATTTACATAAGAATCAGCATTAATCTTGATATGCATGAAAATACACTAAATGCGCAATTTTCGGGCTTTTCAGTACACTCATTTATATTGCTCAGAATCAATTTTAAATGAGACCGTATGATTCTACACGTCAATTTACATAAGAATCAGCATTAATCTTGATATGCATGAAAATACACTAAATGCGCAATTTTCGGGCTTTCAGTACACTCATTTATATTGCTCAGAATCAATTTTAAATGAGACCGTATGTTTCTACACATTAATTTACATAAGAATCAGAATTAATCTTGATATGCATGAAAATACACTAAATGCGCAATTTTCGGGCTTTCAGTACAGTCATTTCTATTGCTCAGAATCAATTTTAAATGAGACCATATGATTCTCCACATCAATTTACATAAGAATCAGCATTAATCTTGATATGCATGAAAATACACTAAATGCGCAATTTTCGGGCTTTCAGTACACTCATTTATATTGCTCAGAATGAATTTTAATTGAAACCATATGATTCTACACAACAATTTACATAAGAATCAGCATTAATCTTGATATGCATGAAAATACACTAAATGCGCAATTTTCGGGCTTTCAGTACACTCATTTATATTGCTCAGAATCAATTTTAAATGAGACCGTATGATTCTACACGTCAATTTACATAAGAATCAGCATTAATCTTGATATGCATGAAAATACACTAAATGCTCAATTTTCGGGCTTACAGTACACTCATTTATATTGATCAGAATCAATTTCATATGAGATCATATGATTCTACACATCAATTTACATAAGAATCAGCATTAATCTTGATATGCATGAAAATACACTTAATGCGCAATATTCCAGCTTTCAGTACACTCATTTATATTGCCCAGTATCAATTTTAACTGAGACCGTATGTTTCTACACATCAATTTACATAAGAATCAGCATTAATCTTGATATGCATGAAAATACACTAAATGCGCAATTTACGGGCTTTCAGTACACTCATTTATATTGCTCAGAATCAATTTCAATTGAAACCATATGATTCTACACATCAATTTACATAAGAATCAGCATTAATCTTGATATGCATGAAAATACACTAAATGCGCAATATTCGGGCTTTTCAGTACACTCATTTATATTGCTCAGAATCAATTTTAAATGAGACCGTATGATTCTACACATCAATTTACATAAGAATCAGAATTAATCTTGATATGCATGAAAATACACTAAATGCGTAGTGTTTGGTCTTTCAGTACAGTCTTTTATATTGCTCAGAATCAATTTTAAAAGAAACCATGATTCTACACATCAATTTACATAAGAATCAGCATTAATCTTGATATGCATGAAAATACACTAAGTGCGTAATTTTCCGGCTTTCAGTACACACATTTATATTGCTCAGAATCAATTTCATATGAGATCATATGATTCTACACATCAATTTACATAAGAATCAGCATTAATCTTGATATGCATGAAAATACATTAATGCGCAATTTTCGGGCTTTCAGTACATTCATTTATGTCGATCGGAGTCAATTTTAAATGAGACCATATGATTCTACACATCAATTTACATAAGAATCAGCATTAATCTTGATATGCATGAAAATACTCTAAATGCGCAATTTTCCAGCTTTCAGTACACTCATTTATATTGCTCACAATCAATTTTAAATGAGACCAAATGATTCTACACATCAATTTACGTAAGAATCAGCATTAATCTTGATATGCATGAAAATACATTAATGCGCAATTTTCGGGCTTTCAGTACATTCATTTATGTCGATCGGAGTCAATTTTAAATGAGACCATATGATTCTACACATCAATTTACATAAGAATCAGCATTAATCTTGATATGCATGAAAATACTCTAAATGCGCAATTTTCCGGCTTTCAGTACACTCATTTATATTGCTCACAATCAATTTTAAATGAGACCAAATGATTCTACACATCAATTTACGTAAGAATAAGCATTAATCTTGATATGCATGAAAATACACTAAATGCGCAATTTTCGGGCTTACAGTACACTCATTTATATTGCTCAGAATCAATTTTAATTGAAAGCATATGTTTCTACACACCAATTTACATAAGAATCAGCATTAATCTTGATATGCAAGAAAATACACTAAATGCGCAATTTTCGGGCTTTCAGTACACTCATTTATATTGCTCAGAATCAATATTAAATGAGACCGTATGATTCTACACATCAATTTACATAAGAATCAGCATTAATCTTGATATGCATGAAAATACACTAAATGCTCAATTTTCGGGCTTACAGTACACTCATCTTTATAGGATCAGAATCAATTTTAAATGTGATCATATGATTCTACACATCAATTTACATAAGAATCAGCATTAATCTTGATATGCATGAAAATACACTAAATGCGCAATATTCCAACTTTCAGTACACTCATTTATATTGCTCAGAATCAATTTTAAATGAGACCGTATGATTCTACACATCAATTTACATAAGAATCAGCATTAATCTTGATATGCATGAAAATACACTAAATGTGCAATTTTCGGGCTTTAAGTACACTCATTTATATTGCTCAGAATCAATTTTAAATGAGACCGTATGTTTCTACACATTAATTTACATAAGAATCAGCATTAATCTTGATATGCATGAAAATACACTAAATGCGCAGTTTTGGACTTTCAGTACACTCATTTATATTGATCAGAATCAATTTTAAATGAGACCATATGATTCTACACATCAATTTACATAAGAATCAGCATTAATCTTGATATGCATGAAAATACACTAAATGCGCAATTTTCGGTCTTTCAGTACAGTCATTTCTATTGCTCAGAATCAATTTTAAATGAGACCATATGATTCTACACATCAATTTACATAAGAATCAGCATTAATCTTGATATGCATGAAAATACACTAAATGCGCACTTTCGGGCTTTCAGTACACTCATTTGTATTGCTCAGAATCAATTTTAATTGAAACCATATGATTCTTCACATCAATTTACATAAGAATCAGCATTAATCTTGATATGCATGAAAATACACTAAATGCGCAATTTTCGGGCTTTCAGTACACTAATTTATATTGCTCAGAATCAATTTTAAATGAGACCGTATGATTCTACACGTCAATTTACATAAGAATCAGCATTAATCTTGATATGCATGAAAATACACTAAATGCGCAGTTTTTGGTCTTTCAGTACACTCATTTATATTGATCAGAATCAATTTTAAATGATACCATATGATTCTACACATCAATTTACATAAGAATCAGCATTAATCTTTATATGCATGAAAATACACTAAATGCGCAATTTTCAGTCATTCAGTACAGTCATTTCTATTGCTCAGAATCAATTTTAAATGAGACCATATTATTCTACACATCAATTTACATAAGAATCAGCATTAATCTTGATATGCATGAAAATACACTAAATGCGCAATTTTCGTGCTTTCAGTACACTCATTTATATTGCTCAGAATCAATTTCAATTGAAACCATATGATTCTACACATCAATTTACATAATAATCAGCATTAATCTTGATATGCATGAAAATACACTAAATGCGCAATATTCGGGCTTTCAGTACACTCATTTATATTGATCAGAATCAATTTTAAATGAGACCGTATGATTCTACACATCATTTTACATAAGAAGCCGCATTAATCTTGATATGCATGAAAATACACTAAATGCGCAGTGTTTGGTCTTTCAGTACACTCATTTATATTGCTCAGAATCAATTTTAAATGAAACCATGATTCTACACATCAATTTACATAAGAATCAGCATTAAACTTGATATGCATGAAAATACACTAAATGCGCAATTTCTGGCTTACAGTACACTCATTTATATTGCTCAGAATCAATTTTAATTGAAACCATATGATTCTACACATCAATTTTCATGAGAATCAGCATTAATCTTGATATGCATGAAAATACACTAAATGCGCAATTTTCGGGCTTTCAGTACACTCATTTATATTGCTCAGAATCAATTTTAATTGAAACCATATGATTCTACACATCAATTTACATAAGAATCAGCATTAATCTTGATATTCATGAAAATACACTAAATGCGCAATTTTCGGGCTTTCAGTACACTCATTTATATTGCTCAGAATTAATTTTAAATGAGACCGTATGATTCTACACGTCAATTTACATAAGAATCAGCATTAATCTTGATATGCATGAAAATACACTAAATGCTCAATTTTCGGGCTTACAGTACACTCATTTATATTGATCAGAATCAATTTCAAATGAGATCATATGTTTCTACACATCAATTTACATAAGAATCAGCATTAATCTTGATATGCATGAAAATACACTTAATGCGCAATATTCCAGCTTTCAGTACACTCATTTATATTGCTCAGAATCAATTTTAAATGAGACCGTATGATTCTACACATCAATTTACATAAGAATCAGCATTAATCTTGATATGCATGAAAATACACTAAATGCGCAATTTTCGGGCTTTAAGTACACTCATTTATATTGCTCAGTATCAATTTTAAAAGAGACCGTATGTTTCTTCACATCAATTTACATAAGAATCAGCATTAATCTTCATATGCATGAAAATACACTAAATGCGCAGTTTTTGGTCTTTCAGTACACTCATTTATATTGATCAGAATCAATTTTAAATGATACCATATGATTCTACACACCAATTTACATAAGAATCAGCATTAATCTTTATATGCATGAAAATACACTAAATGCGCAATTTTCGGGCTTACAGTACACTCATTTATATTGATCAGATTCAATTTTAAATGAGACCATATGATTCTACACATCAATTTACATAAGAATAAGCATTAATCTTGATATGCATGAAAATACACTAAATGCGCAATTTTCGGGCTTTCAGTACATTCATTTATATTGCTCAGGATGAATTTTAAATGAGACCATATGATTCTACACCTCAATTTACATAAGAATCAGCATTAATCTTGATATGCATGAAAATACACTAAATGCGCAATTTTCGGGCTTTCAGTACACTCATTTATATTGCTCAGAATAAATTTTAATTGAAACCATATGATTCTACACATCAATTTACATAAGAATCAGCATTAATCTTGATATGCATGAAAATACATTAAATGCGCAATTTTCCGGTTTTCAGTACACTCATTTATATTGCTCAGAATGAATTTTAAATGAGACCGTATGATTCTACACATCAATTTACATAAGAATCAGCATTAATCTTGATATGCATGAAAATACACTAAATGCTCAATTTTCGGGCTTACAGTACACTTATTTATATTGATCAGAATCAATTTTAAATGAGATCATATAATACTACACATAAATTTACATAAGAATCAGCATTAATCTTGATATGCATGAAAATACACTTAATGCACAACATTCCAGCTTTCAGTACACTCATTGATATTGCTCAGAATCAATTTTAAATGAGACCGTATGATTCTACACATCAATTTACATAAGAATCAGTATTAATCTTGATATGCATGAAAATACATTAATGCGCAATTTTTGGGCTTTAAGTACACTCATTTATATTGCTCAGAATCAATTTTAAATGAGACCGTATGATTCTACACATCAATTTAGATAAGAATCAGCATTAATCTTGATATGCATGAAAATACACTAAATGCGCAGTTTTTCGTCTTTCAGAACACTCATTTATATTGATCAGAATCAATTTTAACGATACCATATGATTCTACACATCAATTTACATAAGAATCAGCATTAATCTTGATATGCATGAACATACACTAAATGCGCAATTTTCGGGCTTTCAGCACACTCATTTATATTGCTCAGAATCAATTTTAAATGAGACCATATGATTCTACACATCAATTTAGATAAGAATCATCATTAATCTTGATATGCATGAAAATACACTAAATGCGCAATTTTCGGGCTTTCTGTACACTCATTTATATTGCTCAGAATCAATTTCAATTGAAACCATATGATTCTACACATCAATTTACATAAGAATCAGCATTAATCTTGATATGCATGAAAATACACTAAATGCGCAATTTTCCGGCTTTCAGTACACTCATTTATATTGCTCAGAATCAATTTTAAATGAGACCGTATGATTCTACACATCAATTTACATAAGAATCAGCATTAATCTTGATATGCATGAAAATACACTAAATGCGCAGTTTTTGATATTTCAGTACACTCATTTATATTGATCAGAATCAATTTTAAATGAGACCATATGATTCTACACATCTATTTACATAAGAATCAGCATTAATCTTGATATGCATGAAAATACACTAAATGCGCAATTTTCGGGCTTTCAGTACACTCATTTATATTGCTCAGAATCAATTTTACATGAGACCATATGATTCTACACATCAATTTACATAAGAATCAGCATTAATCTTGATATGCATGAAAATACACTAAATGCGCAATTTTCGGGCTTTCAGTACACTCATTTATATTGCTCAGAATAAATTTTAAATGAAACCATATGATTCTACATATCAATTTACATAAGAATCAGCATTAATCTTGATATGCATGAAAATACACTAAATGCGCAGTTTTTGATATTTCAGTACACTCATTTATATTGATCAGAATCAATTTTAAATGAGACCATATGATTCTACACATCAATTTACATATGAATCAGCAATAATTTTGATATGCCTGAAAATACACTAAATGCGCAATTTTCGGGCTTTCAGTACACTCATTTATATTGCTCAGAATCAATTTGAATGAGACCATATGATTCTACACATCAATTTACATAAGAATCAGCATTAATCTTGATATGCATGAAAATACACTAAATGCGCAATTTTCGGGCTTTCAGTACACTCATTTATATTGCTCAGAATAAATTTTAAATGAAACCATATGATTCTACATATCAATTTACATCAGAATCAGCATTAATCTTGATATGCATGAAAATACACTAAATGCGCAATTTTCGGGCTTTCAGTACACTCATTTATATTGCTCAGAGTTAATTTTAAATGAGACCGTATGATTCTACACATCAATTTACATATGAATCAGCATTAATCTGGATATGCATGAAAATACACTAAATGCCCAGTGTTTGGTCTTTCAGTACAGTCATTTATATTGCTCAGAATCAATTTTAATTGAAACCATATGATTCTACACATCAATTTACATAAGAATCAGCATTAATCTTGATATGCATGAAAATACACTAAATGCGCAATTTTCGGTCTTTCAGTACACTCATTTATATTGCTCGGAATCAATTTTAAATGAGACCATATGATTCTACACATCAATTTACATAAGAATCAGCATTAATCTTGATATGCATGAAAATACACTAAATGCGCAATTTTCGGGCTTACAGTACACTCATTTATATTGATCAGAAACAATTTTAAATGAGACCATATGATTCTACAAATCAATTTACATAAGAATCAGCATTAATCTTGATATGCATGAAAATACACTAAATGCGCAATTTTCCGGCTTTCAGTACACTCATTTATATTGCTCAGAATCAATTTTAAATGAGACCATATGATTCTACACATCAATTTACATAAGAATCAGCATTAATCTTGATATGCATGAAAATACACTAAATGCGCAATTTTCGGGCTTTCAGTACACTCATTTATATTGCTCAGAATCAATTTTAAATGAAACCATATGATTTTACATACCAATTTACATAAGAATCAGCATTAATCTTGATATGCATGAAAATACACTAAATGCGCAATTTTCGGGCTTTCAGTACACTCATTTATATTGCTCAGAATCAATTTTAAATGAAACCATATGGTTCTACACATCAATTTACATAAGAATCAGCATTAATCTTGATATGCATGAAAATACACTAAATGCGCAATTTTCGGGCTTTCAGTACACTCATTTATATTGCTCAGAATCAATTTTAAATGAGACCGTATGATTCTACACATCAATTTACATAAGAATCAGCATTAATCTTGATATGCATGAAAATACACTAAATACGCAGTTTTTGATATTTCAGTACACTCATTTATATTGATCAGAATAAATTTTAAATGAGACCGTATGATTCTACACATCAATTTACATATGAATCAGCATTAATCTTGATATGCATGAAAATACACTAAATGCGCAATTTTCGGGCTTTCAGTACACTCATTTATATTGCTCAGAATCAATTTTAAATGAGACCATATGATTCTACACATCAATTTACATAAGAATCAGCATTAATCTTGATATGCATGAAAATACACTAAATGCGCAGTTTTTGGCCTTTCAGTACACTCATTTATATTGCTCAGAATTAATTTCAAATGAGATCATATGATTCTACACACCAATTTACACAAGAATCAGAATTAATCTTGATATGCATGAAATACACTAAATGCGCAATTTTCGGGCTTTCAGTACACTCATTTATATTGCTCAGAATCAATTTTAAATGAAACCATATGATTTTACATACCAATTTACATAAGAATCAGCATTAATCTTGATATGCATGAAAATACACTAAATGCGCAATTTTCGGGCTTTCAGTACACTCATTTATATTGCTCAGAATCAATTTTAAATGAAACCATATGGTTCTACACATCAATTTACATAAGAATCAGCATTAATCTTGATATGCATGAAAATACACTAAATGCGCAATTTTCGGGCTTTCAGTACACTCATTTATATTGCTCAGAATCAATTTTAAATGAGACCGTATGATTCTACACATCAATTTACATAAGAATCAGCATTAATCTTGATATGCATGAAAATACACTAAATACGCAGTTTTTGATATTTCAGTACACTCATTTATATTGATCAGAATAAATTTTAAATGAGACCGTATGATTCTACACATCAATTTACATATGAATCAGCATTAATCTTGATATGCATGAAAATACACTAAATGCGCAATTTTCGGGCTTTCAGTACACTCATTTATATTGCTCAGAATCAATTTTAAATGAGACCATATGATTCTACACATCAATTTACATAAGAATCAGCATTAATCTTGATATGCATGAAAATACACTAAATGCGCAGTTTTTGGCCTTTCAGTACACTCATTTATATTGCTCAGAATTAATTTCAAATGAGATCATATGATTCTACACACCAATTTACACAAGAATCAGAATTAATCTTGATATGCATGAAATACACTAAATGCGCAATTTTCGGGCTTTCAGTACACTCATTTATATTACTCAGAATCAATTATAAATCAGACCATATGATTCTACACATGAATTTACATAAGAATCAGCATTAACTTGATATGCATGAAAATACACTAAATGCACAATTTTTGGGCTTTCAGTACACTCATTTATATTGCTCAGAATCAATTTTAAATGAAACCATATGATTCTACACATCAATTTACATAAGAATCAGCATTAATCTTGATATGCATGAAAATACACTAAATGCGCAATTTTCGGGCTTTCAGTACACTCATTTATATTGCGCAGAATCAATTTTAAATGAGACCGTATGATTCTACACATCAATTTACATAAGAATCAGCATTAATCTTGATATGCATGAAAATACTCTAAATGCGCAGTTTTTGGTCTTTCAGTACACTCATTTATATTGCTCAGAATCAATTTTAAATGAGACCATATGATTCTACACATCAATTTACATCAGAATCAGCATTAATCTTGATATGCATGAAAATACACTAAATGCGCAATATTCGGGCGTTCAGTACACTCATTTATATTGCCCAGAATCAATTATATATCAGACCATATGATTTTACACATCAATTTACATAAGAATCAGCAGTAATCTTTATATGCATGAAAATACACTAAATGGGCAATTTTCCGGCTTTCAGTACACTCATTTATATTGCACAGAATCAATTTTAAATGAGACCATATTATTGTACACATCAATTTACATAAGAATCAGCATTAATCTTGATATGCATGAAAATACACTAAATGCACAATTTTCGGGCTTTCGGTACACATATTTATATTGATTATAATCAATTGTAAATGAGACAATATGATTCTACTCATCTATTTACATAAGAATCAGCATTAATCTTGATATGCATGAAAATACACTAAATGCGCAATATTCGGGCGTTCAGTACACTCATTTATATTGCTCAGAATCAATTATAAATCAGACCATATGATTCTACACATCAATTTACATAAGAATCAGCATTAATCTTGATATGCATGAAAATACACTAAATGCGCAATATTCGGGCTTTCAGTACACTCATTTATGTTGCTCGAAACCAATTTTAAATGAAACCATATGATTCTACACATCAATTTACATAAGAATCAGCATTAATCTTGATATGCATGAAAATACATTAATGTGCAAATTTCGGGCTTTCAGTACACTCATTTATATTGCTCAGAATCAATTTTAAATGAGACCGTATTATTCTACACAACAATTTACATAAGAATCAGCATTAATCTTGATATGCATGAAAATACACTAAATGCGCAGTTTTAGTCTTCCAGTACACTCATTTATATTGCTCAGAATTAATTTCGAATGATATCATATGATTCTACACATCAATTTACACAAGAATCAGCATTAATCTTGATATGCATGAAATACACTAAATGCGCAATTTTCGGGTTTTCAGTACACTCATTTATATTGCTCAGAATCAATTTTAAATGAGACCGTATGATTCTACACATCAATTTACGTAAGAATCAGCATTAATCTTGATATGCATGAAAATACACTAAATGCGCAGTTTTTGTCTTTCAGTACACTCATTTATATGGCTCAGAATCAATTATATATCAGACCATATGATTCTACACATCAATTTACATAAGAATCAGCATTAATCTTGATATGCATGAAAATACACTAAATGCCCAATTTTCGGGCTTTCAGTACACTCATTTATATTACTCAGAATCAATTTTAAATGAGACCGTATGATTCTACACATCAATTTACATAAGAATCAGCATTAATCTTGATATGCATGAAAATACACTAAATGCACAATTTTCGGGCTTTCAGTACACTCATTTATATTGCTCAGAATCAATTTTAAATGAGACCATATGATTCTACACATCAATTTACATGAGAATCAGCATTAATCTTGATATGCATGAAAATACACTAAATGCGCAATTTTCAGGTTTCAGTACACTCATTTATATTGCTCAGAACCAATTTTAAATGCAAGCATATGATTCTACACATCAATTTACATAAGAATCAGCATTAATCTTGATATGCATGAAAATACACTAAATGCCCAATTTTCGGGCTTTCAGTACACTCATTTATATTACTCAGAATCAATTTTTAATGAGACCATATGATTCTACACATCAATTTACATGAGAATCAGCATTAATCTTGATATGCATCATAAAACACTAACTGCGCCATAGTTGGGCTTTCAGTACACTCATTTATATTGCTCAGAATCAATTTTATATGAGACCATATGATTCTACATACCAATTTACATTAGAATCAGCATTAAACTTGATATGCATGAATATACACTAAATGCGCAATTTTCGTGCTTACAGTACACACATTTATATTTAACAAAATTATTCTTAAATGAGACCATATGATTCTACACACCAATTTACATAAGAATCAGCATTAATCTTGATATGCATGAAAATACACTAAATGGGCAATTTTCGGGCTTTCAGTAAACTCATTTATATTGATTAGAATCAATTTTAAATGAGACCATATGATTCTACACATCAATTTACATAAGAAGCAGCATTAATCTTGATATGCATGAAAATACACTAAATGCGCAATTTTCGGGCTTTCAGTACACACATTTATATTGCTCAGAATCAATTTTAAATGAAATCATATGACTCTACACATCAATTAACAAAAGAATCAGCATTAATCTTGATATGCATGAAAATACACTATATGCGCAGTTTTTGGTCTTTCATTACACTCATTTATATTGCTTAGTATCAATTTTAAAAGAGATTATATGATTCTACACATCCATATACATAAGAATCAGCATTAATCTTGATATGCATGAAAATACACTATATGCGCAGTTTTTCGTCTTTCATTACACTCATTTATATTGATCAGAATTAATTTCAAATGAGACCATATGATTCTACACATCAATTTACACAAGAATCATCATTAATCTTGATATGCATGAAAATACACTAAATGCGCAATAGTTTGGCTTTCAGTACACTCGTTTATATTGCTCAGAATCAATTTTAAATGAGACCATATGATTCTACACATCAATTTACATAAGAATCAGCATTAATCTTGATATGCATGAAAATACACTAAATGAGCAATTTTCGTGCTTTCAGTAATCTCATTTGTATTGCTCAGAATAAATTTTAAATGAGACCATATTATTCCACACAACAATTTACATAAGAATCTGCCTTAATCTTTATATGCATTAAAATACACTAAATGCGCAGTTTTTGGTCTTTCAGTACTCTCATTTATATTGATCAAAATTAATTTCAAATGGGACCATATGCTTCTACACATCAATTTACAAAAGAATAAGGATTAATTTTGATATGCATGAAAATATACTAAACGCGCAATTTTCGGGCTTTCGGTACACTCATTTATATTGCTCAGAATCAATTTTAAATGAGATAATATGATTCTACACATCAATTTACGTAAGAAGCATCATTAATCTTGATATGCATAAAAATACATTAAATGCCCAAATTTCGGGCTTTCAGTACACTCATTTATATTGCTCAGAATCTATTATAAATGAAACCATATGATTCTACACACCAATTTACATAAGAATCAACATTAATCTTGATATGCATGAAAATATACTAAATGCGTAATTTTCGGCCTTTCAGTACACTCATTTATATTGCTCAGAGTCAATTTAAATGAAACCATATGATTCTACACATCAATTTACATAAGAATCAGCATTAATCTTGATATGCATGAAAATACACTAAATGCGCAATGTTCGGGCTTTCAGTACACTCATTTATATTGCTCAGAATCAATTTTAAATGAGACCATATGATTCTACACATCAATTTACATAAGAATCTGCATTAATCTTGATATGCATGAAAATACACTAAATGAGCAATTTCAGGGCTTTCAGTACATTCATTTATATTGCTCTGAATCAATTTTAAATGAAACCATATGATTCTACTCATCAATTTACATAAGAGTCAGCATTAATCTTGATAGGGATGAAAATACATTAAATGCGCAGTTTTTAGACTTTCAGTACACTCATTTATATTGCTCAGAATTAATTTCAAATGAGACCATATGTTTCTACACATCAATATACACAAGAATCAGCATTAATCTTGATATGCATGAAAATACACTAAATGCGCAATTTCCGGGCCTTCAGTACACTCATATATATTTCTCAGAATCAATTTTAAATGAGACCATATGATTCTACACATCAATTTACATAAGAATCATCATTAATCTTGATATGCATTAAAATACACTAAATGCGCAATTTTCGGGCTTTCAGTACACTCATTTATATTGCTCAGAATCAATTTTAAATGAGACCATATGAATCTATACATCAATTTACATAAGAATCAGCCTTAATCATAATATGCATGAAAATACACTAAATGTGCAATTTTCGGGCTTACAGTACACTCATTTATATTGCTCAGAATCAATTTTAAATGAGACCATATGATTCTACACATCAATTTACATAAGAATCTGCATTAATCTTGATATGCATGAATATACACTAAATGCGCAATATTCGGGCTTACAGTACACTCATTTATATTGTTCAAAATTATTTTTAAATGAGACCATATGATTCTACACACCAATTTACATAAGAATCAGCAT
This sequence comes from Ascarosepion bandense, assembly GCA_037127315.1. Taxonomy (NCBI): domain Eukaryota; kingdom Metazoa; phylum Mollusca; class Cephalopoda; order Sepiida; family Sepiidae; genus Ascarosepion; species Ascarosepion bandense. The sequence continues at coordinate 189,176 of JBBBDQ010002682.1, read as the reverse complement.
TAATCTTGATATGCATGAAAATACACTAAATGCGCAGTTTTTGGTCTTTCAGTACACTCATTTATATTGCTCCGAATTAATTTCAAATGAGACCATATGATTCTACACATCAATATACACAAGAATCAGCATTAATCTTGATATGCATGAAAATACACTAAATGCGCAATTTCCGGGCTTTCAGTACACTCATATATATTGCTCAGAATCAATTTTAAATGAGACCATATGATTCTACACATCAATTTACATAAGAATCAGCATTAATCTTGATATGCATTAAAATACACTAAATGCGCAATTTTCGGGCTTTCAGTACACTCATTTATATTGCTCAGAATCAATTTTAAATGAGACCATATGATTCTATACCTCAATTTACATAAGAATCAGCCTTAATCATAATATGCATGAAAATACACTAAATGTGCAATTTTCGGGCTTACAGTACACTCATTTATATTGCTCAGAATCAATTTTAAATGAGACCATATGATTCTACACATCAATTTACATAAGAATCTGCATTAATCTTGATATGCATGAATATACACTAAATGCGCAATTTTCGGGCTTACAGTACACTCATTTATATTGTTCAAATTTTTTTTAAAATGAGACCATATGATTCTACACACCAATTTACATAAGAATCAGCATTAATCTTGATATGCATGAAAATACACTAAATGCGCAGTTTTTGGTCTTTCAGTACACTCATTTATATTGCTCAGAATTAATTTTAAATGAGACCATATGATTCTACACATCAATTTACATAAGAATCAGCATTAATCTTTATATGCATGAAAATACACTAAATGCGTAATTTTCGGGTTTCTTTACACACATTTATGTTGCTCAGCATCAATTTTAATTGAGATTATATGATTCTACACATCAATTTACATAAGAATCAGCATTAATCTTGATATGCATGAAAATACACTAAATGCGCCATATTTGGGCTTCAGTACACTCATTTATATCGCTCAAAATCATTTTTACTTCAGACCATATGATTCTACACATCAATTTACATAAGAATCAGCATTAATCTTGATATGCATGATAATACACTAAATGCGTAATTTTTGGGCTTTCAGTACACTCATCTATATTGCTCAGAATCAATTTCAAATGAGATTATATGATTCTACACATCAATTTACATTAGAATCAGTATTAATCTTGATATGCATGAAAATACACTAAATGCGCAATTTTCGGGCTTTCAGTACACTCATTTATATTGCTCAAAATCAATTTTAAATGAAACCGTGTGATTCTACACATCAATTTACATAAGAATCAGCATTAATCTTGATATGCATGAAAATACACTAAATGCGCAATTTTCGGGCTTTCAGTACACTCATTTATATTGCTCAAAATCAATTTTAAATGAAACCATATGATTCTACACATCAATTTACATAAGAATCAGCATTAATCTTGATATGCATGAAAATACACTAAATGCGTAATTTTCGGGCTTTCATTACACACATTTATATTGCGCTGAATCAATTTTAAATGAGATTATATGATTCTACATAACAATTTATATAAGAATCAGCATTAATCTAGATATGCATGAAAATACACTAAATGCGCCATATTTGGGCTTTCAGTACACTCATTTATATTGCTCAGAATCAATTTTAAATGAGACCGTATTATTCTACACATCAATTTACATAAGAATCAGCATTAATCTTGATATGCATGAAAATACACTAAATGCGCAGTTTTTGGACTTTCAGTACACTCATTTGTATTGCTCAGAATTAATTTCAAATGAGACCATATGATTCTACACATCAATTTACACAAGAATCAGCATTAATCTTGATATGCATGAAAATACACTAAATGCGCAATTTTCGGGCTTTCAGTACACTCATTTATATTGATCAGAATCAATTTTAAATGAGACCATATGATTCTACACATCAATTTACATAAGAATCAGCATTAAACTTGATATGCATGAATATACACGAAATGCGCAATTTTCGGGCTTACAGTACACTCATTTATATTGCTCAGAATTAATTTTAAAAGAAACCATATGATTCTACACATCAATTTACATAAGAATCAGCATTAATCTTGATATGCATGAAAATACACTAAATGCGCAGTTTTTGGTCTTTCAGTACACTCATTTATATTGCTCAGAAATAATTTCAAATGAGACCATATGATTCTACACATCAATTTACGCAAGAATCAGCATTAATCTTGATATGCATGAAAATACGCTAAATGCGCAATTTTCGGGCTCTCAGTACACTCATTTATATTGCTCAGAATCAATTATAAATCAGACCATATGATTCTACACATCAATTTACATAAGAATCAGCATTAATCTTGATATGCATGAAAATACATTAAATGCCCAATATTCGGGCTTTCAGTACACTCATTTGCATTGCTTAGAATCAATTTCAAATGAGACCATGTGATTCTACACATCAATTTACATAAGAATCAGCATTAATCTTGATATGCATGAAACTACACTAAATGCGCAATTTTCCGGTTTTCAGTACACGCATTTATATTGCACGGAATCAATTTTAAATGAAACCATAAGATTCTACACATCAATTTACATAAGATTCAGCATTAATCTTGATATGCATGAAAATACATTAATGCGCAGTGTTTGGTCTTTCAGTACAGTCATTTATATTGCTCAGAATCAATTATAAATGAAACCATGATTCTACACATCAATTTACATAAGAATCAGCATTAATCTTGATATTCATGAAAATACACTAAATGCGCAATTTTCCGGCTTTCAGTACAATCATTTATATTGCTCGGATTCAATTTAAATGAGACCATATGATTCTACACATCAATTTACATAAGAATCAGCATTAATCTTGATATGCATGAAAATACACTAAATGCGCAATTTTCGGGCTTTCAGTACACTCATTTATATTGCTCAGAATCAATTTTAATTGAAACCAAATGATTCTACTCATCAATTTACATAAGAATCATCATTAATCTTGATATGCATGAAAATACACTAAATGCGCAATTTTCGGGCTTACAGTACACTCATTTATATTGATCAGAATCAATTTTAAATGAGATCATATGATTCTACACATCAATTTACATAAGAATCAGCATTAATCTTGATATTCATGAAAATACACTAAATGCGCAATATTGCAGCTTTCAGTACACTCATTTCTATTGCTCAGAATCAATTTTAAATGAGACCATATGATTCTACACATCAATTTACATAAGAATCAGCATTAATCTTGATATGCATGAAAATACACTAAATGCGCAATTTTCGGGCTTTCAGTACACTCATTTATATTGCTCAGAATCAATTTTAAATGTAACCATATGATTCTACACATCAATTTACATAAGAATCAGCATTAATCTTGATATGCATGAAAATACACTAAATGCGCAGTATTTGGTCTTTCAGTACACTCATTTATATTGCTCAGAATCAATTTTAAATGAGACCGTATGATTCTACACATCAATTTACATAAGAATCAGCATTAATCTTGATATGCAAGAAAATACACTAAATGCGCAATTTTCGGGCTTTCAGTACACTCATTTATGTCGCTCGGAGTCAATTTTAAATGAGAGCATATGATTCTACACATCAATTTACATAAGAATCAGCATTAATCTTGATATGCATGAAAATACACTAAATGCTCAATTTTCGCTGTTTCAGTACACTCATTTATATTGATCAGAATCAATTTTAAATGAGATCATATGATTCTACACATCAATTTACATAAGAATCAGCATTAATCTTGATATGCATGAAAATACACTTAATCCGCAATATTCCAGCTTTCAGTACACTCATTTATATTGCTCAGAATCAATTTTAAATGAGACCGTATGATTCTACACATCAATTTACATAAGAATCAGCATTAATCTTGATATGCCTGAAAATACACTAAATGCGCAATTTTCGGGCTTTCAGTACACTCATTTATATTGCTCAGAATCAATTTTAAATGATACCATATGATTCTACACATCAATTTACATAAGAATCAGCATTAATCTTGATATGCATGAAAATACACTAAATGCGCAATTTTCGGTCTTTCAGTACAGTCATTTCTATTGCTCAGAATCAATTTTAAATGACACGATATGATTCTACACATCAACGGTCTCATTTAAAATTGATTGTGAGCAATATAAATGAGTGTACTGAAAGCCCGAAAATTGCGCATCTAGTGTATTTTCATGCATATCAAGACTAATGCTGATTCTTATGTAAATTGATGAGTAGAATCATATGGTTTCATTTAAAATTGATTCTGAGCAATATAAATGATTGTACTGAAAGCCCGAAAACTGCGCATTTAGTGTATTTTCATGCATATCAAGATTAATGCTGATTCTTATGTAAATTGATGTGTAGAATCATATGGTCTCATTTAAAATTGATACTGAGCAATATAAATGAGTGTACAGAAAGCCCGAAAATTGCGCATTTAGTGTATTTTCATGCACATCAAGATTAATGCTGATTTTTATATAAATTGATGTGCAGAATCATATGGTCTCATTTAAAATTGATTCTGAGCAATATAAATGAGTGTACTGAAAGACCAAAAACTGCGCATTTAGTGTATTTTCATGCATATCAAGATTAATGCTGATTCTTATGTAAATTGATGTGTAGAATCATACGGTCTCATTTAAAATTGATTCTGAGCAAGATAAATGAGTGTACTGAAAGCCCGAAAATTGCGCATTTAGTGTATTTTCATGCATATCAAGATTAATGCTGATTCTTATGTAAATTGATGTGAAGAATCATATGGTTTCATTTAAAATTGATTCTGAGAAATATAAATGAGTGTACTGAAAGACCAAAAACTGCGCATTTAGTGTATTTTCATGCATATCAAGATTAATGCTGATTCTTATGTAAATTCATGTGTAGAATCATACGGTCTCATTTAAAATTGTTTCTGAGCAATATAAATGAGTGTACTGAAAGCCCGAAAATGGCGCATTTAGTGTATTTTCATGCATATCAAGATTAATGCTGATTCTTATGTAAATTGATGTGTAGAATCATATGGTCTCATTTAAAATTGATTCTGTGCAATATAAATGAGTGTACTGAAAGCCCGAACGTTGCGCATTTAGTGTATTTTCATGCATATCATGATTAATAATGATTCTTATGTAAATTGATGTGTAGAATCATATGGTCTCATTTAAAATTGATTCTGAGCAATATAAATTAGTGTACTGAAAGCCCGAAAATTGCGCATTTAGTGTATTTTCATGCATATCAAGATTAATGCTGATTCTTATGTAAATTGATGTGTAGAATCATATGGTTTCATTTAAAATTGATTCTGAGCAATATAAATGAGTGTACTGAAAGCCCGAAAATTGCGGATTTAGTCTATTTTCATGCATATCAAGATTAATGCTGATTCTTATGTAAATTGATGTGTAGAATCATATGGTCTAATTTAAAATTGATTCTGAGCAATATAAATGAGTGTACTGAAAGCCCGAATATTGCGCATTTAGTGTATTTTCATGCATATCAAGATTAATGCTGATTCTTATGCAAATTGATGTGTAGAATCATATGGTTTCATTTAAAATTGATTCTGGGCAATATAAATGAGTGTACTGAAAGCCCGAACATTGCGCATTTAGTGTATTTTCATGCATATCAAGATTAATGCTGATTCTTATGTAGATTGATGTGTAGAATCATATGGTCTCATTTAAAATTGATTCTGATCAACATCAATGTGTGTACTGAAAGACCAAAAACTGCGTATTTTGTGTATTTTCAAGCATATCAAGTTTAATGCAGATTCATATGTAAATTGAAGTGTAGAATCATATGGTCTCATTTAAAATTGATTCTGAACAATATAAATGAGTGTAATGAAAGCCCGAAAATTGCGCATTTAGTGTATTTTCATGCATATCAAGATTAATGCTGATTCTTATGTAAATTGATGAGTAGAATCATATGGTCTCATTTAAAATTGATTCTGAGCAATATAAATGAGTGTACTGAACGCCCGAAAATTGCGCATTTAGTGCATTTTCATGCATATCAAGATTAATGCTGATTCTTATGTAAATTGATGTGTAGAATCATATGGTCTCATTTAAAATTGATTCTGATCAATATAAATGACTGTACTGAAAGACCAAAAACTGCGCATTTAGTGTATTTTCATACATATCAAGATTAATGCTGATTCTTATGTAAATTCATGTGTAGAATCATACGGTCTCATTTAAAATTGTTTCTGAGCAATATAAATGAGTGTACTGAAAGCCCGAAAATTGCGCATTTAGTGAATTTTCATGCATATCAAGATTAATGCTGATTCTTATGTAAATTGATGTGTAGAATCATATGGTCTCATTTAAAATTTATTCTGATCAATATAAATGACTGTAATGAAAGAACAAAAACTGCGCATTTAGTGTATTTTCATGCATATCAAGATTAATGCTGATTCTCATGTAAATTGATGTGTAGAATCACATGGTCTCATTTAAAATTGATTCTGAGCAATATAAATGAGTGTACTGAAAGCCCGAAAATTGCGCATTTAGTGTATTTTCATGCACATCAAGATTAATGCTGATTCTTATATAAATTGATGTGTAGAATCATATGGTCTCATTTAAAATTGATTCTGATCAATATAAATGAGTGTACTGAAAGACCAAAAACTGCGCATTTAGTGTATTTTCATGCATATCAAGATTAATGCTGATTCTTATGTAAATTGATGTGTAGAATCATATGGTTTCATTTAAAATTGATTCTGAGCAATATAAATGAGTGTACTGAAAGCCCGAAAATTGCGCATTTTGTGTATTTTCATGCATATCAAGATTAATGCTGATTCTTATGTAAATTGATGTGTAGAATCATATGGTCTCATTTACAATTGATTCTGATCAATACAAATGAGTGTATTGAATGATCAAAAACTGCGCATTTAGTGTATTTTCATGCATATCAAGATTAATGCTGATTCTCATGTAAATTGATGTGTAGAATCATACGGTCTCATTTAAAATTTATTCTGAGCAATATAATGAGTGTACTGATTGCCCAAAAATAGCGCATTTAGTGTATTTTCATGCATATCAAGATTAATGCTGATTCTTATGTAAATTGATGTGTAGAATCGTATGGTCTCATTTCACATTGATTTTGAGCGACATAAATGAGTGCGCTGAAAGCCCGAAAATTGCGCATTTAGTGTATTTTCATGCATATCAAGTTTAATGCTGATTCTTATGTAAATTGATGTGTAGAATCATATGGTCTCATTTAAAATAGATTCTGAACAATATAAATGAGTGTACTGAAAGCCCGAAAATTGCGCATTTAGTGTATCTTCATGCTTATCATGATTAATGCTGATTCTTATGTAAATTAATGTGTAGAATCATATGGTCTCATTTTAAATTGATTCAGATCAATATAAATGAGTGTACTGAAAGACCAAAAACTGCGCATTTAGTGTATTTTCATGCATATCAAGATTAATGCAGATTCTTATGAATATTGATGTGTAGAATCATACGTACTCATTTAAAATTAATTTCTGTGCAATATAAATGAGTGTACTGAAAGCCCGAAAATTGCGCATTATTGTATTTTCATGCATATCAAGATTAATGCTGATTCTTATGTAAATTGATGAATAGAATTATATGGTTTCATTTAAAATTGGTTCTGAGCAATATAAATGATTGTACTGAAAGCCCGAAAATTGCGCATTTAGTGTATTTTCATGCATATCAAGATCAATGCTGATTCTTATGTAAATTGATGTGTAGAATCATATGGTTTCATTTAAAATTGATTCTGGGCAATATAAATGAGTGTACTGAAAGCCCGAAAATTGCGCATTTTGTGTATTTTCAGGCATATCAAGATTAATGCTGATTCTTATGTAAATTGATGTGTAGAATAATATGGTCTCATTTAAAATTGATTCTGAGCAATATAAATGAATGTGCTGAAAGCCCGAAAATTGCGCATTTAGTGTATTTTCATGCATATCAAGATTAATGCTGATTCTTATGTAAATTGATGTGTAGAATCATATGGTTTCATTTAAAATTGATTCTGAGCAATATAAATGAGTGTACTGAAAGACCGAAAATTGCGCATTTAGTGTATTTTCATGCATATCAAGATTAATGCTGATTCTTATGTAAATTGATGTGTAGAATCATATGGTCTCATTTAAAATTGACTCTGATCAATATAAATGAGTGTACTGAAAGATCAAAAACTGCGCATTTAGTGTATTTTCATGCATATCAAGATTAATGCTGATTCTTATGTAAATTGATGTGTAGAATCATATGGTCTCATTTAAAATTGATTCTGAGCAATATAAATGATTGTACTGAAAGCCCGAAAATTGCGCATTTAGTGTATTTTCATGCATATCAAGATTAATGCTGATTCTTATGAAAATTCATGTGTAGAATCATATGGTTTCATTTAAAATTGATTCTGGGCAATATGAATGAGTGTGCTGAAAGCCCGAAAATTGCGAATTTATTGTATTTTCATGCATATCAAGATTAATGCTGATTCTTATGTAAATTGATATGTCGAATCATACGGTCTCATTTAAAATTGATTCTGAGCAATATAAATGAGTGTACTGAAAGCCCGAAAATTGCGCATTTAGTGTATTTTCATGCATATCAAGTTTAATGATGATTCTTATGTAAATTGATGTGTAGAATCATATGGTTTCATTTCAAATTGATTCTGAACAATATAAATGAGTGTAATGAAAGCCCGAAAATTACACATTTAGTGTATTTTCATGCATATCAAGATTAATGCTGATTCTTATGTAAATTGATGTGTAGAATCATATGGTCTCATTTAAAATTGATTCTGAGCAATATAAATGAGTGTGCTGAAAGCCCGAAAATTGCGCATTTAGTGTATTTTCATGCATATCAAGATTAATGCTGATTCTTATGTAAATTGATGTGTAGAATCATACGGTCTCATATAAAATTGATTCTGAGCAATATAAATGAGGGTACTGAAAGCCCGAAAATTGCGCATTTAGTGTATTTTCATGCATATCTCGATTAATGCTGATTCTTATGTAAATTGATGTGTAGAATCATATGGTCTCATTTAAAATTGATTCTGATCAATATAAATGAGTGTACTGAAAGACCAAACCTGCGCATTTAGTGTATTTTCATGCATATCAAGATTAATGCTGATTCTTATGTAAATTGATGTGTAGAATCATACGGTCTCATTTAAAATTGATTCTGACCAATATCAATGAGTGTACTGATAGCCCGAAAATTGCGCATTTTGTGTATTTTCATGCATATCAAGATTAATGCTGATTCTTATGTAAATTGATGTGTAGAATCATATGGTCTCATTTCACGTTGATTTTGAACGATATAAATGAGTGTACTGAAAGCCCGAAAATTGCGCATTTAGTGTATTTTCATGCATATCAAGATTATTGTTGATTCTGATGTAAATTGATGTGTAGAATCATATGGTCTCATTTAAAATCGATTCCGAGCAATATAAATGAGTGTACTGAAAGCCCGAAAATTGCGCATTTAGTGTATTTTCATACACATCAAGATTAATGCTGATTCTTATGTAAATTGATGTGTAGAATCATACGGTCTCATTTAAAATTGATTTTGAGCAATATAAATGAGTGTGCTGAAAGCCCGAATATTGCGCATTTAGTGTATTTTCATGCACATCAAGATTAATGCTGATTCTTATGTAAATTGATGTGTAGAATCATACGGTCTCATTTAAAATTGATTCTGAGCAATATAATTGAGTGTACTGAAAGGCCTAAAATTGCGCATTTAGTGTATTTTCATGCATATCAAGATTAATGGTGATTCTTATGTAAATGGATGTTAGAATCATATGGTCTCATTTAAAATGATTCTGATCAATATAAATGACTGTACTGAAAGACCAAAAACAGCGCATTTCGTGTATTTTCATGCATATCAAGATTAATGTTGATTCTTATGTAAATTGATGTTTAGAATCATATGGTCTCATTTAAAATTGATTCTGATCAATATAAATGAGTGTACTGAAAGCCCGAAAATTGCGCATTTAGTGTATTTTCATGCATATCAAGATTAATGCTGATTCTTAATAAATTGATGTATAGAATCATATGGTTTCATTTAAAATTGATTCTGAGCAATATAAATGAGTGTACTGAAAGCCCGAAAATTGCGCATTTAGTGTATTTTCATGCATATCAAGATTAATGCTGATTCTTATGTAAATTGATGTGAAGAATCATATGGTTTCATTTAAAATTCATTCTGAGCAATATAAATGAGTGTACTGAAAGCCCGAAAATTGCGCATTTAGTGTATTTTCATGCATATCAAGATTAATGCTGATTCTTATGTAAATTGATGTGTAGAATAATATGGTCTCATTTAAAATTGATTCTGATCAATATAAATGAATGTGCTGAAAGCCCGAAAATTGCGCATTTAGTGTATTTTCATGCATATCAAGATTAATGCTGATTCTTATGTAAATTGATGTGTAGAATCATAAGGTCTCATTTAAAATTGATTCTGATCAGTATAAATGAGTGTACTGAATGATCAAAAACTGCGCATTTAGTGTATTTTCATGCATATCAAGATTAATGCTGATTATTGATTCTGAGCAATATAAATGAGTGTACTGAAAGCCCGAAAATTGCGCATTTTGTGTACTTTCATGCATATCAAGATTAATGCTGATTCTTACGTAAATTGATGTGCAGAATAATAAGGTCTCATTTAAAATTGATTCTGAGCAATATAAATGAATGTGCTGAAAGCCCGAAAATTGCGCATTTAGTGTATTTTCATGCATATCAAGATTAATGCTGATTCTTATGTAAATTGATGTGTAGAATCATATGGTCTCATTTAAAATTGATTCTGAGCAATATAAATGAGTGTACTGAAAGCCCGAAAATTGCGCATTTAGTGTATTTTCATGCATATCAAGATTAATGTTGATTCTTTTGTAAATTGATGTGTAGAATCATATGGTTTCATTTGAAATTGATTCTGAGCAATATAAATGAGTGCACTGAAAGCCCGAAAATTGCGCATTTTGTGTATTTTCATGCATATCAAGATTAATGCTGATTCTTATGTAAATTGATGTGTAGAATCATATGGTCTCATTTAAAATTGATTCTGATCAATATAAATGACTGTACTGAAAGACCAAAAACTGCGCATTTAATGTATTTTCATGCATATCAAGATTAATGCTGATTCTTATGTAAATTCATGTGTAGAATCATATGGTCTCATATAAAATTGTTTCTGAGCAATATAAATGAGTGTACTGAAAGCCCGAAATTTCGCATTTAGTGTATTTTCATGCATATCAAGATTAATGCTGATTCTTATGTAAATTGATGTGTAGAATCCTATGGTCTCATTTAAAATTTATTCTGATCAATATAAATGACTGTACTGAAAGAACAAAAACTGCGCATTTAGTGTATTTTCATGCATATCAAGATTAATGCAGATTCTTATGTAAATTGATGTGTAGAATCATACGGTCTCATTTAAAATTGATTCTGAGCAATATAAATGAGTGTACTGAAAGCCCGAATATTGCGCATTTAGTGTGTTTCGATGCATATCAAGATTAATGCTGATTCTTATGTAAATTGATGTATAGAATCATATGGTTTCATTTAAAATTGATTCTGAGCAATATAAATGAGTGTACTGAAAGCCCGAAAATTGCGCATTTAGTGTATTTTCATGCATATCAAGATTAATGCTGATTCTTATGTAAATTGATGTGTAGAATCATATGGTTTCATTTAAAATTGATTCTGAGCAATATAAATGAGTGTACTGAAAGCCCGAAAATTGCGCATTTAGTGTATTTTCATGCATATCAAGATTAATGCTGATTCTTATGTAAATTGATGTGTAGAATCATATGGTCTCATTGAAAATTGATTCTGAGCAATATAAATGAATGTACTGAAAGCCCGAAAATTGCGCATTTAGTGTATTTTCATGCATGTCAAGATTAATGCTGATTCTTATTTAAATTGATGTGTAGAATCATATGGTTTCATTTAAAATTGATTCTGAGCAATATAAATGAGTGTACTGAAAGCCCGAAAATTGCGCATTTTGTGTATTTTCATGCATATCAAGATTAATGCTGATTCTTATGTAAATTGATGTGTAGAATAATATGGTCTCATTTAACATTGATTCTGAGCAATATAAATGAGTGAACTGAAAAGCCCGAAAATTGCGCATTTAGTGTATTTTCATGCATATCAAGATTAATGCTGATTCTTATGTAAATTGATGTGTAGAATCATATGGTCTCATTGAAAATTGATTCTGAGCAATATAAATGAGTGTACTGAAAGCCCGAAAATTGCGCATTTAGTGTATTTTCAGGCATATCAAGATTATTGCTGATTCTTATGTAAATTGATGTGTAGAATCATATGGTCTCATTTAAAATTGATTCTGATCAATATAAATGAGTGTACTGAAATATCAAAAACTGCGCATTTAGTGTATTTTCATGCATATCAAGATTAATGCTGATTCTTATGTAAATTGATGTGTAGAATCATATGGTCTCATTTAAAATTGATTCTGAGCAATATAAATGAGTGTGCTGAAAGCCCGAAAATTGCGAATTACTGTATTTTCATGCATATCAAGATTAATGCTGATTCTTATGTAAATTGATGTGTAGAATCATATGTTCTCATTTAACATTGATTCTGATCAATATAAATGAGTGTACTGAAAGTCCAAAAACTGCGCATTTAGTGTATTTTCATGCATATCAAGATTAATGCTGATTCTTATGTAAATTGATGTGTAGAATCATATGGTTACAATTAAAATTGATTCTGAGCAATACAAATGAGTGTACTGAAAGCCCGAAAATTGCGCATTTAGTGTATTTTCATGCATATCAAGATTAATGCTGATTCTTATGTAAATTGATGTGTAGAATCATATGGTTACATTTAAAATTGATTCTGAGCAATATAAATGAGTGTACTGAAAGCCCGAAATTTGCGCATTTAGTGTATTTTCATGCATATCAAGATTAATGCTGATTCTTATGTAAATTGATGTGTAGAATCATATGGTCTCATTTAAAATTGATTCTGAGCAAGATAAATGAGTGTACTGAAAGCCCGAAAATTGCGCATTTAGTGTATTTTCATGCATATCAAGATTAATGCTGATTCTTATGTAAATTGATTTGTAGAATCATATGGTCTCATTTAAAATTGTTTCTGATCAATATAAATGAGTATACTGTAAGTCCGAAAATTGCGCATTTAGTGTATTTTCATGCATATCAAGATTAATGCTGATTCTTATGTAAATTGATGTGTAGAATCATATGGTCTCATTTAAAATTGACTGTGAGCAATATAAATGAGTGTACTGAAAGCCCGAAAATTGCGCATTTAGTGTATTTTCATGCATATCAAGATTAATGCTGATTCTTATGTAAATTGATGTGTAGAATCATATGGTCTCATTTAAAATTGATTCTGAGCAATATAAATGAGTGTACTGAAAAGCCCGAAAATTGCGCATTTAGTGTAGTTTCATGCATATCAAGATTATTGCTGATTCTTATGTAAATTGATGTGTAGAATCACATGGTCTCATTTCAAAATTGATTCTGAGCAATATAAATGAGTGTGCTGAAAGCCCGAATATTGCGCATTTAGTGTATTTTCATGCATATCAAGATTAATGTTGATTCTTATGTAAATTGATGTGTAGAATAATATGGTCTCATTTAAAATTGATTCTGATCAATATAAATGAGTGTACTGAAAGTCCAAAAACTGCGCATTTAGTGTATTTTCATGCATATCAAGATTAATGCTGATTCTTATGTAAATTGATGTGTAGAATCATGTGGTTACATTTAAAATTGATTCTGAGCAATATAAAGGAGTGTACTGAAAGCCCGAAATTTGCGCATTTAGTGTATTTTCATGCATATCAAGATTAATGCTAATTCTTATGTAAATTGATGTGTAGAATCATACGGTCTCATTTAAAATTGATTCTGAGCAATATAAATGAGTGTAATGAAAGCCCGAAAATTGCGCATTTAGTGTATTTTCATGCATATCAAGATTAAAGCTGATTCTTATGTAAATTGATGTGTAGAAACATATGGTTTCAATTAAAATTGATTCTGAGCAATATAAATAAGTGTACTGAAAGCCCGAAAATTGCGCATTTAGTGTATTTTCATGCATATCAAGATTAATGCTGATTCTTATGTAAATTGATGTATAGTATCATATGGTCCCATTTAAAATTGTTTCTGAGCAATATAAATGAGTGTACCGAAAGCCGGAAAATTGCGCATTTAGTGTATTTTCATGCATATCAAGATTAATGCTGATTCTTATGTAAATTGATGTGTAGAATCATATGGTATCATTTAAAATTGATTCTGATCAATATAAATGAGTGTACTGAAAGACCAAAAACTGCGCATTTAGTGTATTTTCATGCATATCAAGATTAATGCTGATTCTTATGTAAATTGATGTGAAGAAACATACGGTCTCATTTAAAATTGATACTGAGCAATATAAATGAGTGTACTTAAAGCCCGAAAATTGCGCATTTAGTGTATTTTCATGCATATCAAGATTAATGCTGATTCTTATGTAAATTGATGTGTAGAATCATACGGTCTCATTTAAAATTGATTCTGAGCAATATAAATGAGTGTACTGAAAGTTGGAATATTGCGCATTAAGTGTATTTTCATGCATATCAAGATTAATGCTGATACTTATGTAAATTGATGTGTAGAATCATATGATCACATTTAAAATTGATTCTGATCCTATATAAATGAGTGTACTGTAAGCCCGAAAATTGAGCATTTAGTGTATTTTCATGCATATCAAGATTAATGCTGATTCTTATGTAAATTGATGTGTAGAATCATACGGTCTCATTTAAAATTGATTCTGAGCAATATAAATGAGTGTACTGAAAGCCCGAAAATTGCGCATTTAGTGTATTTTCTTGCATATCAAGATTAATGCTGATTCTTTTGTAAATTGATGTGTAGAAACATATGCTTTCAATTAAAATTGATTCTGAGCAATATAAATGAGTGTACTGTAAGCCCGAAAATTGCGCATTTAGTGTATTTTCATGCATATCAAGATTAATGCTGATTCTTATGTAAATTGATGTGTAGAATCATTTGGTCTCATTTAAAATTTATTCTGAGCAATATAAATGAGTGTACTGAAAGCCGGAAAATAGCGCATTTAGAGTATTTTCATGCATATCAAGACTAATGCTGATTCTTATGTAAATTGATGTGAAGAATCATATGGTCTCATTTAAAATTGACTCCGATCGACAGAAATGAATGTACTGAAAGCCCGAAAATTGCGCATTTAGTGTATTTTCATGCATATCAAGATTAATGCTGATTCTTATGTAAATTGATGTGTAGAATCATATGGTATCATTTAAAATTGATTCTGATCAATATAAATGAGTGTACTGAAAGACCAAAAACTGCGCATTTAGTGTATTTTCATGCATATCAAGATTAATGCTGATTCTTATGTAAATTGATGTGAAGAAACATACGGTCTCATTTAAAATTGATTCTGAGCAATATAAATGAGTGTACTGAAAGCTGGAATATTGCGCATTAAGTGTATTTTCATGCATATCAAGATTAATGCTGATTCTTATGTAAATTGATGTGTAGAATCATATGATCTCATTTGAAATTGATTCTGATCAATATAAATGAGTGTACTGTAAGCCCGAAAATTGAGCATTTCGTGTATTTTCATGCATATCAAGATTAATGCTGATTCTTATGTAAATTGACGTGTAGAATCATACGGTCTCATTTAAAATTGATTCTGAGCAATATAAATGAGTGTACTGAAAGCCCGAAAATTGCGCATTTAGTGTATTTTCATGCATATCAAGATTAAGGCTGATTCTTATGTAAATTGATGTGTAGAATCATATGGTTTCAATTAAAATTGATTCTGAGCAATACAAATGAGTGTACTGAAAGCCCGAAACTGCGCATTTAGTGTATTTTCATGCATATCAAGATTAATGCTGATTCCTATGTAAATTGATGTGTAGTATCATATGGTCTCATTTAAAATTGATTCTGAGCAATAGAAATGACTGTACTGAAAGACCGAAAATTGCGCATTTAGTGTATTTTCATGCATATCAAGATTAATGCTGATTCTTATGTAAATTGATGTGTAGAATCATATGGTCTCATTTAAAATTGATTCTGATCAATATAAATGAGTGTACTGAAAGACCAAAACTGCTCATTTAGTGTATTTTCATGCATATCAAGATTAATGCTGATTCTTATGTAAATTAATGTGTAGAAACATACGGTCTCATTTAAAATTGATTCTGAGCAATATAAATGAGTGTACTTAAAGCCCGAAAATTGCGCATTTAGTGTATTTTCATGCATATCAAGATTAATGCTGATTCTTATGTAAATTGATGTGTAGAATCATACGGTCTCATTTAAAATTGATTCTGAGCAATATAAATGAGTGTACTGAAAGTTGGAATATTGCGCATTAAGTGTATTTTCATGCATATCAAGATTAATGCTGATTCTTATGTAAATTGATGTGTAGAATCATATGATCACATTTAAAATTGATTCTGATCCTATATAAATGAGTGTACTGTAAGCCCGAAAATTGAGCATTTAGTGTATTTTCATGCATATCAAGATTAATGCTGATTCTTATGTAAATTGATGTGTAGAATCATACGGTCTCATTTAACATTGATTCTGAGCTATATAAATGAGTGTACTGAAAGCCCGAATATTGCGCATTTAGTGTATTTTCTTGCATATCAAGATTAATGCTGATTCTTTTGTAAATTGTTGTGTAGAAACATATGCTTTCAATTAAAATTGATTCTGAGCAATATAAATGAGTGTACTGTAAGCCCGAAAATTGCGCATTTAGTGTATTTTCATGCATATCAAGATTAATGCTGATTCTTATGTAAATTGATGTGTAGAATCATTTGGTCTCATTTAAAATTGATTCTGAGCAATATAAATGAGTGTACTGAAAGCCGGAAAATTGCGCATTTAGAGTATTTTCATGCATATCAAGATTAATACTGATTCTTATGTAAATTGATGTGAAGAATCATATGGTCTCATTTAAAATTGACACCGATCGACAGAAATGAATGTACTGAAAGCCCGAAAATTGCGCATTTTGTGTATTTTCATGCATATCAAGATTAATGCTGATTCTTATGTAAATTGATGTGTAGAATCATATGGTCTCATTTAAAATTGATACTGAGCAATATAAATGTGTGTACTGAAAGCCGGAAAATTGCGCACTTAGTATATTTTCATGCATATCAAGATTAATGCTGATTCTTATGTAAATTGATGTGTAGAATCATGGTTTCTTTTAAAATTGATTCTGAGCAATATAAATGACTGTACTGAAAGACCAAACACTACGCATTTAGTGTATTTTCATGCATATCAAGATTAATGCTGATTCTTATGTAAATTGATGTGTAGAATCATACGGTCTCATTTAAAATTGATTCTGAGCAATATAAATGAGTGTACTGAAAGCCCGAATATTGCGCATTTAGTGTATTTTCATGCATATCAAGATTAATGCTGATTCTTATGTAAATTGATGTGTAGAATCATATGGTTTCAATTGAAATTGATTCTGAGCAATATAAATGAGTGTACTGAAAGCCCGTAAATTGCGCATTTAGTGTATTTTCATGCATATCAAGATTAATGCTGATTCTTATGTAAATTGATGTGTAGAATCATATGGTATCATTTAATATTGATTCTGATCAATATAAATGAGTGTACTGAAAGACCAAAAACTGCGCATTTAGTGTATTTTCATGCACATCAAGATTAATGCTGATTCTTATGTAAATTGATGCGTAGAATCATATGGTATCATTTAATATTGATTCTGATCAATATAAATGAGTGTACTGAAAGACCAAAAACTGCGCATTTAGTGTATTTTCATGCACATCAAGATTAATGCTGATTCTTATGTAAATTGATGTGTAGAAACATACGGTCACAGTTAAAATTGATACTGAGCAATATAAATGAGTGTACTGAAAGCTGGAATATTGCGCATTAAGTGTATTTTCATGCATATCAAGATTAATGCTGATTCTTATGTAAATTGATGTGTAGAATCATATGATCTCATATGAAATTGATTCTGATCAATATAAATGAGTGTACTGTAAGCCCGAAAATTGCGCATTTAGTGTATTTTCATGCATATCAAGATTAATTCTGATTCTTATGTAAATTAATGTGTAGAAACATACGGTCTCATTTAAAATTGATTCTGAGCAATATAAATGAGTGTACTTAAAGCCCGAAAATTGCGCATTTAGTGTATTTTCTTGCATATCAAGATTAATGCTGATTCTTATGTAAATTGGTGTGTAGAATCATATGGTTTAAATTAAAATTGTTTCTGAACAATATAAATGAGTGTACTGAAAGCCCGAAAATTGCGCATTTAGTGTATTTTCATGCATATCAAGATTAATGCTGATACTTATGTAAATTGATGTGTAGAATCATATGATCTCATTCAAAATTGATTCTAATCCTATATAAATGAGTGTACTGTAAGCCCGAAAATTGAGCATTTAGTGTATTTTCATGCATATCAAGATTAATGCTGATTCTTATGTAAATTGATGTGTAGAATCACATGGTCTCATTTAAAATTGATTCTGAGTAATATAAATGAATGTACTGAAAGCCGGAAAATTGCGCACTTAGTGTATTTTCATGCATATCAAGATTAATGCTGATTCTTATGTAAATTGATGTGTAGAATCATATGGTTTCAATTAAAATTGATTCTGAGCAATAGAAATGACTGTACTGAAAGCTGGAATATTGCGCATTAAGCGTATTTTCATGCATATCAAGATTAATGCTGATTCTTATGTAAATTGATGTGTAGAATCATATGAGCTCATATGAAATTGATTCTGATCGATATAAATGTGTGTACTGTAAGCCCGAAAATTGAGCATTTAGTGTATTTTCATGCATATCAAGATTAATGCTGATTCTTATGTAAATTGAAATTATATGATTCTACACATCAATTTACATAAGAATCAGCATTAATCTTGATATGCATGAAAATACACTTAATGCACAACATCCCAGCTTTCAGTACACTCATTGATATTGCTCAGAATAAATTTTAAATGAGACCATATGATTCTACACATCAATTTACATAAGAATCAGCATTAATCTTGATATGCATGAAAATACACTAAATTCGCAGTTTTTGGTCTTTCAGAACACTCATTTATAGTGATCAGAATCAATTTTAAACGATACCATATGATTCTACACATCAATTTACATAAGAATCAGCATTAATCTTGATATGCATGAAAATACACTAAATGCGCAATTTTCGGGATTTCAGCACACTCATTTGTATTGCTCAGAATCAATTTTAAATGAGACCATATGATTCTACACATCAATTTACATAAGAATCAGCATTAATCTTGATATGCATGAAAATACACTAAATGCACAATTTTCGGTCTTTTAGTACACTCATTTATATTGCTCAGAATCAATTTTAAATGAAACCATATGATTCTACACATCAATTTACATAAGAATCAGCATTAATCTTGATATGCATGAAAATACACTAAATGCGCAATTTTCGGGCTTTCTGTACACTCATTTATATTGCTCAGAATCTATTTTAAATGGAACCATATGATTCTACACATCAATTTACATAAGAATCAGCATTAATCTTGATATGCATGAAAATACACTAAATGCGCAATTTTCGGGCTTTCAGTACACTCATTTATATTGCTCAGAATCAATTTTAAATGAGACCGTATGATTCTAGACAATTTACATACGAATCAGCATTAATCTTGATATGCATGAAAATACACTAAATGCGCAGTTTTTGATATTTCAGTACACTCATTTATATTGATCAGAATCAATTTTAAATGAGACCATATGATTCCACACATCAATTTACATAACAATCATCATTAATCTTGATATGCATGAAAATACACTAAATGCGTAATTTTCGGGCTTTCAGTACACTCATTTATATTGCTCAGAATCAATTTTAAATGAGACCATATGATTCTACACATCAATTTACATAAGAATCAGCATTAATCTTGATATGCATGAAAATACACTAAATGCGCAATTTTCGGGCTTTCAGTACACTCATTTATATTGCTCAGAATAAATTTTAAATGAAACCATATGATTCTACATATCAATTTACATAAGAATCAGCATTAATCTTGATATGCATGAAAATACACTAAATGCGCAATTTTCGGGCTTTTCAGTACACTCATTTATATTGATCAGTGTCAATTTTAAATGAGACCGTATGATTCTACACATCAATTTACATAAGAATCAGCATTAATCTTGATATGCATGAAAATACACTAAATGCGCAGTTTTTGATATTTCAGTACACTCATTTATATTGATCAGAATCAATTTTAAATGAGACCATATGATTCTACACATCAATTTACATAAGAATCAGCAATAATCTTGATATGCATGAAAATACACTAAATGCGCAATTTTCGGGTTTTCAGTACACTCATTTATATTGCTCAGAATCAATTTTAAATGAGACCATATGATTCTACACATCAATTTACATAAGAATCAGCATTAATCTTGATATGCATGAAAATACACTAAATGCCAATTTTCGGGCTTTCAGTACACTCATTTATATTGCGCAGAATAAATTTTAAATGAAACCATATGATTCTACATATCAATTTACATAAGAATCAGCATTAATCTTGATATGCATGAAAATACACTAAATGCGCAATTTTCGGGCTTTCAGTACACTCATTTATATTGCTCGGAATCAATTTTAAATGAGACCATATGATTCTACACATCAATTTACATAAGAATCAGCATTAATCTTGATATGCATGAAAATACACTAAATACGCAATTTTCGGTCTTACAGTACACTCATTTATATTGTTCTGAATCAATTTTATATGAGACCGTATGATTCTACACATCAATTTACATAAGAATCAGCATTAATCTTGATATGCATGAAAATACACTAAATGCGCAGTTTTTGATATTTCAGTACACTCATTTATATTGATCAGAATCAATTTCAAATGAGACCATATGATTCTACACATCAATTTACATAAGAATCAGCATTAATCTTGATATGCATGAAAATACACTAAATGCGCAATTTTCGGGCTTACAGTACACTCATTTATATTGATCAGAACCAATTTTAAATGAGACCATATGATTCTACACATCAATTTACATAAGAATCAGCATTAATCTTGATATGCATGAAAATACACTAAATGCGCAATTTTCCGGCTTTCAGTACACTCATTTATATTGCTCAGAATCAATTTTAAATGGGACCATATGATTCTACACATCAATTTACATAAGAATCAGCATTAATCTTGATATGCATGAAAATACACTAAATGCGCAATATTCGGGCTTTCAGTACACTCATTTATATTGCTCAGAATGAATTTTAAATGAAACCATATGATTCTACACATCAATTTACATAAGAATCAGCATTAATCTTGATATGCATGAAAATACACTAAATGCGCAATTTTCGGGCTTTCAGTACACTCGTTTATATTGCTCAGAATCAATTTTAAATGAAACCATATGAGACCATATGATTCTACACATCAATTTACATAAGAATCAGCATTAATCTTGATATGCATGAAAATACACTAAATGCGCAGTTTTTGATATTTCAGTACACTCATTTATATTGCTCAGAATCAATTTTAAATGAAACCATAATATTCTACATACCAATTTACATAAGAATCAGCATTAATCTTGATATGCATGAAAATACACTAAATGCGCAATTTTCGGGCTTTCAGTACACTCATTTATATTGCTCAGAATCAATTTTAAATGAGACCGTATGATTCTACACATCAATTTACATAAGAATCAGCATTAATCTTGATATGCATGAAAATACACTAAATACGCAGTTTTGATATTTCAGTACACTCATTTATATTGATCAGAATCAATTTTAAATGAGACCATATGATTCTACACATCAATTTACATAAGAATCAGCATTAATCTTGATATGCATGAAAATACACTAAATGCGCAATTTTCGGGCTTTCAGTACACTTATTTATATTGCTCAGAATCAATTTTAGTTGAAACCATATGATTCTACACATCAATTTACATAAGAATCAGCTTTAATCTTGATATGCATGAAAATACACTAAATGCGCAATTTTCGGGCTTTCAGTACACTCATTTATATTGCTCAGAATCAATTTTAAATGAGACCGTATGATTCTACACATCAATTTACATAAGAATTAGCATTAATCTTGATATGCATGAAAATACACTAAATGCGCAAATTTCGGGCTTTCAGTACATTCATTTATATTGCTCAGAATCAATTTTAAATGTAAACATATGATTCTACACATCAATTTACATAAGAATCAGCATTAATCTTGATATGCATGAAAATACACTAAATGCGCAGTTTTTAATATTTCAGTACAGTCATTTATATTGATCAGAATCAATTTTAAATGAGACCATATGATTCTACACATCAATTTACATAAGAATCAGCATTAATCTTGATATGCATGAAAATACACTAAATGCGCAATATTCGGGCTTTCAGCACACTCATTTATATTGCTCAGAATCAATTTTGAAATGAGACCATGTGATTCTACACATCAATTTACATAATAATCAGCATTAATCTGGATATGCATGAAAATACACTAAATGCGCAATTTTCGGGCTTTCAGTACAATCATTTATATTGCTCAGAATCAATTTTAAATGTAACCATATGATTCTACCCATCAATTTACATAAGAATCAGCATTAATCCTGATATGCATGAAAATACACTAAATGCGCAATTTTCGGGCTTTCAGTACACTCATTTATATTGCTCAGAATCAATTTTAATTGAAACCATATGATTCTACACATCAATTTACATAAGAATCAGCATTAATCTTGATATGCATGAAAATACACTAAATACGCAGTTTTGATATTTCAGTACACTCATTTATATTGATCAGAATCAATTTTAAATGAGACCATATGATTCTACACATCAATTTACATAAGAATCAGCATTAATCTTGATATGCATGAAAATACACTAAATGCGCAATTTTCGGGCTTTCAGTACAGTTATTTATATTGCGCAGAATCAATTTTAGTTGAAACCATATGATTCTACACATCAATTTACATAAGAATCAGCTTTAATCTTGATATGCATGAAAATACACTAAATGCGCAATTTTCGGGCTTTCAGTACACTCATTTATATTGCTCAGAATCAATTTTAAATGGGACCGTATGATTCTACACATCAATTTACATAAGAATTAGCATTAATCTTGATATGCATGAAAATACACTAAATGCGCAAATTTCGGGCTTTCAGTACATTCATTTATATTGCTCAGAATCAATTATAAATGTAAACATATGATTCTACACATCAATTTACATAAGAATCAGCATTAATCTTGATATGCATGAAAATACACTAAATGCGCAGTTTTTAATATTTCAGTACAGTCATTTATATTGATCAGAATCAATTTTAAATGAGACCATATGATTCTACACATCAATTTACATAAGAATCAGCATTAATCTTGATATGCATGAAAATACACTAAATGCGCAATATTCGGGCTTTCAGCACACTCATTTATATTGCTCAGAATCAATTTTGAAATGAGACCATGTGATTCTACACATCAATTTACATAATAATCAGCATTAATCTGGATATGCATGAAAATACACTAAATGCGCAATTTTTTGGCTTTCAGTACAATCATTTATATTGCTCAGAATCAATTTTAAATGTAACCATATGATTCTACCCATCAATTTACATAAGAATCAGCATTAATCCTGATATGCATGAAAATACACTAAATGCGCAATTTTCGGGCTTTCAGTACACTCATTTATATTGCTCAGAATCAATTTTAATTGAAACCATATGATTCTACACATCAATTTACATAAGAATCAGCATTAATCTTGATATGCATGAAAATACACTAAATGCGCAATTTTCGGACTTTCAGTACACTCATTTATATTGCTCAGAATCAATTTTAGTTGAAACCATATGATTCTACACATCAATTTACATAAGAATCAGCTTTAATCTTGATATGCATGAAAATACACTAAATGCGCAATTTTCGGGCTTTCAGTACACTCATTTATATTGCTCAGAATCAATTTTAAATGAGACCGTATGATTCTACACATCAATTTACATAAGAATTAGCATTAATCTTGATATGCATGAAAATACACTAAATGCGCAAATTTCGGGCTTTCAGTACATTCATTTATATTGCTCAGAATCAATTTTAAATGTAAACATATGATTCTACACATCAATTTACATAAGAATCAGCATTAATCTTGATATGCATGAAAATACACTAAATGCGCAGTTTTTGATATTTCAGTACAGTCATTTATATTGATCAGAATCAATTTTAAATGAGACCATATGAATCTTCACATCAATTTACATAAGAATCAGCATTAATCTTGATATGCATGAAAATACACTAAATGCGCAATATTCGGGCTTTCAGCACACTCATTTATATTGCTCAGAATCAATTTTGAAATGAGACCATGTGATTCTACACATCAATTTACATAATAATCAGCATTAATCTGGATATGCATGAAAATACACTAAATGCGCAATTTTCGGGCTTTCAGTACAATCATTTATATTGCTCAGAATCAATTTTAAATGTAACCATATGATTCTACCCATCAATTTACATAAGAATCAGCATTAATCCTGATATGCATGAAAATACACTAAATGCGCAATTTTCGGGCTTTCAGTACACTCATTTATATTGCTCAGAATCAATTTTAATTGAAACCATATGATTCTACCCATCAATTTACATAAGAATCAGCATTAATCCTGATATGCATGAAAATACACTAAATGCGCAATTTTCGGGCTTTCAGTACACTCATTTATATTGCTCTGAATCAATTTTAATTGAAACCATATGATTCTACACATCAATTTACATAAGAATCATCATTAATCTTGATATGCATGAAAATACACTAAATGCGCAGTTTTTGATATTTCAGTACACTCATTTATATTGATCAGAATCAATTTTAAATGAGACCATATGATTCTACACATCAATTTACGTAATAATCAGCATTAATCTTGATATGCATGAAAATACACTAAATGCGCAATTTTCGGGCTTTCAGTACACTCATTTATATTGCTCAGAATGAATTTTAAATGAAACCATATGATTCTACACATCAATTTACATAAGAATCAGCATTAATCTTGATATGCATGAAAATACACTAAATGCGCAATTTTCGGGCTTTCAGTACACTCATTTATATTGCTCAGAATCAATTTTAAATGAGACCATATGATTCTACACATCAATTTATATAATAATAAGCATTAATCTTGATATGCATGAAAATACACTAAATGTGCAATTTTCGGGCTTTCAGTACACTCATTTATATTGCTCAGAATCAATTTTAAATGAAACCATATGATTCTACACATCAATTTACATAAGAAGCAGCATTAATCTTGATATGCATGAAAATACACTAAATGCGCAATTTTCGGGCTTTCAGTACAATCATTTATATTGCTCAGAATCAATTTTAAATGTAACCATATGATTCTACACATCAATTTACATAAGAATCAGCATTAATCTTGATATGCATGAAAATACACTAAATGCGCAATTTACGGGCTTTCAGTACACTCATTTACATTGCTCAGAATCAATTTTAATTGAAACCATATGATTCTACACATCAATTTACATAAGAATCAGCATTAATCTTGATATGCACGAAAATACACTAAATGCGCAGTGTTTGGTCTTTCAGTACAGTCATTTATATTGCTCAGAATCAATTTTAATTGAAACCATATGATTCTACACACCAATTTACATAAGAATCAGCATTAATCTTGATATGCATGAAAATACACTAAATGCGCAATTTTCGGGCTTTCAGTACACTCGTTTATATTGCTCAGAATAAAATTTAAATGAAACCATATGAGACCATATGATTCTACACATCAATTTACATAAGAATCATCATTAATCTTGATATGCATGAAAATACACTAAATGCGCAATTTTGGGGCTTTCAGTACACTCATTTATATTGTTCAGAATCAATTTTAAATGAAACCATATGATTCTACATATCAATTTACATAAGAATCAGCATTAATCTTGATATGCATTAAAATACACTAAATGCGCAATTTTCGGGCTTTCAGTACACTCATTTATATTGCTCAGAATCAATTTTAATTGAAACCATATGATTCTACACATCAATTCACATAAGAATCAGCATTAATCTTGATATGCATGAAAATACACTAAATGCGCAATTTTCGGGCTTTCAGTACACTCATTTATATTGCTCGGAATCAATTTTAAATGAGACCATATGATTCTACACATCAATTTACATAAGAATCAGCATTAATCTTGATATGCATGAAAATACACTAAATGCGCAATTTTCGGGCTTTCAGTACACTCATTTATATTGCTCAGAATCAATTTTAAATGAGTCCATATGATTGTTGCGCATTTAGTGTATTTTCATGCATATCAAGATTAATGCTGATCCTTATGTAAGTTGATGTGTAGAATCATACGGTCTCATTTAAAATTGATTCTGAGCAATATAAATGAGTGTACTGCAAGCCCGAAAATTGCGCATTTAGTGTATTTTCATGCATATCAAGATTAATGCTGATTCTTATGTAAATTGATGTGTAGAATAATATGGTTACATTTAAAATTGATTCTGAGCAATATAAATGAGTGTACTGAAAGCCGAAATTTGCGCATTTAGTGTATTTTCATGCATATCAAGATTAATGCTAATTCTTATGTAAAGATGTGTAGAATCATATGGTCTCATTTAAAATTGAGTCTGAGCAATAGAAATGAGTGTACTGAAAGCCCGAAAATTGCGCATTTAGTGTATTTTCATGCATATCAAGATTAAAGCTGATTCTTATGTAAATTGATGTGTAGAATCATATAATTTCAATTTACATAAGAATCAGCATTAATCTTGATATGCATGAAAATAAACTAAATGCTCAATTTTCGGGCTTACAGTACACTCATTTATATTGATCTGAATCAATTTCATATTAGATCATATGATTCTACACATCAATTTACATAAGAATCAGCATTAATCTTGATATGCATGAAAATACACTTAATGCGCAATATTCCAGCTTTCAGTACACTCATTTATATTGCTCAGTATCAATTTTAAATGAGACCGTATGTTTCTACACATCAATTTACATAAGAATCAGCATTAATCTTGATATGCATGAAAATACACTAAATGCGCAATTTTCGGGCTTTCAGTACACTAATTTATATTGCTCAGATCAATTTTAAATGAAACCATATGATTCTACACATCAATTTACATAAGAAGCAGCATTAATCTTGATATGCATGAAAATACACTAAATGCGCAATTTTCGGGCTTTCAGTACAATCATTTATATTGCTCAGAATCAATTTTAAATGTAACCATATGATTCTACACATCAATTTACATAAGAATCAGCATTAATCTTGATATGCATGAAAATACACTAAATGCGCAATTTTCGGGCTTTCAGTACACTCATTTATATTGCTCAGAAACAAATTTAAATGAGACCATATGATTCTACACATCAATTTACATAAGAATCATCATTAATCTTGATATGCATGAAAAAACACTAAATGCGCAATTTTGGGGCTTCCAGTACACTCATTTATATTGCTCAGAATCAATTTTAAATGGGACCATATGATTCTACACATCAATTTACATAAGAATCAGCATTAATCTTGATATGCATGAAAAAACACTAAATGCGCAATTTTGGGGCTTTCAGTACACTCATTTATATTGCTCAGAATCAATTTTAAATGAAACCATATGATTCTACATATCAATTTACATAAGAATCAGCATTAATCTTGATATGCATGAAAATACACTAAATGCGCAATTTTCGGGCTTTCAGTACACTCATTTATATTGCTCAGAATCAATTTTAATTGAAACCATATGATTCTACAAATCAATTCACATAAGAATCAGCATTAATCATGATATGCATGAAAATACACTAAATGCGCAATTTTCGGGCTTTCAGTACACTCATTTATATTGCTCGGAATCAATTTTAAATGAGACCATATGATTCTACACATCAATTTACATAAGAATCAGCATTAATCTTGATATGCATGAAAATACACTAAATGCGCAATTTTCGGGCTTTCAGTACACTCATTTATATTGCTCAGAATCAATTTTAAATGAGTCCATATGATTGTTGCGCATTTAGTGTATTTTTATGCATATCAAGATTAATGCTGATTCTTATGTAAATTGATGTGTAGAATCATGTGGTCTCATTTAAAATTGATTCTGATCAATATAAATGAGTGTACTGAAATATCAAAAATTGCGTATTTAGTGTATTTTCATGCATATCAAGATTAATGCTGATTCTTATGTAAGTTGATGTGTAGAATCATACGGTCTCATTTAAAATTGATTCTGAGCAATATAAATGAGTGTACTGAAAGCGAAAATTGGCGCATTTAAGTGTATTTTCATGCATATCAAGATTAATGCTGATTCTTATGTAAATTGATGTGTAGAATCATATGGTTACATTTAAAATTGATTCTGAAGCAATATAAATGAGTGTACTGAAAGCCCGAAATTTGCGCATTTAGTGTATTTTCATGCATATCAAGATTAATGCTAATTCTTATTGAAATTGATGTGTAGAATCATACGGTCTCATTTAAAATTGATTCTGAGCAATATAAATGACTGTACTGAAAGCCCGAAAATTGCGCATTTAGTGTATTTTCATGCATATCAAGATTAAAGCTGATTCTTATGTAAATTGATGTGTAGAATCATATGGTTTCAATTAAAATTGATTCTGAGCAATATAAATAAGTGTACTGAAAGCCCGAAAATTTCGCATTTAGTGTATTTTCATGTATATCAAGATTAATGCTGATTCTTATGTAAATTGATCTGTAGAATCATATAATTTCAATTTACATAAGAATCAGCATTAATCTTGATATGCATGAAAATACACTAAATGCGCAATTTTCGGGCTTTCAGTACACTCATTTATATTGCTCGGAATCAATTTTAAATGAGACCATATGATTCTACACATCAATTTACATAAGAATCAGCATTAATCTTGATATGCATGAAAATACACTAAATGCGCAATTTTCGGGCTTTCAGTACACTCATTTATATTGCTCAGAATCAATTTTAATTGAAACCATATGATTCTACACATCAATTTACATAAGAATCAGCATTAATCTTGATATGCACGAAAATACACTAAATGCGCAGTGTTTCGTCTTTCAGTACAGTCATTTATATTGCTCAGAATCAATTTTAATTGAAACCATATGATTCTACACACCAATTTACATAAGAATCATCATTAATCTTGATATGCATGAAAATACACTAAATGCGCAATTTTCGGGCTTTCAGTACACTCGTTTATATTGCTCAGAATAAATTTTAAATGAAACCATATGAGACCATATGATTCTACACATCAATTTACATAAGAATCTGCATTAATCTTGATACGCATGAAAATACACTAAATGCGCAATTTTCCGGCTTTCAGTACACTCATTTATATTGCTCAGAAACAAATTTAAATGAGACCATATGATTCTACACATCAATTTACATAAGAATCATCATTAATCTTGATATGCATGAAAAAACACTAAATGCGCAATTTTGGGGCTTCCAGTACACTCATTTATATTGCTCAGAATCAATTTTAAATGGGACCATATGATTCTACACATCAATTTACATAAGAATCAGCATTAATCTTGATATGTATGAAAAAACACTAAATGCGCAATTTTGGGGCTTTCAGTACACTCATTTATATTGCTCAGGATCAATTTTAAATGAAACCATATGATTCTACATATCAATTTACATAAGAATCAGCATTAATCTTGATATGCATGAAAATACACTAAATGCGCAATTTTCGGGCTTTCAGTACACTCATTTATATTGCTCAGAATCAATTTTAATTGAAACCATATGATTCTACACATCAATTCACATAAGAATCAGCATTAATCTTGATATGCATGAAAATACACTAAATGCGCAATTTTCGGGCTTTCAGTACACTGATTTATATTGCTCGGAATCAATTTTAAATGAGACCATATGATTCTACACATCAATTTACATAAGAATCAGCATTAATCTTGATATGCATGAAAATACACTAAATGCGCAATTTTCGGGCTTTCAGTACACTCATTTATATTACTCAGAATCAATTTTAAATGAGTCCATATGATTCTTGCGCATTTAGTGTATTTTCATGCATATCAAGATTAATGCTGATTCTTATGTAAATTGATGTGTAGAATCATATGGTCTCATTTAAAATTGATTCTGATCAATATAAATGAGTGTACTGAAATATCAAAAATTGCGTATTTAGTTTATTTTCATGCATATCAAGATTAATGCTGATTCTTATGTAAATTGATGTGTAGAATCATATGGTTACATTTAAAATTGTTTCTGAGCAATATAAATGAGTGTACTGAAAAGTGAAATTTGCGCATTTATGTATTTTCATGCATATCAATTTAATGCTAATTCTTATGTAAATTGATGTGTAGAATCATACGGTCTCATTTAAAATTGATTCTGAGCAATATAAATGACTGTACTGAAAACCCGAAAATTGCGCATTTATTGTATTTTCATGCATATCAAGATTAAAGCTGATTCTTATGTAAATTGATGTGTAGAATCATATGGTTTCAATTAAAATTGATTCTGAGCAATATAAATAAGTGTACTGAAAGCCCGAAAATTTCGCATTTAGTGTATTTTCATGCATATCAAGATTAATGCTGATTCTTATGTAAATTGATGTGTAGAATCATATAATTTCAATTTACATAAGAATCAGCATTAATCTTGATATGCATGAAAATACACTAAATGCGCAATTTTCGGGCTTTTAGTACACTCATTTATATTGCTCAGAATCAATTTTAAATGAAACCATATGATTCTACACATCAATTTACATAAGAATCAGCTTTAATCTTGATATGCATGAAAATACACTAAATGCGCAATTTTCGGGCTTTCAGTACATTCATTTATATTGCTCAGAATCAATTTTAAATGAGACCGTATGATTCTACACATCAATTTACATAAGAATCAGCATTAATCTTGATATGCATGAAAATACACTAAATGCGCAGTATTTGATATTTCAGTACACTCATTTATATTGATCAGAATCAATTTTAAATGAGACCATATGATTCTACACATCAATTTACATAAGAATCAGCATTAATCTTGATATGCATGAAAATACACTAAATGCGCAATTTTCGGGCTTTCAGTACACTCATTTATATTGCTCAGAATAAATTTTAAATGAAACCATATGATTCTACATATCAATTTACATAAGAATCAGCATTAATCTTGATATGCATGAAAATACACTAAATGCGCAATTTTCGGGCTTTCAGTACACTCATTTATATTGCTCAGAGTCAATTTTAAATGAGACCGTATGATTCTACACATCAATTTACATAAGAATCAGCATTAATCTTGATATGCATGAAAATACATTAATGCGCAGCTTTTGATATTTCAGTACACTCATTTATATTGATTAGAATCAATTTTAAATGAGACCATATGATTCTACACATCAATTTACATAAGAATCAGCTTTAATCTTGATATGCATGAAATACACTAAATGCGCAATATTCGGGCTTTCAGTACACTCATTTATATTGTTCTGAATCAATTTTATATGAGACCGTATGATTCTACACATCAATTTACATAAGAATCAGCATTAATCTTGATATGCAGGAAAATACACTAAATGCGCAGTTTTTGGTCTTTCAGTACACTCATTTATATTGATCAGAATGAATTTTAAATGAGACCATATGATTCTACACATCAATTTACATAAGAATCAGCATTAATCTTGATATGCACGAAAATACACTAAATGCGCAGTGTTTGGTCTTTCAGTACAGTCATTTATATTGCTCAGAATCAATTTTAATTGAAACCATATGATTCTACACACATCAATTTACATAAGAATCAGCATTAATCTTGATATGCATGAAATTACACTAAATGCGCAATTTTCGGGCTTTCAGTACACTCGTTTATATTGCTCAGAATCAATTTTAAATGAAACCATATGAGACCATATGATTCTACACATCAATTTACATAAGAATCAGCATTAATCTTGATATGCATGAAAATACACTAAATGCGCAATTTTCGGGCTTTCAGTACACTCATTTATATTGCTCGGAATCAATTTTAAATGAGACCATATGATTCTACACATCAATTTACATAAGAATCAGCATTAATCTTGATATGCATGAAAATACACTAAATGCGCAATTTTCGGGCTTTCAGTACACTCATTTATATTACTCAGAATCAATTTTAAATGAGACCATATGATTCTACACATCAATTTACATAAGAATCAGCATTAATCTTGATATGCATGAAAATACACTAAATGCGCAATTTTCGGGCTTAGAATACACTCATTTATATTGCTCAGAATTAATTTTAAATGAAACAATATGAGACCATATGATTCTACACATCAATGTACATAAGAATCTGCATTAATCTTGATATGCATGAAAATACACTAAATGCGCAATTTGCCGGCTTTCAGTACACTCATTTAAATTGATCAGAATCAAATTTAAATGAGACCATATGATTCTACACATCAATTTACATAAGAATCAGCATTAATCTTGATATGCATGAAAATACACTAAATGCGCAATTTTCGGGCTTTCAGTACACTCATTTATATTGCTCAGAATCAATTTTAAATGAAACCATATGATTCTACATATCAATTTACATAAGAATCAGCATTAATCTTGATATGCATGAAAATACACTAAATGCGCAATTTTCGGGCTTTCAGTACACTCATTTATATTGCTCAGAATAAATTTTAAATGAAACCATATGATTCTACACATCAATTTACATAAGAATCAGCATTAATCTTGATATGCATGAAAATACACTAAATGCGCAATTTTCGGGCTTTCAGTACACTCATTTATATTGCACAGAATCAATTATAAATGAGACCGTATGATTCTACACATCAATTTACATAAGAATCAGCATTAATCTTGATATGCATGAAAATACACTAAATGCGCAGTTTTTGATATTTCAGTACACTCATTTATATTGATCAGAATCAATTTTAAATGAGACCATATGATTCTACACATCAATTTACATAAGAATCTGCATTAATCTTGATATGCATGAAAATACACTAAATGCGCAATTTGCCGGCTTTCAGTACACTCATTTAAATTGATCAGAATCAAATTTAAATGAGACCATATGATTCTACACATCAATTTACATAAGAATCAGCATTAATCTTGATATGCATGAAAATACACTAAATGCGCAATTTTCGGGCTTTCAGTACACTCATTTATATTGCTCAGAATCAATTTTATATGAGACCGTATGATTCTACACATCAATTTACATAAGAATCAGCATTAATCTTGATATGCATGAAAATACACTAAATGCGCAATTTTCGGGCTTTCAGTACACTCATTTATATTGATCAGAATCAATTTTAAATGAGACCATATGATTCTACACATCAATTTACATAAGAATCAGCATTAATCTTGATATGCATGAAAATACACTAAATGCGCAATTTTCGGGCTTTCAGTACACTCATTTCTATTGCTCAGGATCAAGTTTAAATGACACCATATGATTCTACACATCAATTTACATAAGAATCAGCATTAATCTTGATATGCTTGAAAATACACTAAATGCGCAATTTTCCGGCTTTCAGTACACTCATTTATATTGCTCAGAATCAATTTTAAATGAGACCGTATGATTCTACACATCAATTTACCTAAGAATCAGCATTAATCTTGATATGCATGAAAATACACTAAATGCGCAATTTTCCGGCTTTCAGTACAATCATTTATATTGCTCAGAATCAATTTTAAATAAGACCATATGATTCTACACATCAATTTACCTAAGAATCAGGATTAATCTTGATATGCATGAAAATACACTAAATGCGCAATTTTCCGGCTTACAGGACACTCATTTATATTGCTCAGAATCAATTTTAAATGAGACCATATGATTCTGCACATCAATTTACATAAGAATCAGCATTAATCTTGATATGCATGAAAATACACTAAATGCGCAATTTTCGGGCTTTCAATACACTCATTTATATTGCACAGAATCAATTTTAAATGAGACCATATGATTCTACACATCAATTTAGAAAAGAATCATCATTAATCTTGATATGCATGAAAATATACACAATGCGCAATTTTCGGGCTTTCAGTCCACTCATTTATATTGCTCAGGATCAATTTGAAATGAGACCATATAATTCTACACATCAATTTACATAAGAATCAGCATTAATCTTGATATGCATGAAAATACACTAAATGTGCAATTTTCGGGCTTTCAGTACACTCATTTATATTGCTCAGAATCAATTTTAAATGATATTATATAATTCTACACATCAATTTACATAAGAATCAGCATTAATCTTGATATGCATGAAAATACATTAAATGCGCAATTTTCGGGATTTCGGTACATTCATTTATATTGCTCAGAATCAATTTTAAATGAAACCATATGATTCTACACATCAATTTACATAAGAATCAGCATTAATCTTGATATGCATGAAAATACACTTAATGCGCAATATTCCAGCTTTCAGTACACTCATTTATATTGCTCAGAATCAATTTTAAATGAGACCGTATGATTCTACACATCAATTTACATAAGAATCATCATTAATCTTGATATGCATGAAAATACACTAAATGCTCAATTTTCGGGCTTACAGTACACTCATTTATATTGATCAGAATCAATTTCAAATGAGATCATATGATTCTACACATCAATTTACAAAAGAATCAGCATTAATCTTGATATGCATGAAAATACACTAAATGCGCAATTTTCCGGCTTTCAGTACAATCATTTATATTGCTCAGAATCAATTTTAAATGAGACCATATGATTCTACACATCAATTTACCTAAGAATCAGCATTAATCTTGATATGCATGAAAATACACTAAATGCGCAATTTTCCGGCTTACAGGACACTCATTTATATTGCTCAGAATCAATTTTAAATGAGACCGTATGATTCTGCACATCAATTTACATAAGAATCAGCATTAATCTTGATATGCATGAAAATACACTAAATGCGCAATTTTCGGGCTTTCAATACACTCATTTATATTGCACAGAATCAATTTTAAATGAGACCATATGATTCTACACATCAATTTAGATAAGAATCATCATTAATCTTGATATGCATGAAAATATACACAATGCGCAATTTTCGGGCTTTCAGTCCACTCATTTATATTGCTCAGGATCAATTTGAAATGAGACCATATAATTCTACACATCAATTTACATAAGAATCAGCATTAATCTTGATATGCATGAAAATACACTAAATGTGCAATTTTCGGGCTTTCAGTACACTCATTTATATTGCTCAGAATCAATTTTAAATGATATTATATAATTCTACACATCAATTTACATAAGAATCAGCATTAATCTTGATATGCATGAAAATACATTAAATGCGCAATTTTCGGGATTACGGTACATTCATTTATATTGCTCAGAATCAATTTTAAATGAAACCATATGATTCTACACATCAATTTACATAAGAATCAACATTAATCTTGATATGCATGAAAATACACTTAATGCGCAATATTCCAGCTTTCAGTACACTCATTTATATTGCTCAGAATCAATTTTAAATGAGACCGTATGATTCTACACATCAATTTACATAAGAATCAGCATTAATCCTGATATGCATGAAAATACACTAAATGCGTAGTGTTTGGTCTTTCAGTACAATCATTTATATTGTTCAGAATCAATTTTAAAAGAAACCATGATTCTACACATCAATTTACATAAGAATCAGCATTAATCTTGATATGAATGAAAATACACTAAGTGCGCAATTTTCCGGCTTTCAGTACACTCATTTATATTGATCAGAATCAATTTTAAATGAGACCATATGATTCTACACATCAATTTACATAAGAATCAGCATTAATCTTGATATGCATGAAAATACACTAAATGCGCAATTTTCGGGCTTTCAGTACATTCATTTATGTCGATCGGAGTCAATTTTAAATGAGACCATATGATTCTACACATCAATTTACATAAGAATCAGCATTAATCTTGATATGCATGAAAATACTCTAAATGCGCAATTTTCCGGCTTTCAGTACACTCATTTATATTGCTCAGAATCAATTTTAAATGAGACCAAATGATTCTACACATCAATTTACATAAGAATCAGCATTAATCTTGATATGCATGAAAATACACTAAATGCGCAATATTCGGGCTTACAGTACACTCATTTATATTGCTCAGAATCAATTTTAATTGAAACCATATGTTTCTACACACCAATTTACATAAGAATCAGCATTAATCTTGATATACAAGAAAATACACTAAATGCGCAATTTTCGGGCTTTCAGTACACTCATTTATATTGCTCAGAATCAATTTTAAATGAGACCGTATGATTCTACACATCAATTTACATAAGAATCAGCATTAATCTTGATATGCATGAAAATAGACTAAATGCTCAATTTTCGGGCTTACAGTACACTCATTTATATAGGATCAGAATCAATTTTAAATGAGATAATATGATTCTACACATCAATTTACATAAGAAGCAGCATTAATCTTGATATGCATGAAAATACACTTAATGCGCAATATTCCAACTTTCAGTACACTCATTTATATGGCTCAGAATCAATTTTAAATGAGACCGTATGATTCTACACATCAATTTACATAAGAATCAGCATTAATCTTGATATGCATGAAAATACACTAAATGCTCAATTTTCGGGCTTACAGTACACTCATTTATATAGGATCAGAATCAATTTTAAATGAGATAATATGATTCTACACATCAATTTACATAAGAAGCAGCATTAATCTTGATATGCATGAAAATACACTTAATGCGCAATATTCCAACTTTCAGTACACTCATTTATATTGCTCAGAATCAATTTTAAATGAGACCATATAGTTCTACACATCAATTTACATAAGAATCAGCATTAATCTTGATATGCATGAAAATACATTAATGCGAAATTTTCGGGCTTACAGTACACTCATTTATATTGCTCAGAATCAATTTTAATTGAAACCATATGATTCTACACATCAATTTTCATAAGAATCAGCATTAATCTTGATATGCATGAAAATACACTAAATGCACAATTTTCGGGCTTTCAGTACACTCATTTATATTGCTCAGAATCAATTTTAAATGAGACCGTATGATTCTACACATCAATTTACATAAGAATCAGCATTAATCTTGATATGCATGAAAATACACTAAATGCACAATTTTCGGGCTTTCAGTACACTCATTTATATGGCTCAGAATCAATTTTAAATGAGACCATATGATTCTACACATCAATTTACATAAGAATCAGCATTAATCTTGATATGCATGAAAATACACTAATGCGCAATTTTCGGGCATACAGTACACTCATTTATATTGATCAGATTCAATTTTAAATGAGACCATATGATTCTACACATCAATTTACATAAGAATTAGCATTAATCTTGATATGCATGAAAATACACTAAATGCGCAATTTTCGGGCTTTCAGTACATTCATTTATATTGCTCAGGATGAATTTTAAATGAGACCATATGATTCTACACATCAATTTACATAAGAATCAGCATTAATCTTGATATGCATGAAAATACACTAAATGCGCAATTTTCGGGCTTTCAGTACATTCATTTATGTCGATCGGAGTCAATTTTAAATGAGACCATATGATTCTACACATCAATTTACATAAGAATCAGCATTAATCTTGATATGCATGAAAATACACTAAATGCGCAATTTTCGGGCTTTCAGTACACTCATTTATATTGCTCAGAATCAATTTTAAATGAGACCGTATGATTCTACACATCAATTTACATAAGAATCAGCATTAATCTTGATATGCATGAAAATACACTAAATGCTCAATTTTCGGGCTTACAGTACACTCATTTATATAGGATCAGAATCAATTTTAAATGAGATAATATGATTCTACACATCAATTTACATAAGAAGCAGCATTAATCTTGATATGCATGAAAATACACTTAATGCGCAATATTCCAACTTTCAGTACACTCATTTATATGGCTCAGAATCAATTTAAAATGAGACCGTATGTTTCTACACATCAATTTACATAAGAAGCAGCATTAATCTTGATATGCATGAAAATACACTTAATGCGCAATATTCCAACTTTCAGTACACTCATTTATATTGCTCAGAATCAATTTTAAATGAAACCATATGATTCTACACATCAATTTACATAAGAATCAGCATTAATCTTGATATGCATGAAAATACATTAATGCGAAATTTTCGGGCTTACAGTACACTCATTTATATTGCTCAGAATCAATTTTAATTGAAACCATATGATTCTACACATCAATTTTCATAAGAATCAGCATTAATCTTGATATGCATGAAAATGCACTAAATGCACAATTTTCGGGCTTTCAGTACACTCATTTATATTGCTCAGAATCAATTTTAAATGAGACCGTATGATTCTACACATCAATTTACATAAGAATCAGCATTAATCTTGATATGCATGAAAATACACTAAATGCGCAATTTTCCGGCTTACAGTACACTCATTTATATGGCTCAGAATCAATTTTAAATGAGACCATATGATTCTACACATCAATTTACATAAGAATCAGCATTAATCTTGATATGCATGAAAATACACTAAATGCGCAATTTTCGGGCATACAGTACACTCATTTATATTGATCAGATTCAATTTTAAATGAGACCATATGATTCTACACATCAATTTACATAAGAATCAGCATTAATCTTGATATGCATGAAAATACACTAAATGCGCAATTTTCGTGCTTTCAGTACATTCATTTATATTGCTCAGGATGAATTTTAAATGAGACCATATGATTCTACACATCAATTTACATAAGAATCAGCATTAATCTTGATATGCATGAAAATACACTAAATGCGCAATTTTCGGGCTTTCAGTACACTCATTTATATTGCTCAGAATCAATTTTAATTGAAACCATATGATTCTACACATCAATTTACATAAGAATCAGCATTAATCTTGATATGCATGAAAATACATTAAATGCGAAATTTTCGGGCTTTCAGTACACTCATTTATATTGCTCAGAATGAATTTTAAATGAGACCGTATGATTCTACACATCAATTTACATAAGAATCAGTATTAATCTTGATATGCATGAAAATATATTAATGCGCAATTTTGGGCTTTAAGTTCACTCATTTATATTGCTCAGAATCAATTTTAACGATACCATATGATTCTACACATCAATTTACATAAGAATCAGCATTAATCTTGATATGCATGAAAATACACTAAATGCGCAATTTTCGGGCTTTCAGCACACTCATTTATATTGCTCAGAATCTATTTTAAATGAGACCATATGATTCTACACATCAATTTACATAAGAATCACCATTAATCTTGATATGCATGAAAATACACTAAATGCGCAATTTTCGGGCTTTCAGTACACTCATTTATATTGCTCAGAATAAATTTTAAATGAAACCATATGATTCTACATATCAATTTACATAAGAATCAGCATTAATCTTGATATGCATGAAAATACACTAAATGCGCAATTTTCGGGCTTTCAGTACACTCATTTATATTGCTCAGAGTCAATTTTAAATGAGACCATATGATTCTACGCATCAATTTACATAAGAATCAGCATTAATCTTGATATGCATGAAAATACACAAAATGCGCAGTTTTTGATATTTCAGTACACTCATTTATATTG
Organism: Ascarosepion bandense; assembly: GCA_037127315.1. NCBI lineage: Eukaryota > Metazoa > Mollusca > Cephalopoda > Sepiida > Sepiidae > Ascarosepion > Ascarosepion bandense. The sequence continues at coordinate 148,503 of JBBBDQ010002682.1, read as the reverse complement.
ATCAGAATCAATTTTAAATGAGACCATATGATTCTACACATCAATTTACATAAGAATCAGCAATAATCTTGATATGCATGAAAATACACTAAATGCGCAATTTTCGGGCTTTCAGTACACTCATTTATATTGCTCAGAATCAATTTTAAATGCGACCATATCATTCTACACATCAATTTACATAAGAATCAGCATTAATCTTGATATGCATGAAAATACACTAAATGCGCAATTTTCGGGCTTTCAGTACACTCATTTATATTCCTCACAGTCAATTTTAAATGAGACCATATGATTCTACACATCAATTTACATAAGAATCAGCATTAATCTTGATATGCATGAAAATACACTAAATGCGCAATTTTCGGGCTTTCAGTACACTCATTTATATTGCTCGGAATAAATTTTAAATGAGACCATATGATTCTACACATCAATTTACATAAGAATCAGCATTAATCTTGATATGCATGAAAATACACTAAATGCGCAAATTTCGGGCTTTCAGTACACTCATTTATATTGCTCAGAATCAATTTTAAATGTAACCATATGATTCTACACATCAATTTACATAAGAATCAGCATTAATCTTGATATGCATGAAAATACACTAAATGCGCAATTTTCGGGCTTTCAGTACACTCATTTGTATTGCTCAGAACCAATTTTAAATGTAACCATATGATTCTACACATCAATTTACATAAGAATCAGCATTAATCTTGATATGCATGAAAATACACTAAATGCGCAGTTTTTGGACTTTCAGTACACTCATTTATATTGATCAGAATCAATGTTAAATGAGAACATATGATTCTACACATCAATTTACATAAGAATCAGCATTAATCTTGATATGCATGAAAATACAGTAATTCGCAATTTTCGGGCTTTCAGCACACTCATTTATATTGCTCAGAATCAATTTTAAATGAGACCATATGATTCTACACATCAATTTACATAAGAATCAGCATTAATCTTGATATGCATGAAAATACACTAAATGCGCAGTTTTTGATATTTCAGTACACTCATTTATATTGATCAGAATCAATTTTAAATGAGACCATATGATTCTACACATCAACTTACATAAGAATCAGCAATAATCTTGATATGCCTGAAAATACACTAAATGCGCAATTTTCGGGCTTTCAGTACACTCATTTATATTGCTCAGAATCAATTTTAAATGAGACCATAGGATTCTACACATCAATTTACATAAGAATCAGCATTAATCTTGATATGCATGAAAATACACTAAATGCGCAATTTTCGGGCTTTCAGTACACTCATTTATATTGCCCAGAATAAATTTTAAATGAAACCATATGATTCTACATATCAATTTACATAAGAATCAGCATTAATCTTGATATGCATGAACATACACTAAATGCGCAATTTTCGGGCTTTCAGTACACTCATTTATATTGCTCAGAGTCAATTTTATATGATACCGTATGATTCTACACATCAATTTACATAAGAATCAGCATTAATCTTGATATGCATGAAAATACACTCAATGCGCAGTTTTTGGTCTTTCAGTACACTCATTTATATTGATCAGAATCAATTTTAATTGAAACCATATGATTCTACACATCAATTTACATAAGAATCAGCATTAATCTTGATATGCATGAAAATACACTAAATGCGCAATTTTCGGGCTTTCAGTACACTCATTTATATTGCTCGGAATCAATTTTAAATGAGACCATATGATTCTACACATCAATTTACATAAGAATCAGCATTAATCTTGATATGCATGAAAATACACTAAATGCGCAATTTTCCGGCTTACAGTACACTCATTTATATTGATCAGAAACAATTTTAAATGAGACCATATGATTCTACAAATCAATTTACATAAGAATCAGCATTAATCTTGATATGCATGAAAATACACTAAATGCGCAATTTTCCGGCATTCAGTACACTCATTTATATTGCTCAGAATCAATTTTAAATGAGACCATATGATTCTTCACATCAATTTACATAAGAATCAGCATTAATCTTGATATGCATGAAAATACACTAAATGCGCAAATTTCGGGCTTTCAGTACACTCATTTATATTGCTCAGAATCAATTTTAAATGTAACCATATGATTCTACACATCAATTTACATAAGAATCAGCATTAATCTTGATATGCATGAAAATACACTAAATGCGCAATTTTCGGGCTTTCAGTACACTCATTTATATTGCTCAGAATCAATTTTAAATGAAGCCATATGATTCTACACATCAATTTACATAAGAATCAGCATTATTCTTGATATGCATGAAAATACACTAAATGCGCAATTTTCGGGCTTTCAGTACACTCATTTGTATTGCTCAGAATCAATTTTAAATGTAACCATATGATTCTACACATCAATTTACATAAGAATCAGCATTAATCTTGATATGCATGAAAATACACTAAATGCGCAGTTTTTGGACTTTCAGTACACTCATTTATATTGATCAGAATCAATGTTAAATAAAAACATATGATTCTACACATCAATTTACATAAGAATCAGCATTAATCTTGATATGCATGAAAATACAGTAATTCGTAATTTTCGGGCTTTCAGCACACTCATTTATATTGCTCAGAATCAATTTTAAATGAGACCATATGATTCTACACATCAATTTACATAAGAATCAGCATTAATCTTGATATGCATGAAAATACACTAAATGCGCAATTTTCGGGCTTTCAGTACACTCATTTATATTGCTCAGAATCAATTTTAAATGAGACCATATGATTCTACACATCAATTTACATAAGAATCAGCATTAATCTTGATATGCATGAAAATACACTAAATGCGCAATTTTCGGGCTTTCAGTACACTCATTTATATTGCTCAGAATCAATTTTAAATGAGACCATAGGATTCTACACATCAATTTACATAAGAATCAGCATTAATCTTGATATGCATGAAAATACACTAAATGCGCAATTTTCGGGCTTTCAGTACACTCATTTATATTGCCCAGAATAAATTTTAAATGAAACCATATGATTCTACATATCAATTTACATAAGAATCAGCATTAATCTTGATATGCATGAACATACACTAAATGCGCAATTTTCGGGCTTTCAGTACACTCATTTATATTGCTCAGAGTCAATTTTATATGATACCGTATGATTCTACACATCAATTTACATAAGAATCAGCATTAATCTTGATATGCATGAAAATACACTCAATGCGCAGTTTTTGGTCTTTCAGTACACTCATTTATATTGATCAGAATCAATTTTAATTGAAACCATATGATTCTACACATCAATTTACATAAGAATCAGCATTAATCTTGATATGCATGAAAATACACTAAATGCGCAATTTTCGGGCTTTCAGTACACTCATTTATATTGCTCGGAATCAATTTTAAATGAGACCATATGATTCTACACATCAATTTACATAAGAATCAGCATTAATCTTGATATGCATGAAAATACACTAAATGCGCAATTTTCCGGCTTACAGTACACTCATTTATATTGATCAGAAACAATTTTAAATGAGACCATATGATTCTACAAATCAATTTACATAAGAATCAGCATTAATCTTGATATGCATGAAAATACACTAAATGCGCAATTTTCCGGCTTTCAGTACACTCATTTATATTGCTCAGAATCAATTTTAAATGAGACCATATGATTCTACACATCAATTTACATAAGAATCAGCATTAATCTTGATATGCATGAAAATACACTAAATGCGCAAATTTCGGGCTTTCAGTACACTCATTTATATTGCTCAGAATCAATTTTAAATGTAACCATATGATTCTACACATCAATTTACATAAGAATCAGCATTAATCTTGATATGCATGAAAATACACTAAATGCGCAATTTTCGGGCTTTCAGTACACTCATTTATATTGCTCAGAATCAATTTTAAATGAAGCCATATGATTCTACACATCAATTTACATAAGAATCAGCATTATTCTTGATATGCATGAAAATACACTAAATGCGCAATTTTCGGGCTTTCAGTACACTCATTTGTATTGCTCAGAATCAATTTTAAATGTAACCATATGATTCTACACATCAATTTACATAAGAATCAGCATTAATCTTGATATGCATGAAAATACACTAAATGCGCAGTTTTTGGACTTTCAGTACACTCATTTATATTGATCAGAATCAATGTTAAATAAAAACATATGATTCTACACATCAATTTACATAAGAATCAGCATTAATCTTGATATGCATGAAAATACAGTAATTCGTAATTTTCGGGCTTTCAGCACACTCATTTATATTGCTCAGAATCAATTTTAAATGAGACCATATGATTCTACACATCAATTTACATAAGAATCAGCATTAATCTTGATATGCATGAAAATACACTAAATGCGCAATTTTCGGGCTTTCAGTACACTCATTTATATTGCTCAGAATCAATTTTAAATGAGACCATATGATTCTACACATCAATTTACATAAGAATCAGCATTAATCTTGATATGCATGAAAATACACTAAATGCGCAATTTTCGGGCTTTCAGTACACTCATTTATATTGCTCAGAATCAATTTTAAATGAGACCATATGATTCTACACATCAATTTACATAAGAATCAGCATTAATCTTGATATGCATGAAAATACACTAAATGCGCAATTTTCGGTCTTTCAGCACACTCCTTTATATTGCTCAGAATCAATTTTAAATGAGACCATATGATTCTACACATCAATTTACATAAGAATCAGCATTAATCTTGATATGCATGAAAATACACTAAATGCGCAATTTTCGGGCTTTCAGTACACTCATTTATATTGTTCTGAATCAATTTTATATGAGACCGTATGATTCTACACATCAATTTACATAAGAATCAGCATTAATCTTGATATGCATGAAAATACACTAAATGCGCAATTTTTGGTCTTTCAGTACACTCATTTATATTGATCAGAATCAATTTTAAATGAGACCATATGATTCTACACATCAATTTACATAAGAATCAGCATTAATCTTGATATGCATGAAAATACACTAAATGCGCAATTTTCGGGCTTACAGTACACTCATTTATATTGATCAGAACCAATTTTAAATGAGACCATATGATTCTACACATCAATTTACATAAGAATCAGCATTAATCTTGATATGCATGAAAATACACTAAATGCGCAATTTTCCGTCTTTCGGTACACTCATTTATATTGCTCAGAATCAATTTTAAATGGGACCATATGATTCTACACATCAATTTACATAAGAATCAGCATTAATCTTGATATGCATGAAAATACACTAAATGCGCAATTTTCGGGCTTTCAGTACACTTATTTATATTGCTCAGAATCAATTTTAATTGAAACCATATGATTCTACACATCAATTTACATAAGAATCAGCTTTAATCTTGATATGCATGAAAATACACTAAATGCGCAATTTTCGTGCTTACAGTACACTCATTTATATTGTTCAGAATCAATTTTAAATGAGACCGTATGATTCTACACATCAATTTACATGAGAATTAGCATTAATCTTGATATGCATGAAAATACACTAAATGCGCAAATTTCGGGCTTTCAGTACACTCATTTATATTGCTCAGAATCAATTTTAAATGTAACCATATGATTCTACACATCAATTTACATAAGAATCAGCATTAATCTTGATATGCATGAAAATACACTAAATGCGCAGTTTTTGGACTTTCAGTACACTCATTTATATTGATCAGAATCAATTTTAAATGAGACCATATGATTCTACACATCAATTTACATGGGAATCAGCATTAATCTTGATATGCATGAAAATACACTAAATGCGCAATATTCGGGCTTTCAGCACACTCATTTATATTGCTCAGAATCAATCTTGAAATGAGACCATGTGATTCTACACATCAATTTACATAATAATCAGCATTAATCTTGATATGCATGAAAATACACTAAAGGCGCAATTTTCGGGCTTTCAGTACACTCATTTATATTGCTCAGAATGAATTTTAAATGAAACCATATGATTCTACACATCAATTTACATAAGAATCAGCATTAATCTTGATATGCATGAAAATACACTAAATGCGCAATTTTCGGGCTTTCAGTACACTCATTTATATTGCTCAGAATCAATTTTAAATGAGACCATATGATTCTACACATCAATTTACATAAGAATCATCATTAATCTTGATATGCATGAAAATACACTAAATGCGCAATTTTCGGGCTTTCAGTACACTTATTTATATTGCTCAGAATCAATTTTAATTGAAACCATATGATTCTACACATCAATTTACATAAGAATCAGCTTTAATCTTGATATGCTGAAAATACACTAAATGCGCAATTTTCGGGCTTTCAGTACACTCATTTATATTGCTCAGAATCAATTTTAAATGAGACCGTATGATTCTACACATCAATTTACATAAGATTTAGCATTAATCTTGATATGCATGAAAATACACTAAATGCGGAGTTTTTGATATTTCAGTACACTCATTTATATTGATCAGAATCAATTTTAAATGAGACCATATGATTCTACACATCAATTTACATAAGAATCAGCATTAATCTTGATATGCATGAAAATACACTAAATGCGCAATTTTCCGGCTTTCGGTACACTCATTTATATTGCTCAGAATCAATTTTAAATGAGACCATATGATTCTACACATCAATTTACATAAGAATCATCATTAATCTTGATATGCATGAAAATACACTAAATGCGCAATTTTCGGGCTTTCAGTACACTTATTTATATTGCTCAGAATCAATTTTAATTGAAACCATATGATTCTACACATCAATTTACATAAGAATCAGCTTTAATCTTGATATGCTGAAAATACACTAAATGCGCAATTTTCGGGCTTTCAGTACACTCATTTATATTGCTCAGAATCAATTTTAAATGAGACCGTATGATTCTACACATCAATTTACATAAGATTTAGCATTAATCTTGATATGCATGAAAATACACTAAATGCGGAGTTTTTGATATTTCAGTACACTCATTTATATTGATCAGAATCAATTTTAAATGAGACCATATGATTCTACACATCAATTTACATAAGAATCAGCATTAATCTTGATATGCATGAAAATACACTAAATGCGCAATTTTCGGGCTTTCAGTACACTCATTTATATTGCTCAGAATCAATTTTAAATGAGACCATATGATTCTACACATCAATTTACATAAGAATCAGCATTAATCTTGATATGCATAAAAATACAATAAATGCGCAATTTTCGGGCTTTCAGTACACTCATTTATATTGCTCAGAATCAATTGTAAATGAAACCATATGATTCTACATATCAATTTACATAAGAATCAGCATTAATCTTGATATGCATGAAAATACACTAAATGCGCAATTTTCGGGCTTTCAGTACACTCATTTATATTGCTCAGAATCAATTTTAAATGAGACCATATGATTCCACACATCAATTTACATAAGAATCAGCATTAATCTTGATATGCATGAAAATACACTAAATGCGCAATATTCGCGCTTTCAGTACACTCATTTATATTGTTCTGAATCAATTTTATATGAGACCGTATGATTCTACACATCAATTTACATAAGATTCAGCATTAATCTTGATATGCATGAAAATACACTAAATGCGCAGTTTTTGGTCTTTCAGTACACTCATTTATATTGCTCAGAATGAATTTTAAATGAGACCATATGATTCTACACATCAATTTACATAATAATCAGCATTAATCTTGATATGCATGAAAATACACTAAATGCGCAATTTTCGGGCTTACAGTACACTCATTTATATTGATCAAAACCAATTTTAAATGAGACCATAAGATACTACACATCAATTTACATAAGAATCAGCATTAATCTTGATATGCATGAAAATACACTAAATGCGCAATTTTCCGGCTTTCGGTACACTCATTTATATTGCTCAGAATCAATTTTAAATGAGACCATATGATTCTACACATCAATTTACATAAGAATCATCATTAATCTTGATATGCATGAAAATACACTAAATGCGCAATTTTCGGGCTTTCAGTACACTTATTTATATTGCTCAGAATCAATTTTAATTGAAACCATATGATTCTACACATCAATTTACATAAGAATCAGCTTTAATCTTGATATGCTGAAAATACACTAAATGCGCAATTTTCGGGCTTTCAGTACACTCATTTATATTGCTCAGAATCAATTTTAAATGAGACCGTATGATTCTACACATCAATTTACATAAGATTTAGCATTAATCTTGATATGCATGAAAATACACTAAATGCGCAATTTTCGGGCTTTCAGTACACTCATTAATATTGCTCAGAATCAATTTTAAATGTAACCATATGATTCTACACATCAAATTACATAAGAATCAGCATTAATCTTGATATGCATGAAAATAAACTAAATGCGCAGTTTTTGGACTTTCAGTACACTCATTTATATTGATCAGAATCAATTTTAAATGAGACCATATGATTCTACACATCAATTTACATAAGAATCAGCATTAATCTTGATATGCATGAAAATACAATAAATGCGCAATATTCGGGCTTTCAGCACACTCATTTATATTGCTCAGAATCAATTTTGAAATGAGACCATGTGATTCTACACATCAATTTACATAAGAATCAGCATTAATCTTGATATGCATGAAAATACACTAAATGCGCAATTTTCCGGCTTTCAGTACACTCATTTATATTGCTCAGAAACAAATTTAAATGAGACCATATGCTTCTACACATCAATTTACATAAGAATCACCATTAATCTTGATATGCATGAAAATACACTAAATGCGCAATTTTCGGGCTTTCAGTACACTCATTTATATTGCTCAGAATCAATTTTCAATGAAACCATGTGATTCTACATACCAATTTACATAAGAATCAGCATTAATCTTGATATGCATGAAAATACACTAAATGCGCAATTTTCGGGCTTTCAGTACACTCATTTATATTGCTCAGAATCAATTTTAAATGAAACCATATGATTCTACACATCAATTTACATAAGAATCAGCATTAATCTTGATATGCATGAAAATACACTAAATGCGCAATTTTCGGGCTTTCAGTACACTCATTTATATTGCTCAGAATCAATTTTAAATGAGACCGTATGATTCTACACATCAATTTACATAAGAATCAGCATTAATCTTGATATGCATGAAATTACACTAAATACGCAGTTTTTTATATTTCAGTACACTCATTTATATTGATCAGAATCAATTTTAAATGAGACCATATGATTCTACACATCAATTTACATAAGAATCAGCATTAATCTTGATATGCATGAAAATACAATAAATGCGCAATATTCGGGCTTTCAGCACACTCATTTATATTGCTCAGAATCAATTTTGAAATGAGACCATGTGATTCTACACATCAATTTACATAAGAATCAGCATTAATCTTGATATGCATGAAAATACACTAAATGCGCAATTTTCCGGCTTTCAGTACATTCATTTATATTGCTCAGAAACAAATTTAAATGAGACCATATGCTTCTACACATCAATTTACATAAGAATCACCATTAATCTTGATATGCATGAAAATACACTAAATGCGCAATTTTCGGGCTTTCAGTACACTCATTTATATTGCTCAGAATCAATTTTCAATGAAACCATGTGATTCTACATACCAATTTACATAAGAATCAGCATTAATCTTGATATGCATGAAAATACACTAAATGCGCAATTTTCGGGCTTTCAGTACACTCATTTATATTGCTCAGAATCAATTTTAAATGAAACCATATGATTCTACACATCAATTTACATAAGAATCAGCATTAATCTTGATATGCATGAAAATACACTAAATGCGCAATTTTCGGGCTTTCAGTACACTCATTTATATTGCTCAGAATCAATTTTAAATGAGACCGTATGATTCTACACATCAATTTACATAAGAATCAGCATTAATCTTGATATGCATGAAATTACACTAAATACGCAGTTTTTTATATTTCAGTACACTCATTTATATTGATCAGAATCAATTTTAAATAAGACCATATGATTCTACACATCAATTTACATAAGAATCAGCATTAATCTTGATATGCATGAAAATACACTAAATGCGCAATTTTCGGGCTTTCAGTACACTCATTTATATTGCTCAGAATCAATTTTAAATGAGACCGTATGATTCTACACATCAATTTACATATGAATCATCATTAATCTGGATATGCATGAAAATACACTAAATGCGCAGTGTTTGGACTTTCAGTACAGTCATTTACATTGCTCAGAATCAATTTTAATTGAAACCATATGATTCTACACATCAATTTACATAAGAATCAGCATTAATCTTGATATGCATGAAAATACACTAAATGCGCAATTTTCGGGCTTTCAGTACACTCATTTATTTAGCTCGGAATCAATTTTAAATGAGACCATATGATTCTACACATCAATTTACATAAGAATCAGCATTAATCTTGATATGCATGAAAATACACTAAATGCGCAATTTTCCGGCTTTCAGTACACTCATTTATATTGCTCAGAATGAATTTTAAATGAGACCATATGATTCTACACATCAATCTTCATAAGAATCAGCATTAATCTTGATATGCATGAAAATACACTAAATGCGCAATTTTCGGGCTTTCAGTACACTCATTTATATTGCTCCGAATCAATTTTAATTGAAACCATATGATTCTACACATCAATTTACATAAGAATCAGCATTAATCTTGATATGCATGAAAATACACTAAATGCGCAATTTTCGGGCTTTCAGTACACTCATTTATATTGCTCAGAATCAATTTCAAATGAGACCGTATGATTCTACACATCAATTTACATAAGAATTAACATTAATCTTGATATGCATGAAAATACACTAAATGCGCAAATTTCGGGCTTTCAGTACACTCATTTATATTGATCAGAATCAATTTTAAATTGCACCATATGATTCTACACATCAATTTACATAAGAATCAGCATTAATCTTGATATGCATGAAAATACATTAATGCGCAGTTTTTGGACTTTCAGTACACTCATTTATATTGATCAGAATCAATTTTAAATTAGACCGTATGATTGTACACATCAATTTACATAAGAATCAGCATTAATCTTGATATGCATGAAAATACACTAAATGCGCAATTTCGGGCTTTCAGCACACTCATTTATATTGCTCAGAATCAATTTGAAATGAGACCATGTGATTCTACACATCAATTTCCATAATAATCAGCATTATTCTTGATATGCATGAAAATACACTAAATGCGCAATTTTCGGGCTTTCAGTACACTCATTTATATTGCTCAGAATCAATTTTAAATGAGACCATATGATTCTACACATCAATTTACATAAGAATCAGCATTAATCTTGATATGCATGAAAATACACTAAATGCGCAATTTTCGGCTTTTCAGTACACTCATTTATATTGCTCAGAATCAATTTTAAATGAAATCATATGATTCTACACATCAATTTACATACGAAGCAGCATTAGTCTTGATATGCATGAAAATACACTAAATGCGCAATTTCGGGCTTTCACTACACTCATTTATATTGCTCAGAATCAATTTTAAATGTAACCATATGATTCTACACATCAATTTACATAAGAATCAGCATTAATCTTGATATGCATGAAAATACTCTAAATGCGCAATTTTCCGGCTTTCAGTACACTCATTTATATTGCTCAGAATGAATTTTAAATGAGACCATATGATTCTACACATCAATCTTCATAAGAATCAGCATTAATCTTGATATGCATGAAAATACACTAAATGCGCAATTTTCGGGCTTTCAGTACACTCATTTATATTGCTCAGAATCAATTTTAATTGAAACCATATGATTCTACACATCAATTTACATAAGAATCAGCATTAATCTTGATATGCATGAAAATACACTAAATGCGCAATTTTCGGGCTTTCAGTACACTCATTTATATTGCTCAGAATCAATTTCAAATGAGACCGTATGATTCTACACATCAATTTACATAAGAATTAACATTAATCTTGATATGCATGAAAATACACTAAATGCGCAAATTTCGGGCTTTCAGTACACTCATTTATATTGATCAGAATCAATTTTAAATTGCACCATATGATTCTACACATCAATTTACATAAGAATCAGCATTAATCTTGATATGCATGAAAATACATTAATGCGCAGTTTTTGGACTTTCAGTACACTCATTTATATTGATCAGAATCAATTTTAAATTAGACCGTATGATTGTACACATCAATTTACATAAGAATCAGCATTAATCTTGATATGCATGAAAATACACTAAATGCGCAATTTTCGGGCTTTCAGCACACTCATTTATATTGCTCAGAATCAATTTGAAATGAGACCATGTGATTCTACACATCAATTTCCATAATAATCAGCATTATTCTTGATATGCATGAAAATACACTAAATGCGCAATTTTCGGGCTTTCAGTACACTCATTTATATTGCTAAGAATCAATTTTAAATGAGACCATATGATTCTACACATCAATTAACATAAGAATCAGCATTAATCTTGATATGCATGAAAATACACTAAATGCGCAATTTTCGGCTTTTCAGTACACTCATTTATATTGCTCAGAATCAATTTTAAATGAAATCATATGATTCTACACATCAATTTACATAAGAAGCAGCATTAGTCTTGATATGCATGAAAATACACTAAATGCGCAATTTCGGGCTTTCACTACACTCATTTATATTGCTCAGAATCAATTTTAAATGTAACCATATGATTCTACACATCAATTTACATAAGAATCAGCATTAATCTTGATATGCATGAAAATACACTAAATGCGCAGTTTTTGGACCTTCAGTACACTCATTTATATTGCTCGGAATCAATTTTAAATGGGACCATATGATTCTACACATCAATTTACATAAGAATCAGCATTAATCTTGATATGCATGAAAGTACACTAAATGCGTAATTTTCTGGATTTCAGTTCACTCATTTATATTGCTCAGAATCAATTTTAAATGAGACCATATGATTCTACACATCGATTTACATAAGAATCAGCATTAATCTTGATATGCATGAAAATACACTAAATGCGCAGTTTTGGTCTTTCAGTACACTCATTTATATTGATCAGAATCAATTTTAAATGAGACCATATGATTCTACACATCAATTTACATAAGAATCAGCATTAATCTTGATATGCATGAAAATACACTAAATGCGCGATTTTCTGGCTTTCAGTACACTCATTTATGTCGCTCGGAGTCAATTTTAAATGAGACCATGTGATTCTACACATCAATTTACATAAGAATCAGCATTAATCTTGATATGCATGAAAATATAATAAATGCGCAATGTTGATTCTGAGCAATATAAATGAGTGTAGTGAAAGCCCGAAAATTGCGCATTTAGTGTATTTTCATGCATATCAAGATTAATGCTGCTTCTTATGTAAATTGATGTGTAGAATCATATGATTTCATTTAAAATTGATTCTGATCAATATAAATGAGTGTACTGAAAGCCCGAAAATTGCGCATTTAGTGTATTTTCATGCATATCAAGATTAATGCTGATTCTTATGTAAATTGATGTGTAGAATCATATGGTTTCAATTAAAATTGATTATGAGCAATATAAATATGTGTACTGAAAGCCAGAAAATTGCGCATTTAGTGTATTTTCATGCATATCAAGATTAATGCTGATTCTTTTGAAAATTGATGTGTAGAATCATATGGTCTCATTTAAAATTGATTCTGAGCAATATAAATGAGTGTACTGAAAGCCGGAAAATTGCGCATTTAGTGTATTTTCATGCATATCAAGATTAATGCTGATTCTTATGTAAATTGATGTGTAGAATCATATGGTCTCATTTAAAATTGATTCTGAGCAATATAAATGAGTGTACTGAAAGCCCGAAATTTGCGCATTTAGTGTATTTTCATGCATATCAAGATTAATGCTGATTCTTATGTAAATTGATGTGTAGAATCACATGGTGTCATTTAAAATTGATTCCGAGCTAAATAAATGAGTGTACTGAAAGACCGAAAATTGCGCATTTAGTGTATTTTCATGCATATCAAGAGTAATGCTGATTCTTATGTAAATTGATGTGTAGAATCATATGGTTTCAATTAAAATTGATTCTGAGCAATATAAATGACTGTACTGAAAGACCAAACACTGCGCATTTAGTGTATTTTCATGCATATCCAGATTAATGATGATTCATATGTAAATTGATGTGTAGAATCATACGGTCTCATTTAAAATTGATTCTGAGCAATATAAATGAGTGTACTGAAAGCCCGAAAATTGCGCATTTAGTGTATTTTCATGCATATCAAGATTAATGCTGATTCTTATGTAAATTGATATGTAGAATCATATGGTTTCATTTAAAATTGATTCTGAGCAATATAAATGAGTGTACTGAAAGCCCGAAAATTGCGCATTTAGTGTATTTTCATGCATATCAAGATTAATGCTGATTCTTATGTAAATTGATGTGTAGAATCATATGGTCTCATTTAAAATTGATTCTGAGCAATATAAATGAGTGTACTGAAAGCCGGAAAATTGCGCATTTAGTGTATTTTCATGCATATCAAGATTAATGCTGATACTTATGTAAATTGATGTGTAGAATCATATGGTCTCATTTAAAATTGATTCTGATCAATATAAATGAGTGTACTGAAATATCAAAAACTGTGCATTTAGTGTATTTTCATACATATCAAGATTAATGCTGATTCTTATGTAAATTGATGTGTAGAATCATACGGTCTCATTTAAAATTGATTCTGAGCAATATAAATGAGTGTACTGAAAGCCCGAAAATTGCGCATTTAGTGTATTTTCATGCATATCAAGATTAATGCTGATTCTTATGTAAATTGATATGTAGAATCATATGGTTTCATTTAAAATTGATTCTGAGCAATATAAATGAGTGTACTGAAAGCCCGAATATTGCGCATTTAGTGTATTTTCATGCATATCAAGATTAATGCTGATTCTTATGTAAATTGATGTGTAGAATCATATGGTCTCATTTAAATTTGATTCTGAGCAATATAAATGAGTGTACTGAAAGCCGGAAAATTGCGCATTAATGTATTTTCATGCATATCAAGATTAATGCAGATTCTTATGTAAATTGATGTGTAGAATCATATGGTCTCATATTGTTTCATTTAAAATTAATTCTGAGCAATATAAATGAGTGTATTCTAAGCCCGAAAATTGCGCATTTAGTGTATTTTCATGCATATCAAGATTAATGCTGATTCTTATGTAAATTGATGTGTAGAATCATATGGTCTCATTTAAAATTGATTCTGAGTAATATAATAGAGTGTACTGAAAACCCGAAAATTGCGCATTTAGTGTATTTTCATGCATATCAAGATTAATGCTGATTCTTATGTAAATTGATGTGTAGAATCATATGGTCTCATTTAAAATTGATTCCGAGCAATATAAATGAGTGTACTGAAAGCCAGAAAATTGCGCATTTAGTGTATTTTCATGCATATCAAGATTAATGCTGATTCTTATGTAAATTGATGTGTAGAATCATATGGTTTCAATTAAAATTGATTCTGAGCAATATAAATGACTGTACTGAAAGACCAAACACTGCGCATTTAGTGTATTTTCGTGCATATCAAGATTAATGCTGACTCTTATGTAAATTGATGTGTAGAATCATATGGTTTCAATTAAAATTGATTCTGAGCAATATAAATGAGTGTACTGAAAGCCCGAAAATTGCGCATTTAGTGTATTTTCATGCATATCAAGATTAATGCTGATTCTTATGTAAATTGAGTGTAGAATCATATGGTTACATTTAAAATTGATTCTGAGCAATATAAATGAGTGTACTGAAAGCCCGAAAATTGCGCATTTAGTGTATTTTCATGCATATCAAGATTAATGCTGCTTCTTATGTAAATTGATGTGTAGAATCATATGGTTTCAATTAAAATTGATTCTGAGCAATATAAATGACTGTACTGAAAGACCAAACACTGCGCATTTAGTGTATTTTCATGCATATCCAGATTAATGATGATTCATATGTAAATTGATGTGTAGAATCATACGGTCTCATTTAAAATTGATTCTGAGCAATATAAATGAGTGTACTGAAAGCCCGAAATTGCGCATTTAGTGTATTTTCATGCATATCAAGATTAATGCTGATTCTTATGTAAATTGATGTGTAGAATCATATGGTCTCATTTAAAATTGATTCTGAGCAATATAAATGAGTGTACTGAAAGCCCGAAAATTGCGCATTTAGTGTATTTTCATGCATATCAAGATTAATGCTGATTCTTATGTAAATTGATGTGTAGAATCATATGGTCTCATTTAAAATTGATTCTGATCAATATAAATGAGTGTACTGAAATATCAAAAACTGCGTATTTAGTGTATTTTCATGCATATCAATATTAATGCTAAATCTTATGTAAATTGATGTGTAGAATCATACGGTCTCATTTAAAATTGATTCTGAGCAATATAAATGAGTGTACTGAAAGCCCGAAAATTGCGCATTTAGTGTATTTTCATGCATATCAAGATTAATGCTGATTCTTATGTAAACTGATGTGTAGAATCATATGGTTTCATTTAAAATTGATTCTGAGCAATATAAATGAGTGTACTGAAAGCCCGAAAATTGCGCATTTAGTGTATTTTCATGCATATCAAGATTAATGCTGATTGTTATGTAAATTGGTATGTAGAATCATATGGTTTCATTTAAAATTGATTCTGAGCAATATAAATGAGTGTACTGAAAGCCCGAAAATTGCGCATTTAGTGTATTTTCATGCATATCAAGATTAATGATGATTCTTATGTAAATTGATGTGTAGAATCATATAGTCTCATTTAAATTTGATTCAGAGCAATATAAATGAGTGTACTGAAAGCCCGAAAATTGCGCATTTAGTGTATTTTCATGCATATCAAGATTAATGCTGATTCTTATGTAAATTGATGTGTAGAATCATATGGTCTCATATGGTTTCATTTGAAATTGGTTCTGAGCAATATAAACGAGTGTACTGAAAGCCCGAAAATTGCGCATTTATTGTATTTTCATGCATATCAAGATTAATGCTGATTCTTATGTAAATTGATGTGTAGAATCATATGGTTTCAATTAAAATTGATTCTGAGCAATATAAATGACTGTACTGAAATACCAAACACCGCGCATTTAGTTTATTTTCGTGCATATCAAGATTAATGCTGACTCTTATGTAAATTGTTGTGTAGAATCATATGGTT
This sequence comes from Ascarosepion bandense, assembly GCA_037127315.1. Taxonomy (NCBI): domain Eukaryota; kingdom Metazoa; phylum Mollusca; class Cephalopoda; order Sepiida; family Sepiidae; genus Ascarosepion; species Ascarosepion bandense. Next base: position 130,979 of record JBBBDQ010002682.1, on the reverse strand, counting down.
TCAATTAAAATTGATTCTGAGCAATATAAATGAGTGTACTGAAAGCCCGAAAATTGCGCATTTAGTGTATTTTCATGCATATCAAGATTAATGCTGATTCTTATGTAAATTGATGTGTAGAATCATATGGTTACATTTAAAATCGATTCTGAGCAATATAAATGAGTGTACTGAAAGCCCGAAAATTGCGCATTTAGTGTATTTTCATGCATATCAAGATTAATGCTGCTTCTTGTAAATAGATGTGTAGAATCATATGGTTTCATTTAAAATTGATTCTGAGCAATATAAATGAGTGTACTGAAAGACCGAAAATTGCACATTTAGTGTATTTTCATGCATATCAAGATTAATGCTGATTATTATGTAAATTGATGTGTAGAATCATATGGTTTCATTTAAAATTGATTCTGAGCAATATAAATGAGTGTACTGAAAGCCAGAAAATTGCGCATTTAGTGTATTTTCATGCATATCAAGATTAATGCTGATTCTTATGTAAATTGATGTGTAGAATCATATGGTCTCATTTAAAATTGATTCTGAGCAATATAAATGAGTGTGCTGAAAGCCCGAAAATTGCGAATTACTGTATTTTCATGCATATCAAGATTAATGCTGATTCTTATGTAAATTGATGTGTAGAATCATATGTTCTAATTTAACATTGATTCTGATCAATATAAATGAGTGTACTGAAAGTCCAAAAACTGCGCATTTAGTGTATTTTCATGCATATCAAGATTAATGCTGATTCTTTTGTAAATTGATGTGTAGAATCACATGGTTTCATTTAAAATTGATTCTGAGCAATATAAATGAGTGTACTGAAAGCCCGAAAATTGCGCATTTAGTGTATTTTCATGCATATCAAGATTAATGCTGATTCTTATGTAAATTGATGTGTAGAATCATATGGTCTCATTTAAAATTGGTTCTGAGCAATATAAATGAGTGTACTGAAAGCCGGAAAATTGCGCATTTAGTGTATTTTCATGCATATCAAGATTAATGCTGATTCTTATGTAAATTGATTTGTAGAATCATATGGTCTCATTTAAAATTGTTTCTGATCAATATAAATGAGTGTACTGTAAGCCCGAATATTGCGCATTTAGTGTATTTTCATGCATATCAAGATTAATGCTGATTCTTATGTAAATTGATGTGTAGAATCATATGGTCTCATTTAAAATTGATTCTGAGCAATATAAATGAGTGTACTGAAAGTCCAAAAACTGCGCATTTAGTGTATTTTCATGCATATCAAGATTAATGCTGATTCTTATGTAAATTGATGTGTAGAATCATATGGTCTCATATGGTTTCATTTAAAATTGATTCTGAGCAATATAAATGAGTGTAATGAAAGCCCGAAAATTGCGCATTTAGTGTATTTTCATGCATATCAAGATTAATGCTGATTCTTATGTAAATTGATGTGTAGAATCATATAGTCTCATTTAAAATTGATTCTGAGCAATATAAATGAGTGTGCTGAAAGCCCGAAAATTGCGAATTACTGTATTTTCATGCATATCAAGATTAATGCTGATTCTTATGTAAATTCATGTGTAGAATCATATGGTCTCATTTAAAATTGATTCCGATCAATATAAATGAGTGTACTGAAAGCCCGAAAATTGCGCATTTAGTGTATTTTCATGCATATCAAGATTAATGCTGATTCTTATATAAATTGATGTGTAGAATCATATGGTTTCAATTAAAATTGATTCTGAGCAATATAAATGACTGTACTGAAAGACCAAACACTGCGCATTTAGTGTATTTTCATGCATATCCAGATTAATGCTGATTCATATGTAAATTGATGTGTAGAATCATACGGTCTCATTTAAAATTGATTCTGGGCAATATAAATGAGTGTACTTAAAAGCCCGAAAATTGCCCGCAGTTTAGCTTGTATTTTTTCATGCATATCCAAGATTAATGCTGATTCTTATGTAAATTGATATGTAGAATCATATGGTTTCATTTAAAATTTATTCTGAGCAATATAACTGAGTGTACTGAAAGCCCGAAAATTGCGCATTTAGTGTATTTTCATGCATATCAAGATTAATGCTGATTCTTATGTAAATTGATGTGTAGAATCATATGGTCTCATTTAAAATTGATTCTGAGCAATATAAATGAGTGTACTGAAAGCCCGAAAATTGCGCATTTAGTGTATTTTCATGCATATCAAGATTATTGCTGATTCTTATGTAAATTGATGTGAGAATCATATGGTCTCATTTAAAATTGATTCTGATCAATATAAATGAGTGTACTGAAATATCAAAAACTGCGCATTTAGTGTATTTTAATGCATATCAAGATTAATGCTGATTCTTATGTAAATTGATGTGTAGAATCATACGGTCTCATTTAAAATTGATTCTGAGCAATATAAATGAGTGTACAGAAAACCCGAAAATTGCGCATTTAGTGTATTTTCATGCATATCAAGATTAATGCTGATTCTTATGTAAATCGATTTGTAGAATCATATGGTTTCATTTAAAATTGATTCTGAGCAATATAAATGAGTATACTAAAAGTCCGAATATTGCGCATTTAGTGTATTTTCATGCATATCAAGATTAATGCTGATTCTTATGTAAATTGATGTGTAGAATCATATGGTCATATTTAAAATTGATTCTGAGCAATATAAATGAGTGTGCTGAAAGCCCGAAAATTGCGCATTTAGTGTATTTTCATGCATATCAAGATTAATGCTGATTCTTATGTAAATTGATGTGTAGAATCATATGGTATCGTTTAAAATTGATTCTGATCAATATAAATGAGTGTTCTGAAAGACCAAAAACTGCGCATTTAGTGTATTTTCATGCATATCAAGATTAATGCTGATTCCTATGTAAATTGATGTGTAGAATCATACGGTCTCATTTAAAATTGATTCTGATCAATATAAATGAGTGTACTTAAAGCCCAAAAATTGCGCATTAATGTATTTTCATGCATATCAAGATTAATACTGATTCTTATGTAAATTCATGTGTAGAATCATACGGTCTCATTTAAAATTGATTCTGAGCAATATAAATGAGTGTACTGAAAGCTGGAATGTTGTGCATTGAGTGTATTTTCATGCATATCAAGATTAATGCAGATTCTTATGTAAATTGATATGTAGAATCATATGGTTTCATTTAAAATTTATTCTGAGCAATATAAATGAGTGTACTGAAAGCCCGAAAATTGCGCATTTAGTGTATTTTCATGCATATCAAGATTAATGCTGATTCTTATGTAAATTGATGTGTAGAATCATATGGTCTCATTTAAAATTGATTCTGAGCAATATAAATGAGTGTACTGAAAGCACGAAAATTGTGCATTTAGTGTATTTTCATGCATATCAAGATTAATGCTGATTCTTATGTAAATTGATGTGTAGAATCATATGGTCTCATTTAAAATTGATTCTGATCAATATAAATGAGTGTACTGAAATATCAAAAACTGCGCATTTAGTGTATTTTAATGCATATCAAGATTAATGCTGATTCTTATGTAAATTGATGTGTAGAATCATACGGTCTCATTTAAAATTGATTCTGAGCAATATAAATGAGTGTACTGAAAGCCCGAAAATTGCGCATTTAGTGTATTTTAATGCATATCAAGATTAATGCTGATTCTTATGTAAATTGATGTGTAGAATCATATGGTCTCATTTAAAATTGGTTCTGAGCAATATAAATGAGTGTACTGAAAGCCGGAAAATTGCGCATTTAGTGTATTTTCATGCATATCAAGTTAATGCTGATTCTTATGTAAATTGATTTGTAGAATCATATGGTCTCATTTAAAATTGTTTCTGATCAATATAAATGAGTGTACTGTAAGCCCGAATATTGCGCATTTAGTGTATTTTCATGCATATAAAGATTAATGCTGATTCTTATGTAAATTGATGTGTATAATCATATGGTCTCATTTAAAATTGATTCTGAGCAATATAAATGAGTGTACTGAAAGTCCAAAAACTGCGCATTTAGTGTATTTTCATGCATATCAAGATTAATGCTGATTCTTATGTAAATTGATGTGTAGAATCATATGGTCTCATATGGTTTCATTTAAAATTGATTCTGAGCAATATAAATGAGTGTACTGAAAGCCCGAAAATTGCGCATTTAGTGTATTTTCATGCATATCAAGATTAATGCTGATTCTTATGTAAATTGATGTGTAGAATCATATGGTCTCATTTAAAATTGATTCTGAGCAATATAAATGAGTGTACTGAAAGCCCGAAAATTGCGCATTTAGTGTATTTTCATGCATATCAAGATTATTGCTGATTCTTATGTAAATTGATGTGTAGAATCATATGGTCTCATTTAAAATTGATTCTGATCAATATAAATGAGTGTACTGAAATATCAAAAACTGCGCATTTAGTGTATTTTAATGCATATCAAGATTAATGCTGATTCTTATGTAAATTGATGTGTAGAATCATACGGTCTCATATAAAATTGATTCTGAACAATATAAATGAGTGTACAGAAATCCCGAAAATTGCGCATTTAGTGTATTTTCATGCATATCAAGATTAATGCTGATTCTTATGTAAATCGATGTGTAGAATCAGATGGTTTCATTTAAAATTGATTCTGAGCAATATAAATGAGTATACTAAAAGACCGAATATTGCGCATTTAGTGTATTTTCATGTATATCAAGATTAATGCTGATTCTTATGTAAATTGATGTGTAGAATCATATGGTCTCATTTAAAATTGATTCTGAGCAATATAAATGAGTGTGCTGAAAGCCCGAAAATTGCGCATTTAGTGTATTTTCATGCATATCAAGATTAATGCTGATTCTTATGTAAATTGATGTGTAGAATCATATGGTATCGTTTAAAATTGATTCTGATCAATATAAATGAGTGTTCTGAAAGACCAAAAACTGCGCATTTAGTGTATTTTCATGCATATCAAGATTAATGCTGATTCCTATGTAAATTGATGTGTAGAATCATACGGTCTCATTTAAAATTGATTCTGATCAATATAAATGAGTGTACTTAAAGCCCAAAAATTGCGCATTAATGTATTTTCATGCATATCAAGATTAATACTGATTCTTATGTAAATTCATGTGTAGAATCATACGGTCTCATTTAAAATTGATTCTGAGCAATATAAATGAGTGTACTGAAAGCTGGAATGTTGTGCATTAAGTGTATTTTCATGCATATCAATATTAATGCAGATTCTTATGTAAATTGATATGTAGAATCATATGGTTTCATTTAAAATTTATTCTGAGCAATATAAATGAGTGTACTGAAAGCCCGAAAATTGCGCATTTAGTGTATTTTCATGCATATCAAGATTAATGCTGATTCTTATGTAAATTGATGTGTAGAATCATATGGTTTCAATTAAAATTGATTCTGAGCAATATAAATGAGTGTACTGAAAGCCCGAAAATTGCGCATTTAGTGTATTTTCATGCATATCAAGATTAATGCTGATACTTATGTAAATTGATGTGTAGAATCATATGGTCTCATTTAAAATTGATTCTGAGCAATATAAATGAGTGTACTGAAAGCCCGAAAATTGCGCATTTAGTGTATTTTCATGCATATCAAGATTAATGCTGATTCTTATGTAAATTGATGTGTAGAATCATATGGTTTCAATTAAAATTGATTCTGAGCAATATAAATGAGTGTACTGAAAGCCCGAAAATTGCGCATTTAGTGTCTTTTCATGCATATCAAGATTAATGCTGATTCTTATGTAAATTGATGTGTAGAATCATATGATCTCATTTAAAATTGATTCTAATCCTATATAAATGAGTGTACTGTAAACCCGAAAATTGAGCATTTAGTGTATTTTCATGCATATCAAGATTAATGCTGATTCTTATGTAAATTGATGTGTAGAATCATACGGTCTCATTTAAAATTGATTCTGAGCAATATAAATGAGTGTACTGAAAGCCCGAATATTGCGCATTTAGTGTATTTTCTTGGATATCAAGATTAATGCGGATTCTTATGTAAATTGGTGTGTAGAATCATATGGTTTCAATTAAAATTGATTCTGAGCAATAGAAATGAGTGTACTGAAAGCCCGAAAATTGCGCATTTAGTGTATATTCATGCATATCTAGATTAATGCTGATTATTTTGTAAATTGATGTGTAGAATCATATGATCTCATTTGAAATTGATTCTGATCAATATAAATGAGTGTACTGTAAGCCCGAAAATTGAACATTTAGTGTATTTTCATGCATATCAAGATTAATGCTGATTCTTATGTAAATTGATGTGTAGAATCATATGATCTCATTTAAAATTGATTCTAATCCTATATAAATAAGTGTACTGTAATCCGGAAAATGGCGTATTTAGTGTATTTTCATGCATATCAAGATTAATGCTGATTCTTAGGTAAATTGATGTGTAGAATCATAAGGTCTTACTTAAAATTGATTCTGAGCAATATAAATGAGTGTACTGAAAGCCGGAAAATTGCGCATTTAGTGTATTTTCATGCACATCAAGTTTAATGCTGATTCTTATGTAAATTGGTCTGTAGAATCATATGGTCCCATTTAAAATTGACTCCGAGCGACATAAATGAGTGTACTGAAAGCCGGAAAATTGCGCATTTAGTGTATTTTCATGCATATCAAGATTAATGCTGATTCTTATGTAAATTGGTGTGTAGAATCATATGGTCCCATTTAAAATTGACTCCGAGCGACATAAATGAGGGTACTGAAAGCCGGAAAATTGCGCATTTAGTGTATTTTCATGCTTATCAAGATTAATGCTGATTCTTATGTAAATTGATGTGTAGAATCATATGGTGTCATTTAAACTTGATCCTGAGCAATATAAATGAGTGTACTGAAAGCCCGAAAATTGCGCATTTAGTGTATTTTCATGCATATCAAGATTAATGCTGATTCTTATGTAAATTGATGTGTAGAATCATATGGTCTCATTTAAATTTGATTCTGATCAATATAAATGAGTGTACTGGAAAGCCCAAAATTGCGCATTTAGTGTATTTTCATGCATATCAAGATTAATGCTGATTCTTATGTAAATTGAAGTGTAGAATCATACGGTCTCATTTAAAATTGATTCTGAGCAATATAAATGAGTGTACTTAAAGCCCGAAAATTGCGCATTTAGTGTATTTTCTTGCATATCAAGATTAATGCTGATTCTTATGTAAATTGGTGTGTAGAATCATATGATTTAAATTAAAAGTGATTCTGAGCAATATAAATGAATGTACCGAAAGCCCGAAAATTGCGCATTTAATGTATTTTCATGCATATCAAGATTAATGCTGATTCTCATGTAAATTGATGTGTAGAATCATATAATATCATTTAAAATTGATTCTGAGCAATATAAATGAGTGTATTGAAAGCCCGAAAATTGCACATTTAGTGTATTTTCATGCATATCAAGATTAATGCTGATTCTTATGTAAATTGATGTGTAGAATCATATGGTCTCATTTCAAATTGATCCTGAGCAATATAAATGAGTGTAATGAAAAGCCCGAAAATTGCGCATTGTGTATATTTTCATGCATATCAAGATTAATGCTGATTCTTATGTAAATTGATGTGTAGAATCATATGGTCTCATTTAAAATTGATTCTGAGCAATATAAATGAGTCTCCTGTAAGCCGGAAAATTGCGCATTAATGTATTTTCATGCATATCAAGATTAATGCTGATTCTTATGTAAATTGATGTGTAGAATCATATGGTCTCATTTAAAATTCATTCTGATCAATATAAATGAGTGTACTGTAAGCCCGAAAATTGCGCATTTAGTGTATTTTCATGCATATCAAGATTAATGTTGATTCTTATGTAAATTGAAGTGTAGAATCATACGGTCTCATTTAAAATTGATTCTGAGAAATATAAATGAGTGTACTGAAAGCCGAAAATTGCGCATTTAGTGTATTTTCATGCATATCAAGATTAATGCTGATTCTTATGTAAATTGATGTGTAGAATCATATGGTCTCATTTAAAATTGATTCTGATCAATATAAATGAGTGTCCTGTAAGCCGGAAAATTGCGCATTTAGTGTATTTTCATGCATATCAAGATTAATGCTGATTCTTAGGTAAATTGATGTGTAGAATCATAAGGTCTTATTTAAAATTGATTCTGAGCAATATGAATGAGTGTACTGAAAGCCGGAAAATTGCGCATTTAGTGTATTTTCATGCACATCAAGTTTAATGCTGATTCTTATGTAAATTGGTGTTTAGAATCATATGGTCCCATTTAAAATTGACTCCGAGCGACATAAATGAGTGTACTGAAAGCCGGAAAATTGCGTATTTAGTGTATTTTCATGCATATCAAGATTAATGCTGATTCTTATGTAAATTGGTGTGTAGAATCATATGGTCCCATTTAAAATTGACTCCGAGCGACATAAATGAGTGTACTGAAAGCCGGAAAATTGCGCATTTAGTGTATTTTCAAGCATATCAAGATTAATGCTGATTCTTATGTAAATTGATGTGTAGAATCATATGGTGTCATTTAAAATTGATCCTGAGCAATATAAATGAGTGTACTGAAAGCCCGAAAATTGCGCATTTAGTGTATTTTCATGCATATCAAGATTAATGCTGATTCTTATGTAAATCGATGTGTAGAATCATATGGTCTCATTTAAAATTGATTCTGATCAATATAAATGAGTGTACTGAAAGCCGGAAAATTGCGCATTTAGTGTATTTTCATGCACATCAAGTTTAATGCTGATTCTTATGTAAATTGGTGTGTAGAATCATATGGTCCCATTTAATATTGACTCCGAGCGACATAAATGAGTGTACTGAAAGCCGGAAAATTGCGCATTTAGTGTATTTTCATGCATATCAAGATTAATGCTGATTCTTATGTAAATTGGTGTGTAGAATCATATGGTCCCATTTAAAATTGACTCCGAGCGACATAAATGAGTGTACTGAAAGCCCGAAAATTGCGCATTTAGTGTATTTTCAAGCATATCAAGATTAATGCTGATTCTTATGTAAATTGATGTGTATAATCATATGGTGTCATTTAAACTTGATCCTGAGCAATATAAATGAGTGTACTGAAAGCCCGAAAATTGCGCATTTAGTGTATTTTCATGCATATCAAGATTAATGCTGATTCTTATGCAAATTGATGTGTAGAATCATATGGTCTCATTTAAAATTGATTCTGATCAATATAAATGAGTGTACTGGAAGCCCGAAAATTGCGCATTTAGTGTATTTTCATGCATATCAAGATTAATGCTGATTCTTATGTAAATTGAAGTGTAGAATCATACGGTCTCATTTAAAATTGATTCTGAGCAATATAAATGAGTGTACTTAAAGCCCGAAAATTGCGCATTTAGTGTATTTTCTTGCATATCAAGATTAATGCTGATTCTTATGTAAATTGGTGTGTAGAATCATATGGTTTAAATTAAAAGTGATTCTGAACAATATAAATGAGTGTACTGAAAGCCCGAAAATTGCGCATTTAGTGTATTTTCATACATATCAAGATTAATGCTGATTCTTATGTAAATTGATGTTTAGAATCATATGATCTCATTTAAAATTGATTCTAATCCTATATAAATGAGTGTACTGTAAGCCCGAAAATTGAGCATTTAGTGTATTTTCATGCATATCAAGATTAATGCTGATTCTTATGTAAATTGATGTGTAGAATCATACGGTCTCATTTAAAATTGATTCTGAGCAATATAAATGAGTGTACTGAAAGCCCGAAAATTGCGCATTTAGTGTATATTCATGCATATCAAGATTAATGCTGATTATTTTGTAAATTGATGTGTAGAATCATATGATCTCATTTGAAATTGATTCTGATCAATATAAATGAGTGTACTGTAAGCCCGAAAATTGAGCATTTAGTGTATTTTCATGCATATCAAGATTAATGCTGATTCTTATGTAAATTGATGTGTAGAAGAATCATATGGTTTCAATTAAAATTGATTCTGAGCAATATAAATGAATGTACCGAAAGACCGAAAATTGCGCATTTAATGTATTTTCATGCATATCAAGATTAATGCTGATTCTCATGTAAATTGATGTGTAGAATCATATAATATCATTTAAAATTGATTCTGAGCAATATAAATGAGTGTACTGAAAGCCCGAAAATTGCACATTTAGTGTATTTTCATGCATATCAAGATTAATGCTGATTCTTATGTAAATTGATGTGTAGAATCATATGGTCTCATTTCAAATTGATCCTGAGCAATATAAATGAGTGTAATGAAAGCCCGAAAATTGCGCATTGAGTATATTTTCATGCATATCAAGATTAATGCTGATTCTTATGTAAATTGATGTGTAGAATCATATGGTCTCATTTAAAATTGATTCTGAGCAATATAAATGAGTGTCCTGTAAGCCGGAAAATTGCGCATTTAGTGTATTTTCATGCATATCAAGATTAATGCTGATTCTTAGGTAAATTGATGTGTAGAATCATAAGGTCTTATTTAAAATTGATTCTGAACAATATAAATGAGTGTACTGAAAGCCGGAAAATTGCGCATTTAGTGTATTTTCATGCATATCAAGATTATTGCTGATTCTTATGTAAATTGGTGTGTAGAATCATTTGGTCCCATTTAAAATTGACTCCGAGCGACATAAATGAGTGTACTGAAAAGCGGAAAATTGCGCATTTAGTGTATTTTCATGCATATCAAGATTAATGCTGATTCTTATGTAAATTGGTGTGTAGAATCATATGGTCCCATTTAAAATTGACTCCGAGCGACATAAATGAGTGTACTGAAAGCCGGAAAATTGCGCATTTAGTGTATTTTCAAGCATATCAAGATTAATGCTGATTCTTATGTAAATTGATGTGTAGAATCATATGGTGTCATTTAAACTTGATCCTGAGCAATATAAATGAGTGTACTGAAAGCCCGAAAATTGCGCATTTAGTGTATTTTCATGCATATCAAGATTAATGCTGATTCTTATGTAAATTGATGTGTAGAATCATATGGTCTCATTTAAAATTCATTCTGATCAATATAAATGAGTGTACTGTAAGCCCGAAAATTGCGCATTTAGTGTATTTTCATGCATATCAAGATTAATGTTGATTCTTATGTAAATTGAAGTGTAGAATCATACGGTCTCATTAAAAATTGATTCTGAGCAATATAAATGAGTGTACTGAAAGCTGGAATATTGCGCATTAGGTGTATTTTGATGCATATCAAGATTAATGCTGATTCTTATGTAAATTGATGTGTAGATTCATATGGTCTCATTTAAAATTGATTCTGATCAATATAAATGAGAGTACTGAAAGCCCGAAAATTGCGCATTTAGTGTATTTTCATGCATATCAAGATTAATGCTGATACTTATGTAAATTGATGTGTAGAATCATACGGTCTCATTTAAATTGATTCTGATCAATATAAATGAGTGTACTTAAAGCCCGAATATTGCGCATTTATTGTATTTTCATGCATATCAAGATTAATGCTGATTCTTATGTAAATTGATGTGTAGAATAATATGGTCTCATTCAAAATTGGTTCTGATCAATATAAATGAGAGTACTGTAAGCCCGAAAATTGCGCATTTAGTGTATTTTCATGCATATCAAGATTAATGCTGATTCTTATGTAAATTGATGTGTAGAATCATATGGTCTCATCTAAAATTGATTCTGATCAATATAAATGAGTGTACTGAAAGACCAAAAACTGCGCATTTAGTGTATTTTCATGCATATCAAGATTAATGCTGATTCTTATGTAAATTAATGTGTAGAATCACACGGTCTCATTTAAAATTGATTCTGTGCAATAAAAATGAGTGTACTCTAAGCACAAAAATTGCGCATTTAGTGTATTTTCATGCATATCAAGATTAATGCTGATTCTTATGTAAATTGATGTGTAGAATCATATGGTCTCATTTGAAATTAATTCTGCTCAATATAAATGAGGGTACTGAAAGGCCAAATACTGCGCATTTAGTGTATTTTCATGCATATCAAGATTAATGCTGATTCTTATGTAAATTGATGTGTAGAATGATGTGGTCTCATTTAAAATTGATTCTGAGCAATATAAATGCGTGTACTGAAAGCCCGAAAATTGCGCATTTTGTGTATTTTCATACATATCAAGATTAATGAAGATTCTTTTGTAAATTGATGTGTAGAATCATATGGTTTCATTTAAAATTGATTCTGAGCAATATAAATGAATGTACTGAAAGCCCGAAAATTGCGCATTTAGTGTATTTTCATGCATATCAAGATTAATGCTGATTCTTATGTAAATTGTGGTGTAGAATCATATGGTCTCATTTAAAATTGATTCAGATCAATATAAATGAGTGTACTGAAAGAACAAATATGGCGCAGTTAGTGTATATTCTAATTCTATTCACTAAATGCGCAATTTTCGGGCTTTCAGTACACTCATTTATATTGCTCAGAATCAATTTTAAATGACACCATATGATTCTACACATCAATTTACATAAGAAGCAGCATTAATCTTGATATGCATGAAAATACACTAAATGCGCAATATTCAGGGCTTTCAGTACACACATTTATATTGCTCAGAATCAATTTTAAATGAAACCGTATGATTCTACACATCAATTTACATACGAATCAGCAATGAACTTGATATGCATGAAAATACACTAAATGCGCAGTTTTTAGTCTTTCAGTACACTCATTTATATTGATCAGAATCAATTTTAAATGAGACCATATGATTCTACACATCAATTTACATAAGAATCAGCATTAATCTTGATATGCATGAAAATACACTAAATGCGCAATTTTCGGTCTTTTAGTACACTCATTCATATTGCTCAGAATCAATTTTAAATAAAACCATATGATTCTACACATCAATTTACATAAGAATCAACATTAATCTTGATATGCATGAAAATACACTAAATGCGCAATTTTCGGGCTTTCAGTACACTCATTTATATTGCTCAGAATCAATTTTAAATGAGACCGTATGATTCTACACATCAATTTACATAAGAATCAGCATTAATCTTGATATGCATGAAAATACACTAAATGCGCAGTTTTTGATATTTCAGTACACTCATTTATATTGATCAGAATCAATTTTAAATGAGACCTTATGATTCTACACATCAATTTACATAAGAATCAGCATTAATCTTGATATGCATGAAAATACACTAAATGCGCAATTTTCGGGCTTTCAGTACACTCATTTATGTTGCTCAGAATCAATTTTAAATGAGACCATATGATTCTACACATCAATTTACATAAGAATCAGCATTAATCTTGATATGCATGAAAATACACTAAATGCGCAATTTTCGGTCTTTCAGTACACTCATTTATATTGCTCAGAATAAATTTTAAATGAAACCATATGATTCTACATATCAATTTACATAAGAATCAGCATTAATCTTGATATGCATGAAAATACACTAAATGCGCAATTTTCGGGCTTTCAGTACATTCATTTATATTGCTCAGAGTCAATTTTAAATGAGACCGTATGATTCTACACATCAATTTACATAAGAATCAGCATTAATCTTGATATGCATGAAAATACACTAAATGTGCAGTTTTTGATATTTCAGTACACTCATTTATATTGATCAGAATCAATTTTAAATGAGACCATATGATTCTACACATCAATTTACATAAGAATCAGCATTAATCTTGATATGCATGAAAATATACACAATGCGCAATTTTCGGGCTTTCAGCCCACTCATTTATATTGCTCAGAATCAATTTTAATTGAATCCATATGATTCTACACATCAATTTACATAAGAATCAGCATTAATCTTGATATGCATGAAAATACACTAAATGCGCAAATTTCGGGCTTTCAGTACACTCATTTATATTGCTCAGAATCAATTTAAAATGTAACCATATGATTCTACACACCAATTTACATAAGAATCAGCATTAATCTTGATATGCATGAAAATACACTAAATGCGCAATTTTCGGGCTTTCAGTACACTCATTTATATTGCTCAGAATCAATTTTAAATGTAACCATATGATTCTACACATCAATTTACATAAGAATTAACATTAATCTTGATATGCATGAAAATACACTAAATGCGCAAATTTCGGGCTTTCAGTACACTCATTTATATTGCTCAGAATCAATTTTAATTGAATCCATATGATTCTACACATCAATTTACATAAGAATCAGCATTAATCTTGATATGCATGAAAATACACTAAATGCGCAAATTTCGGGCTTTCAGTACACTCATTTATATTGCTCAGAATCAATTTAAAATGTAACCATATGATTCTACACACCAATTTACATAAGAATCAGCATTAATCTTGATATGCATGAAAATACACTAAATGCGCAATTTTCGGGCTTTCAGTACACTCATTTATATTGCTCAGAATCAATTTTAAATGAAACCATATGATTCTACACATCAATTTACATAAGAATCAGCATTAATCGTGATATGCATGAAAATACACTAAATGCGCAATTTTCGGGCTTTCAGTACACTCATTTGTATTGCTCAGAATCAATTTTAAATGTAACCATATGATTCTACACATCAATTTACATAAGAATCAGCTTTAATCTTGACATGCATGAAAATACACTAAATGCGCATTTTTCGGGCTTTCAGCACACTCATTTATATTACTCAGAATCAATTTTAAATGAGACCGTATGATTCTACACATCAATTTACATAAGAATTAGCATTAATCTTGATATGCATGAAAATACACTAAATGCGCAAATTTCGGGCTTTCAGTACACTCATTTATATTGCTCAGAATCAATTTTAAATGTAACCATATGATTCTACACACCAATTTACATAAGAATCAGCATTAATCTTGATATGCATGAAAATACACTAAATGCGCAGTTTTTGGACTTTCAGTACACTCATTTATATTGATCAGAATCAATTTTAAATGAGACCATATGATTCTACACATCAATTTACATAAGAATCAGCATTAATCTTGATATGCATGAAAATACACTAAATGCGCAATATTCGGGCTTTCAGCACACTCATTTATATTGCTCAGAATCAATTTTTAAATGACACCATGTGATTCTACACATCAATTTACATCATAATCAGCATTAATCTTGATATGCATGAAAATACACTAAATGCGCAATTTTCGGGCTTTCAGTACACTCATTTATATTGCTCAGAATGAATTTTAAATGAAACCATATGATTCTTCACATCAATTTACATAAGAATCAGCATTAATCTTGATATGCATGAAAATACACTAAATGCGCAATTTTCCGGCTTTCAGTACACTCATTTATATTGCTCAGAATCAATTTAAATGAGACCGTATGATTCTACACATCAATTTACATAAGAATCAGCATTAATCTTGATATGCATGAAAATACACTAAATGCGCAGTTTTTGATATTTCAGTACACTCATTTATATTGATCAGAATCAATTTTAATTGAAACCATATGATTCTACACATCAATTTACATAAGAATCAGCATTAATCTTGATATGCATGAAAATACACTAAATGCGCAAATTTCGGGCTTTCAGTACACTCATTTATATTGCTCAGAATCAATTTAAAATGTAACCATATGATTCTACACATCAATTTACATAAGAATCAGCATTAATCTTGATATGCATGAAAATACAGTAAATGCGCAGTTTTTGGACTTTCAGTACACTCATTTATATTGATCAGAATCAATGTTAAATGAGAACATATGATTCTACACATCAATTTACATAAGAATCAGCATTAATCTTGAGATGCATGAAAATACAGTAATTCGCAATTTTCGGGCTTTCAGCACACTCATTTATATTGCTCAGAATCAATTTTAAATGAGACCATATGATTCTACACATCAATTTACATAAGAATCAGCATTAATCTTGATATGCATGAAAATACACTAAACGCGCAATTTTCGGGCTTTCAGTACACTCATTTATATTGCTCAGAATCAATTTTAAATGCAACCATATGAGACCATATGATTCTACACATCAATTTACATAAGAATCAGCATTAATCTTGATATGCATGAAAATACACTAAATGCGCAGTTTTTGGACTTTCAGTACACTCATTTATATTGATCAGAATCAATTTTAAATGAGACCATATGATTCTACACATCAATTTACATAAGAATCAGCATTAATCTTGATATGCATGAAAATACACTAAATGCGCAATTTTCCGGCTTTCAGCACACTCCTTTATATTGCTCAGAATCAATTTTAAATGAGACCATCTGATTCCACACATCAATTTACATAAGAATCAGCATTAATCTTGATATGCACGAAAATACACTAAATGCGCAATTTTCTTTCTTTCAGTACACTCATTTATATTGTTCTGAATCAATTTTATATGAGACCGTATGATTCTACACATCAATTTACATAAGAATCAGCATTAATCTTGATATGCATGAAAATACACTAAATGCGCAGTTTTTGGTCTTTCAGTACACTCATTTATATTGATCAGAATCAATTTTAAATGAGACCATATGATTCTACACATCAATTTACATAAGAATCAGCATTAATCTTGATATGCATGAAAATACACTAAATGCGCAATTTTCCGACTTTCGGTACACTCATTTATATTGCTCAGAATCAATTTTAAATGGGACCATATGATTCTACACATCAATTTACATAAGAATCAGCATTAATCTTGATATGCATGAAAATACACTAAATGCGCAAATTTCGGGCTTTCAGTACACTTATTTATATTGCTCAGAATCAATTTTAATTGAAACCATATGATTCTACACATCAATTTACATAAGAATCAGCATTAATCTTGATATGCATGAAAATACACTAAATGCGCAAATTTCGGGCTTTCAGTACACTCATTTATATTGCTCAGAATCAATTTAAAATGTAACCATATGATTCTACACATCAATTTACATAAGAATCAGCATTAATCTTGATATGCATGAAAATACACTAAATGCGCAGTTTTTGGACTTTCAGTACACTCATTTATATTGATCAGAATCAATGTTAAATGAGAACATATGATTCTACACATCAATTTACATAAAAATCAGCATTAATCTTGAGATGCATGAAAATACAGTAATTCGCAATTTTCGGGCTTTCAGCACACTCATTTATATTGCTCAGAATCAATTTTAAATGAGACCATATGATTCTACACATCAATTTACATAAGAATCAGCATTAATCTTGATATGCATGAAAATACACTAAACGGCAATTTTCGGGCTTTCAGTACACTCATTTTTATTGCTCAGAATCAATTTTAAATGCAACCATATGAGACCATATGATTCTACACATCAATTTACATAAGAATCAGCATTAATCTTGATATGCATGAAAATACACTAAATGCGCAGTTTTTGGACTTTCAGTACACTCATTTATATTGATCAGAATCAATTTTAAATGAGACCATATGATTCTACACATCAATTTACATAAGAATCAGCATTAATCTTGATATGCATGAAAATACACTAAATGCGCAATTTTCCGGCTTTCAGCACACTCCTTTATATTGCTCAGAATCAATTTTAAATGAGACCATCTGATTCCACACATCAATTTACATAAGAATCAGCATTAATCTTGATATGCATGAAAATACACTAAATGCGCAATATTCGGGCTTTCAGTACACTCATTTATATTGCTCAGAATCAGTTTTAAATGAAACCATATGATTCTACACATCAATTTACATAAGAATCAGCATTAATCTTGATATGCATGAAAATACACTAAATGCGCAATTTTCGGGCTTTCAGTACACTCATTTATATTGCTCAGAATCAATTTTAATTGAAACCATATGATTCTACACATAAATTTACATAAGAATCAGCATTAATCTTGATATGCACGAAAATACACTAAATGCGCAGTGTTTGGTCTTTCAGTACAGTCATTTATATTGCTCAGAATCAATTTTAATTGAAACCATATGATTCTACACATCAATTTACATAAGAATCAGCATTAATCTTGATATGCATGAAAATACACTAAATGCGCAATTTTCGGGCTTTCAGTACACTCGTTTATATTGCTCAGAATCAATTTTAAATGAAACCATATGAGACCATATGAATCTACACATCAATTTACATAAGAATCAGCATTAATCTTGATATGCATGAAAATACACTAAATGCGCAATTTTCCGGCTTTCAGTACACTCATTAATATTGCTCAGAATCAAATTTAAATGAGACCATATGATTCTACACATCAATTTACATAAGAATCATCATTAATATTGATATGCATGAAAATACACTAAATGCGCAATTTTCGGGCTTTCAGTACACTCATTTATATTGCTGAGAATCAATTTTAAATGAAACCATATGATATTACATACCAATTTACATAAGTATCAGCATTAATCTTGATATGCATGAAAATACACTAAATGCGCAATTTTCGGGCTTTCAGTACACTCATTTATATTGCTCAGAATCAATTTTAAATGAAACCATATGATTCTACACATCAATTTACATAAGAATCAGCATTAATCTTGATATGCATGAAAATACACTAAATGCGCAATTTTCGGGCTTTCAGTACACTCATTTATATTGCTCAGAATCAATTTTAAATGAGACCGTATGATTCTACACATCAATTTACATAAGAATCAGCATTAATCTTGATATGCATGAAAATACACTAAATACGCAGTTTTTGATATTTCAGTACACTCATTTATATTGCTCAGAATCAATTTTAAATGAGACCATATGATTCTACACATCAATTTACATAAGAATCTGCATTAATCTTGATATGCATGAAAATACACTAAATGCGCAATTTTCGGGCTTTCAGCACACTCATTGATATTGCTCAAAATCAATTTTAAATGTAACCATATGATTCTACATATCAATTTACATAAGAATCAGCATTAATCTTGATATGCATGAAAATACACTAAATGCGCAATTTTGGGGCTTTCAGTACACTCATTTATATTGCTCAGAATCAATTTTAAATGAAACCATATGATTCTACATATCAATTTACATAAGAATCAGCATTAATCTTGATATGCATGAAAATACACTAAATGCGCAATTTTCGGGCTTTCAGTACACTCATTTATATTGCTCAGAATCAATTTTAAATGAGACCGTATGATTCTACACATCAATTTACATATGAATCAGCTTTAATCTGGATATGCATGAAAATACACTAAATGCGCAGTGTTTGGTCTTTCAGTACAGTCATTTATATTGCTCAGAATCAATTTTAATTGAAACCATATGATTCTACATATCAATTTACATAAGAATCAGCATTAATCTTGATATGCATGAAAATACACTAAATGCGCAATTTTCGGGCTTTCAGTACACTCATTTATATTGCTCAGAATCAATTTTAAATGAGACCGTATGATTCTACACATCAAGTTACATAAGAATCAGCATTAATCTTGATATGCATGAAAATACACTAAATGCGCAATTTTCGGGCTTTCAGTACACTCATATATATTGCTCGGAATCAATTTAAATGAGACCATATGATTCTACACATCAATTTACATAAGAATCAGCATTAATCTTGATATGCATGAAAATACACTAAATGCGCAATTTTCGGGCTTTCAGTACACTCATTTATATTACTCAGAATCAATTTTAAATGAGACCATATGATTCTACACATCAATTTACATAAGAATCAGCATTAATCTTGATATGCATGAAAATACACTAAATGCGCAATTTTCGGGCTTAGAATACACTCATTTATATTGCTCAGAATTAATTTTAAATGAAACAATATGAGACCATATGATTCTACACATCAATTTACATAAGAATCTGCATTAATCTTGATATGCATGATAATACACTAAATGCGCAATTTTCCGGCTTTCAGTACACTCATTTATATTGCTCAGAATCATATTTAAATGAGACCATATGATTCTACACATCAATTTACATAAGAATCAGCATTAATCTTGATATGCATGAAAATACACTAAATGCGCAATTTTCGGGCTTTCAGTACACTCATTTATATTGCTCAGAATCAATTTTAAATGAAACCATATGATTCTACATATCAATTTACATAAGAATCAGCATTAATCTTGATATGCATGAAAATACACTATATGCGCAATTTTCGGGCTTTCAGTACACTCATTTATATTGCTCAGAATCAATTTTAAATGAAACCATATGATTCTACACATCAATTTACATAAGAATCAGCATTAATCTTGATATGCATGAAAATACACTAAATGCGCAATTTTCGGGCTTTCAGTACACTCATTTATATTGCTCAGAATCAATTTTAATTGAAACCATATGATTCTACACATCAATTTACATAAGAATCAGCATTAATCTTGATATGCACGAAAATACACTAAATGCGCAGTGTTTGGTCTTTCAGTACAGTCATTTATATTGCTCAGAATCAATTTTAATTGAAACCATATGATTCTACACATCAATTTACATAAGAATCAGCATTAATCTTGATATGCATGAAAATACACTAAATGCGCAATATTCGGGCTTTCAGTACACTCATTTATATTGCTCAGAATCAATTTTAAATGAAACCATATGATTCTACACATCAATTTACATAAGAAGCAGCATTAATCTTGATATGCATGAAAATACACTAAATGCGCAATTTTCGGGCTTTCAGTACACTCATTTATATTGCTCAGAATCAATTTTAAATGTAACCATATGATTCTACACATCAATTTACATAAGAATCAGCATTAATCTTGATATGCATGAAAATACACTAAATGCGCAATTTTCGGGCTTTCAGTACACTCATTTATATTGCTCAGAATCAATTTTAATTGAAACCATATGATTCTACACATCAATTTACATAAGAATCAGCATTAATCTTGATATGCACGAAAATACACTAAATGCGCAGTGTTTGGTCTTTCAGTACAGTCATTTATATTGCTCAGAAGCAATTTTAATTGAAACCATATGATTCTACACATCAATTTACATAAGAATCAGCATTAATCTTGATATGCATGAAAGTACACTAAATGCGCAATATTCGGGCTTACAGTACACTCATTTATATTGATCAGAACCAATTTTAAATGAGACCATATGATTCTACACATCAATTTACATAAGAATCAGCATTAATCTTGATATGCATGAAAATACACTAAATGCGCAATTTTCCGGCTTTCGGTACACTCATTTATATTGCTCAGAATCAATTTTAAATGGGACCATATGATTCTATACATAAATTTACATAAGAATCAGCATTAATCTTGATATGCATGAAAATACACTTAATGCACAACATTCCAGCTTTCAGTATACTCATTGATATAGCTCCGAATCAATTTTAAATGAGACCGTATGATTCTACACATCAATTTACATAAGAATCAGTATTAATCTTGATATGCATGAAAATACATTAATGCGCAATTTTTGGGCTTTAAGTACACTCATTTATATTGTTCAGAATCAATTTTAAATGAAACCGTATGTTTCTACACATCAATTTACATAAGAATCAGCATTAATCTTGATATGCATGAAAATACACTAAATGCGCAGTTTTTGGTCTTTCAGAACACTCATTTATATTGATCAGAATCAATTTTAAACGATACCATATGATTCTACACATCAATTTACATAAGAATCAGCATTAATCTTGATATGCATGAAAATACACTAAATGCGCAATTTTCGGGCTTTCTGTACACTCATTTATATTGCTCAGAATCAATTTTAAATGAGACCATATGATTCTACACATCAATTTACATAAGAATCAGAATTAATCTTGATATGCATGAAAATACACTAATTGCGCAATTTTCGGACTTTTAGTACACTCATTTATATTGCTCAGAATCAATTTTAAATGAAACCATATGATTCTACACATCAATTTACATAAGAATCAGCATTTATCTTGATATGCATGAAAATACACTAAATGCGCAATTTTCGGGCTTTCTGTACACTCATTTATATTGCTCAGAATCAATTTTAAATGAGACCATATGATTCTACACATCAATTTACAAAAGAATCAGCATTAATCTTGATATGCATGAAAATACACTAAATGCGCAGTTTTTGTTATTTCAGTACACTCATTTATATTGATCAGAATCAATTTTAAATGAGACCATATGATTCTACACATCAATTTACATAAGAATCAGCATTAATCTTGATATGCATGAAAATACACTAAATGCGCAATTTTCGGGCTTCCAGTACACTCATTTATATTGCTCAGAATCAATTTTAAATGAGCCCGTATGATTCTACACATGAATTTACATAAGAATCAGCATTAATCTTGATATGCATGAAAATACACTAAATGCGCAATTTTCGGGCTTAGAATACACTCATTTATATTGCTCAGAATTAATTTTAAATGAAACAATATGAGACCATATGATTCTACACATCAATTTACATAAGAATCTGCATTAATCTTGATATGCATGATAATACACTAAATGCGCAATTTTCCGGCTTTCAGTACACTCATTTATATTGCTCAGAATCATATTTAAATGAGACCATATGATTCTACACATCAATTTACATAAGAATCAGCATTAATCTTGATATGCATGAAAATACACTAAATGCGCAATTTTCGGGCTTTCAGTACACTCATTTATATTGCTCAGAATCAATTTTAAATGAAACCATATGATTCTACATATCAATTTACATAAGAATCAGCATTAATCTTGATATGCATGAAAATACACTATATGCGCAATTTTCGGGCTTTCAGTACACTCATTTATATTGCTCAGAATCAATTTTAAATGAAACCATATGATTCTACACATCAATTTACATAAGAATCAGCATTAATCTTGATATGCATGAAAATACACTAAATGCGCAATTTTCGGGCTTTCAGTACACTCATTTATATTGCTCAGAATCAATTTTAATTGAAACCATATGATTCTACACATCAATTTACATAAGAATCAGCATTAATCTTGATATGCACGAAAATACACTAAATGCGCAGTGTTTGGTCTTTCAGTACAGTCATTTATATTGATCAGAATCAATTTTAATTGAAACCATATGATTCTACACATCAATTTACATAAGAATCAGCATTAATCTTGATATGCATGAAAATACACTAAATGCGCAATATTCGGGCTTTCAGTACACTCATTTATAATGCTCAGAATCAATTTTAAATGAAACCATATGATTCTACACATCAATTTACATAAGAAGCAGCATTAATCTTGATATGCATGAAAATACACTAAATGCGCAATTTTCGGGCTTTCAGTACACTCATTTATATTGCTCAGAATCAATTTTAAATGTAACCATATGATTCTACACATCAATTTACATAAGAATCAGCATTAATCTTGATATGCATGAAAATACACTAAATGCGCAATTTTCGGGCTTTCAGTACACTCATTTATATTGCTCAGAATCAATTTTAATTGAAACCATATGATTCTACACATCAATTTACATAAGAATCAGCATTAATCTTGATATGCACGAAAATACACTAAATGCGCAGTGTTTGGTCTTTCAGTACAGTCATTTATATTGCTCAGAAGCAATTTTAATTGAAACCATATGATTCTACACATCAATTTACATAAGAATCAGCATTAATCTTGATATGCATGAAAGTACACTAAATGCGCAATATTCGGGCTTACAGTACACTCATTTATATTGATCAGAACCAATTTTAAATGAGACCATATGATTCTACACATCAATTTACATAAGAATCAGCATTAATCTTGATGTGCATGAAAATACACTAAATGCGCAATTTTCCGGCTTTCGGTACACTCATTTATATTGCTCAGAATCAATTTTAAATGGGACCATATGATTCTATACATAAATTTACATAAGAATCAGCATTAATCTTGATATGCATGAAAATACACTTAATGCACAACATTCCAGCTTTCAGTATACTCATTGATATAGCTCCGAATCAATTTTAAATGAGACCGTATGATTCTACACATCAATTTACATAAGAATCAGTATTAATCTT
This sequence comes from Ascarosepion bandense, assembly GCA_037127315.1. NCBI lineage: Eukaryota > Metazoa > Mollusca > Cephalopoda > Sepiida > Sepiidae > Ascarosepion > Ascarosepion bandense. The sequence goes on along the minus strand of JBBBDQ010002682.1, from coordinate 106,684 downwards.
GATATGCATGAAAATACATTAATGCGCAATTTTTGGGCTTTAAGTACACTCATTTATATTGCTCAGAATCAATTTTAAATGAAACCGTATATTTCTACACATCAATTTACATAAGAATCAGCATTAATCTTGATATGCATGAAAATACACTAAATGCGCAGTTTTTGGTCTTTCAGAACACTCATTTATATTGATCAGAATCAATTTTAAACGATACCATATGATTCTACACATCAATTTACATAAGAATCAGCATTAATCTTGATATGCATGAAAATACACTAAATGCGCAATTTTCGGGCTTTCAGCACACTCACTTATATTGCTCATAATCAATTTTAAATGAGACCATATGATTCTACACATCAATTTACATAAGAATCAGAATTAATCTTGATATGCATGAAAATACACTAATTGCGCAATTTTCGGACTTTTAGTACACTCATTTATATTGCTCAGAATCAATTTTAAATGAAACCGTATGATTCTACACATCAATTTACATAAGAATCAGCATTAATCTTGATATGCATGAAAATACACTAAATGCGCAATTTTCGGGCTTTCTGTACACTCATTTATATTGCTCAGAATCAATTTTAAATGAGACCATATGATTCTACACATCAATTTACAAAAGAATCAGCATTAATCTTGATATGCATGAAAATACACTAAATGCGCAGTTTTTGTTATTTCAGTACACTCATTTATATTGATCAGAATCAATTTTAAATGAGACCATATGATTCTACACATCAATTTACATAAGAATCAGCATTAATCTTGATATGCATGAAAATACACTAAATGCGCAATTTTCGGGCTTTCAGTACACTCATTTATATTGCTCAGAATCAATTTTAAATGAGACCATATGATTCTACACATCAATTTACATAAGAATCAGCATTAATCTTGATATGCATGAAAATACACTAAATGCGCAATTTTCGGGCTTTCAGTACACTCATTTATATTGATCAGAATGAATTTTAAATGAAACCATATGATTCTACACATCAATTTACATAAGAATCAGCATTAATCTTGTTATGCATGAAAATACACTAAATGCGCAATTTTCGGGCTTTCAGTACACTCATTTATATTGATCAGAATGAATTTTAAATGAAACCATATGATTCTACACATCAATTTACATAAGAATCAGCATTAATCTTGTTATGCATGAAAATACACTAAATGCGCAATTTTCGGGCTTTCAGTACACTCATTTATATTGCTCAGAGTAAATTTTAAATGAGACCGTATGATTCTACACATCAATTTACATAAGAATCAGCATTAATCTTGATATGCATGAAAATACACTAAATGCGCAGTTTTTGATATTTCAGTACACTCATTTATATTGCTCAGAATCAATTTTAAATGAAACCATATGATTCTACATATCAATTTACATAAGAATCAGCATTAATCTTGATATGCATGAAAATACACTAAATGCGCAATTTTCGGGCTTTCAGTACACTCATTTATATTGCTCAGAGTCAATTTTAAATGAGACCGTATGATTCTACACATCAATTTACATATGAATCAGTATTAATCTTGATATTCATGAAAATACATTAATGCGCAATTTTTGGGCTTTAAGTACACTCACTTATATTGCTCAGAATCAATTTTAAATGAAACCGTATGTTTCTACACATCAATTTACATAAGAATCAGCATTAATCTTGATATGCATGAAAATACACAAAATGCGCAGTTTTTGGTCTTTCAGAACACTCATTTATATTGATCAGAATCAATTTTAAACGATACCATATGATTCTACACATCAATTTACATAAGAATCAGCATTAATCTTGATATGCATGAAAATACACTAAATGCGCAATTTTCGGGCTTTCAGCACACTCATTTACATTGCTCAGAATCAATTTTAAATGAGACCATATGATTCTACACATCAATTTACATAAGAATCAGAATTAATCTTGATATGCATGAAAATACACTAAATGCGCAATTTTCGGACTTTTAGTACACTCATTTATATTGCTCAGAATCAATTTTAAATGAAACCATATGATTCTACACATCAATTTACATAAGAATCAGCATTAATCTTGATATGCATGAAAATACACTAAATGCGCAATTTTCGGGGTTTCTGTACACTCATTTATATTGCTCAGAATCAATTTTAAATGAAACCATATGATTCTACACATCAATTTACATAAGAATCAGTATTAATCTTGATATGCATGAAAATACAATAATGCGCAATTTTCGGTCTTTCAGTACACTCATTTATATTGCTCAGAATCAATTTTAAATGAGACCGTATGATTCTACACATCAATTTACATCAGAATCAGCATTAATCTTGATATGCATGAAAATACACTAAATGCGTAGTTTTTGTTATTTCAGTACACTCATTTGTATTGATCAGAATCAATTTTAAATGAGACCATATGATTCTACACATCAATTTACATAAGAATCAGCATTAATCTTGATATGCATGAAAATACACTAAATGCGCAATTGTCGGGATTTCAGTACACTCATTTATATTGCTCAGAATCAATTTTAAATGAGACCATATGATTCTACAGATCAATTTACATAAGAATCAGCATTAATCTTGATATGCATGAAAATACACTAAATGCGCAATTTTCGGGCTTTCAGTACACTCATTTATATTGCTCAGAATAAATTTTAAATGAAACCATATGATTCTACATATCAATTTACATAAGAATCAGCATTAATCTTGATATGCATGAAAATACACTAAATGCGCAATTTTTGGGCTTTCAGTACACTCATTTATATTGCTCAGAGTAAACTTTAAATGAGACCGTATGATTCTACACATCAATTTACATAAGAATCAGCATTAATTTTGATATGCATGAAAATACACTAAATGCGCAGTTTTTGATATTTCAGTACACTCATTTATATTGATCAGAATCAATTTTAAATGAGACCATATGATTCTACACATAAATTTACATAAGAATCAGCAATAATCTTGATATGCATGAAAATACACTAAATGCGCAATTTTCGGGCTTTCAGTACACTCATTTATATTGCTCAGAATCAATTTTGCATGAGACCATATGATTCTACACATCAATTTACATAAGAATCACCATTAATCTTGATATGCATGAAAATACACTTAATGCGCAATTTTCGGGCTTTCAGTACACTCATTTATATTGCTCAGAATAAATTTTAAAGGAAACCATATGATTCTACATATCAATTTACATAAGAATCAGCATTAATCTTGATATGCAAGAAAATACACTAAATGCGCAATTTTCGGGCTTTCAGTACACTCATTTATATTGCTCAGAGTAAATTTTAAATGAGACCGTATGATTCTACACATCAATTTACATATGAATCAGCATTAATCTGGATATGCATGAAAATACACTAAATTCGCAGTGTTTGGTCTTTCAGTACAGTCATTTATATTGCTCAGAATCAATTTTACTTGAAACCATATGATTCTACACATCAATTTACATAAGAATCTGCATTAATCTTGATATGCATGAAAATACACTAAATGCGCAATTTTCGGGCTTACAGTACACTCATTTATATTGATCAGAAACAATTTTAAATGAGACCATATGATTCTACAAATCAATTTACATAAGAATCAGCATTAATCTTGATATGCATGAAAATACACTAAATGCGCAATTTTCCGGCTTTCAGTACACTCATTTATATTGCTCAGAATCAATTTTAAATGAAACCATATGAGACCATATGATTCTACACATCAATTTACATAAGAATCAGCATTAATCTTGATATGCATGAAAATACAGTAATTCGCAATTTTCGGGCTTTCAGCACACTCATTTATATTGCTCAGAATCAATTTTAAATGAGACCATATGATTCTACACATCAATTTACATAAGAATCAGCATTAATCTTGATATGCATGAAAATAAACTAAATGCGCAATTTTCGGGCTTTCAGTACGCTCATTTATATTGCTCAGAATCAATTTTAAATGAAACCATATGAGACCATATGATTCTACACACCAATTTACATAAGAATCAGCATTAATCTTGATATGCATGAAAATACACTAAATGCGCAGTTTTTGGACTTTCAGTACACTCATTTATATTGATCAGAATCAATTTTAAATGAGACCATATGATTCTACACATCAATTTACATAAGAATCAGCATTAATCTTGATATGCATGAAAATACACTAAATGCGCAATTTTCCGGCTTTCAGTACACTCATTTATATTGCTCAGAATCAATTTTAAGTGAGACCATATGATTCTACACATCAATTTACATAAGAATCAGCATTAATCTTGATATGCATGAAAATACACTAAATGCGCAATTTTCCGGCTTTCAGTACACTCATTTATTTTGTTCTGAATCAATTTTATATGAGACCGTATGATTCTACACATCAATTTACATAAGAATCAGCAGTAATCTTGATATGCATGAAAATACACTAAATGCGCAGTTTTTGCTCTTTCAGTACACTCATTTATATTGATCAGAATCAATTTTAAATGAGACCATATGATTCTACACATCAATTTACAGAAGAATCAGCATTAATCTTGATATGCATGAAGATACACTAAATGCGCAATTTTCGGGCTTACAGTACACTCATTTATATTGATCAGAATCAATTTTAAATGAGACCATATGATTCTGCACATCAATTTACATAAGAATCAGCATTAATCTTGATATGCATGAAAATACACTAAATGCGCAATTTTCCGGCTTTCGGTACACTCATTTATATTGCTCAGAATCAATTTTAAATGAAAACATATGATTCTACACATCAATTTACATAAGAATCAGCATTAATCTTGATATGCATGAAAATACACTAAATGCGCAGTTTTTGGACTTTCAGTACACTCATTTATATTGCTCAGAATCAATTTTAAATGAGACCATATGATTCTACACATCAATTTACATAAGAATCAGCATTAATCTTGATATGCATGAAAATACACTAAATGCGCAGTATTCGGGCTTTCAGCACACTCATTTATATTGCTCAGAATCAATTTTGAAATGAGACCATGTGATTCTACACATCAATTTACATAATAATCAGCATTAATCTTGATATGCATGAAAATACACTAAATGCGCAATATTCGGGCTTTCAGTACACTCATTTATATTGCTCAGAATCAATTTTAAATGAAACCATATGATTCTACACATCAATTTACATAAGAATCAGCATTAATCTTGATATGCATGAAAATACACTAAATGCTCAATTTTCGGGCTTTCAGTACACTCATTTATATTGCTCAGAATCAATTTTAAATGAAACCATATGATTCTACACATCAATTTACATAATAATCAGCATTAATCTTGATATGCATGAAAATACATTAATGTGCAATTTTCGGGCTTTCAGTACACTCATTTATATTGCTCAGAATAAATTTTAAATGAAACCATATGATTCTACACATCAATTTACATAAGAAGCAGCATTAATCTTGATATGCATGAAAATACACTAAATGTGCAATTTTCGGGCTTTCAGTACACTCATTTATATTGCTCAGAATCAATTTTAAATGTAACCATATGATTCTACACATCAATTTACATAAGAATCAGCATTAATCTTGATATGCATGAAAATACACTAAATGCGCAATTTTCGGGCTTTCAGTACACTCATTTATATTAGCTCAGAATCAATTTTAATTGAAACCATATGATTCTACAATCAATTTACATAAGAATTAGCATTAATCTTGATATGCACGAAAATACACTAGATGCGCAGTGTTTGGTCTTTCAGTACAGTCATTTATATTGCTCAGAATCAATTTTAATTGAAACCTTATGATTCTACACATCAATTTACATAAGAATCAGCATTAATCTTGATATGCATGAAAATACACTAAATGCGCAATTTTCGGGCTTTCAGTACACTCGTTTATATTGCTCAGAATCAATTTTAAATGAAACCATATGAGACCATATGATTCTACACATCAATTTACATAAAAATCAGCATTAATCTTGATATGCATGAAAATACACTAAATGCGCAATTTTCCGGCTTTCAGTACACTCATTTATATTGCTCAGAATCAATTTTAATTGAAACCATAGGATTCTACACATCAATTTACATAAGAATCAGCATTAATATTGATATGGATGAAAATACACTAAATGCGCAATTTTCGGGCTTTCAGTACACTCATTTATATTGCTCAGAATCAATTTTAAATGAGACCGTATGATTCTACACATCAATTTACATATGAATCACATTAATCTGGATATGCATGAAAATACACTAAATGCGCAGTGTTTGGTCTTTCAGTACAGTCATTTATATTGCTCAGAATCAATTTTACTTGAAACCATATGATTCTACACATCAATTTACATAAGAATCCGCATTAACCTTGATATGCATGAAAATACACTAAATGCGCAATTTTCGGGTATTTCAGTACACTCATTTATATTGCTCGAAATCAATTTTAAATGAGACCATATGATTCTACACATCAATTTACGTAAGAATCAGCATTAATCTTGATATGCATGAAAATACACTAAATGCGCAATTTTCGGGCTTTCAGCACACTCCTTTATATTGCTCAAAATCAATTTTAAATGAGACCATATGATTCCACACATCAATTTACATAAGAATCAGCATTAATCTTGATATGCATGAAAATACACTAAATACGCAATTTTTGATATTTCAGTACACTCATTTATATTGATCAGAATCAATTTTAAATGAGACCATATGATTCTACACATCAATTTACATAAGAATCAGCATTAATCTTGATATGCATGAAAATACACTAAATGCGCAAGAATCATATGGTCTCATTTAAAATTGATTCTGAGTAATATAAATGAGTGTACTGAAAAGCCCGAAAATTGCGCATTTAGTGTATTTTCATGCATATCAAGATTAATGCTGATTCTTATGTAAATTGATGTGTAGAATCATATGGTCTCATTTAAAATTGATTCCGAGCAATATAAATGAGTGTACTGAAAGCCCGAATATTGCGCATTTAGTGTATTTTCATGCATATCAAGATTAATGCTAATTCTTATGTGAATTGATGTGTAGAATCATATGGTTTCAATTAAAATTGATTCTTAACAATATAAATGAGTGTACTGAAAGCCCGAAAATTGCGCATTTAGTGTATTTTCATGCATATCAAGATTAATGCTGATTCTTATGTAAATTGATATGTAGAATCATATGGTTTCATTTAAAATTGATTCTGAGCAATATAAATGAGTGTTCTGAAAGCCCCAAAATTGCGCATTAATGTATTTTCATGCATATCAAGAATAATGATGATTCTTATGTAAATTGATGTGTAGAATCATATGGTCTCATTTAAATTTGTTTCTGAGCAATATAAATGAGTGTACTGAAAGCCGGAAAATTGCGCATTTAGTGTATTTTCATGCGTATCAAGATTAATGCTGATTCTTATGTAAATTGATGTGTAGAATCATATGGTCTCATATGGTTTCATTTAAAATTGATTCTGAACAATATAAACGAGTGTACTGAAATCCCGAAAATGGCGCATTTAGTGTATTTTCATGCATATCAAGATTAATGCTGATTCTTATGTAAATTGATGTGTAGAATCATATGGTTTCAATTAAAATTGATTCTGCGCAATATAAATGAGTGTACTGAAAGCCCGAAAATTGCGCATTTAGTGTATTTTCATGCATATCAAGATTAATGCTGATTCTTATGTAAATTGATGTGTAGAATCATATGGTTACATTTAAAATTGATTCTGAGCAATATAAATGATTGTACTGAAAGCCCGAAAATTGCGCATTTAGTGTATTTTCATGCATATCAAGATTAATGCTGCTTCTTATGTAAATTGATGTGTAGAACCATATGGTTTCATTTAAAATTGATTCGGAGCAATATAAATGAGTGTACTGAAAGCCCGAATATTGCACATTTAGTGTATTTTCATGCATATCAAGATTAATGCTGATTATTATGTAAATTGATGTGTAGAATCATATGGTTTCATTTAAAATTGATTCTGAGCAATATAAATGAGTGTACTGAAAGCCCGAAAATTGCGCATTTAGTGTATTTTCATGCATATCAAGATTAATGCTGATTCTTATGTAAATTGATGTGTAGAATCATATGGTTTCATTTAAAATTCATTCTGAGCAATATAAATGAGTGTACTGAAAAGCCCGAAAATTGCGCATTTAGTGTATTTTCATGCATATCAAGATTAATGCTGATTATTATGTAAATTGATGTGTAGAATCACATGGTCTCATTTCAAAATTGATTCTGAGCAATATAAATGTGTGTGCTGAAGGCCCGAATATTGCGCATTTAGTGTATTTTCATGCATATCAAGATTAATGCTGATTCTTATGTAAATTGATGTGTAGAATCTGTAGTCTCATTTAAAATTGATTCGGATCAATATAAATGAGTGTACTGAAATATCAAAAACTGCGCATTTAGTGTATTTTCATGCATATCAAGATTAATGCTGATTCTTATGTAAATTGAAGTGTAGAATCATATGGTTACATTTAAAATTGATTCTGAGCAATATAAATGAGTGTACTGAAAGCCCAGAAATTTGCGCATTTAGTGTATTTTCATGCATATCAAGATTAATGCTAATTCTTATGTAAATTGATGTGTAGAATCATACGGTTTCATTTAAAATTGATTCTGAGCAATATAAATGAGTGTACTGAAAGCCCGAAAATTGCGCATTTAGTGTATTTTCATGCATATCAAGATTAAAGCTGATTCTTATGTAAATTGATGTGTAGAATCATATGGTTTCAATTAAAATTGATTCTGAGCAATATAAATAAGTGTACTGAAAGCCCGAAAATTGCGCATTTAGTGTATTTTCATGCATATCAAGATTAATGCTGATTCTTATGTAAATTGATGAGTAGAAACATATGGTTTCAATTGAAATTGATTCTGAGCAATATAAATGAGTGTACTGAAAGCCCGAAAATTGCGCATTTAGTGTATTTTCATGCATATCAAGATTAATGCTGATTCTTATGTAAATTGATGTGTAGAATCATATTGTCTCATTTAAAATTGGTTCTGATCAATATAAATGAGTGTACTGTAAGCCCGAAAACTGCGCATGTAGTGTATTTTCATGCATATCAAGATTAATGCTGATTCTTATGTAAATTGATGTGTAGAATCATACGGTCTCATATAAAATTGATTCAGAACAATATAAATGAGTGTACTGAAAGCCCGAAAATTGCGCATTTAGTGTATTTTCATGCATATCAAGATTAATGCTGATTCTTATGTAAATTGATGTGTAGAATCATATGGTCTCATATTGTTTCATTTAAAATTAATTCTGAGCAATATAAATGAGTGTATTCTAAGCCCGAAAATTGCGCATTTAGTGTATTTTCATGCATATCAAGATTAATGCTGATTCTTATGTAAATTGATGTGTAGAATCAAATGGTCTCATTTAAAATTGATTCCGAGCAATATAAATGAGTGTACTGAAAGCCCGAAAATTGCGCATTTAGTGTATTTTCATGCATATCAAGATTAATTCTGATTCTTATGTTAATTGATGTGTAGAATCATATGGTTTCAATTAAAATTGATTCTGAGCAATATAAATGACTGTACTCAAAGACCAAACACAGCGCATTTAGTGTATTTTCATGCATATCCAGATTAATGCTGATTCATATGTAAATTGATGTGTAGAATCATACGGGCTCATTTAAAATTGATTCTGAGCAATATAAATGAGTGTACTGAAAGCCCGAAAATTGCGCATTTAGTGTATTTTCATGCATATCAAGATTAATGCTGATTCTTATGTAAATTGTTATGTAGAATCATATGGTTTCATTTAAAATTGATTCTGAGCAATATAAATGAGTGTACTGAAAGCCGCAAAATTGCGCATTTAGTGTATTTTCATGCATATCAAGATTAATGCTGATTCTTATGTAAATTGATGTGTAGAATCATATGGTTACATTTAAAATTGATTCTGAGCAATATAAATGATTGTACTGAAAGCCCGAAAATTGCGCATTTAGTGTATTTTCATGCATATCAAGATTAATGCTGCTTCTTATGTAAATTGATGTGTAGAACCATATGGTTTCATTTAAAATTGATTCGGAGCAATATAAATGAGTGTACTGAAAGCCCGAATATTGCACATTTAGTGTATTTTCATGCATATCAAGATTAATGCTGATTATTATGTAAATTGATGTGTAGAATCATATGGTTTCATTTAAAATTGATTCTGAGCAATATAAATGAGTGTACTGAAAGCCCGAAAATTGCGCATTTAGTGTATTTTCATGCATATCAAGATTAATGCTGATTCTTATGTAAATTGATGTGTAGAATCATATGGTTTCATTTAAAATTCATTCTGAGCAATATAAATGAGTGTACTGAAAGCCCGAAAATTGCGCATTTAGTGTATTTTCATGCATATCAAGATTAATGCTGATTATTATGTAAATTGATGTGTAGAATCACATGGTCTCATTTCAAAATTGATTCTGAGCAATATAAATGTGTGTGCTGAAGGCCCGAATATTGCGCATTTAGTGTATTTTCATGCATATCAAGATTAATGCTAATTCTTATGTAAATTGATGTGTAGAATCATACGGTTTCATTTAAAATTGATTCTGAGCAATATAAATGAGTGTACTGAAAGCCCGAAAATTGCGCATTTAGTGTATTTTCATGCATATCAAGATTAAAGCTGATTCTTATGTAAATTGATGTGTAGAATCATATGGTTTCAATTAAAATTGATTCTGAGCAATATAAATAAGTGTACTGAAAGCCCGAAAATTGCGCATTTAGTGTATTTTCATGCATATCAAGATTAATGCTGATTCTTATGTAAATTGATGAGTAGAAACATATGGTTTCAATTGAAATTGATTCTGAGCAATATAAATGAGTGTACTGAAAGCCCGAAAATTGCGCATTTAGTGTATTTTCATGCATATCAAGATTAATGCTGATTCTTATGTAAATTGATGTGTAGAATCATATTGTCTCATTTAAAATTGGTTCTGATCAATATAAATGAGTGTACTGTAAGCCCGAAAACTGCGCATTTAGTGTATTTTCATGCATATCAAGATTAATGCTGATTCTTATGTAAATTGATGTGTAGAATCATACGGTCTCATATAAAATTGATTCAGAACAATATAAATGAGTGTACTGAAAGCCCGAAAATTGCGCATTTAGTGTATTTTCATGCATATCAAGATTAATGCTGATTCTTATGTAAATTGATGTGTAGAATCATATGGTCTCATTTAAATTTGATTCTGAGCAATATAAATGAGTGTACTGAAAGCCGGAAAATTGCGCATTTAGTGTATTTTCATGCATATCAAGATTAATGCTGATTCTTATGTAAATTGATGTGTAGAATCATATGGTCTCATATTGTTTCATTTAAAATTAATTCTGAGCAATATAAATGAGTGTATTCTAAGCCCGAAAATTGCGCATTTAGTGTATTTTCATGCATATCAAGATTAATGCTGATTCTTATGTAAATTGATGTGTAGAATCAAATGGTCTCATTTAAAATTGATTCCGAGCAATATAAATGAGTGTACTGAAAGCCCGAAAATTGCGCATTTAGTGTATTTTCATACATATCTAGATTAATTCTGATTCTTATGTTAATTGATGTGTAGAATCATATGGTTTCAATTAAAATTGATTCTGAGCAATATAAATGACTGTACTCAAAGACCAAACACAGCGCATTTAGTGTATTTTCATGCATATCCAGATTAATGCTGATTCATATGTAAATTGATGTGTAGAATCATACGGGCTCATTTAAAATTGATTCTGAGCAATATAAATGAGTGTACTGAAAGCCCGAAAATTGCGCATTTAGTGTATTTTCATGCATATCAAGATTAATGCTGATTCTTATGTAAATTGATATGTAGAATCATATGGTTTCATTTAAAATTGATTCTGAGCAATATAAATGAGTGTACTGAAAGCCGCAAAATTGCGCATTTAGTGTATTTTCATGCATATCAAGATTAATGCTGATTCTTATGTAAATTGATGTGTAGAATCATATGGTTACATTTAAAATTGATTCTGAGCAATATAAATGATTGTACTGAAAGCCCGAAAATTGCGCATTTAGTGTATTTTCATGCATATCAAGATTAATGCTGCTTCTTATGTAAATTGATGTGTAGAACCATATGGTTTCATTTAAAATTGATTCGGAGCAATATAAATGAGTGTACTGAAAGCCCGAATATTGCACATTTAGTGTATTTTCATGCATATCAAGATTAATGCTGATTATTATGTAAATTGATGTGTAGAATCATATGGTTTCATTTAAAATTGATTCTGAGCAATATAAATGAGTGTACTGAAAGCCCGAAAATTGCGCATTTAGTGTATTTTCATGCATATCAAGATTAATTCTGATTCTTATGTTAATTGATGTGTAGAATCATATGGTTTCAATTAAAATTGATTCTGAGCAATATAAATGACTGTACTCAAAGACCAAACACAGCGCATTTAGTGTATTTTCATGCATATCCAGATTAATGCTGATTCATATGTAAATTGATGTGTAGAATCATACGGGCTCATTTAAAATTGATTCTGAGCAATATAAATGAGTGTACTGAAAGCCCGAAAATTGCGCATTTAGTGTATTTTCATGCATATCAAGATTAATGCTGATTCTTATGTAAATTGATATGTAGAATCATATGGTTTCATTTAAAATTGATTCTGAGCAATATAAATGAGTGTACTGAAAGCCGCAAAATTGCGCATTTAGTGTATTTTCATGCATATCAAGATTAATGCTGATTCTTATGTAAATTGATGTGTAGAATCATATGGTTACATTTAAAATTGATTCTGAGCAATATAAATGATTGTACTGAAAGCCCGAAAATTGCGCATTTAGTGTATTTTCATGCATATCAAGATTAATGCTGCTTCTTATGTAAATTGATGTGTAGAACCATATGGTTTCATTTAAAATTGATTCGGAGCAATATAAATGAGTGTACTGAAAGCCCGAATATTGCACATTTAGTGTATTTTCATGCATATCAAGATTAATGCTGATTATTATGTAAATTGATGTGTAGAATCATATGGTTTCATTTAAAATTGATTCTGAGCAATATAAATGAGTGTACTGAAAGCCCGGAAATTGCGCATTTAGTGTATTTTCATGCATATCAAGATTAATGCTGATTCTTATGTAAATTGATGTGTAGAATCATATGGTTTCATTTAAAATTGATTCTGAGCAATATCAATGAGTGTACTGAAAGCCCGAAAATTGCGCATTTAGTGTATTTTCATGCATATCAAGATTAATGATGATTCTTATGTAAATTGATGTGTAGAATCATATGGTCTCATTTAATTTGATTCTGAGCAATATAAATGACTGTACTGAAAGCCCGAAAATTGCGCATTTGTGTGTTTTCATGCATATCAAGATTAATGCTGATTCTTATGTAAATTGATGTGTAGAATCATATGGTCTCATATGGTTTCATTTAAAATTGATTCTGAGCAATATAAACGAGTGTACTGAAAGCCTGAAAATTGCGCATTTAGTGTATTTTCATGCATATCAAGATTAATGCTGATTCTTATGTAAATTGATGTGTAGAATGATATGGTTTCAATTAAAATTGATTCTGAGCAATATAAATGACTGTACTGAAAGACCAAACACTGCGCATTTAGTGTATTTTCATGCATATCAAGATTAATGCTGATTCTTATGTAAATTGATGTGTAGAATCATATGGTCTCATTTAAAATTGATTCTGATCAATATAAATGAGTGTACTGAAAGACCAAAAACTGCGCATTTAGTGTATTTTCATGCATATCAAGATTAATGCTGATTCTTATGTAAATTGATGTGTAGAATCATACGGTGTCATATAAAATTTTTTCAGAACAATATAAATGAGTGTACTGAAAGCCCGAAAATTGCGCATTTAGTGTATTTTCATGCATATCAAGATTAATGCTGATTCTTATGTAAATTGATGTGTGGAATCATATAGTCTCATTTAAAATTGATTCTGAGCAATATAAAGGAGTGTGCTGAAAGCCCGAAAATTGCGCATTTAGTGTATTTTCATGCATATCAAGATTAATGCTGATTCTTATGTAAATTGATGTGTAGAATCAGATGGTCTCATTTAAAATTGAATCTGATCAATATAAATGAGTGTACTGTAAGCCCGAAAATTGCGCATTTAGTGTATTTTCATGCATATCAAGATTAATGCTGATTCTTATGTAAATTGATGTGTAGAATCATATGGTCTCATTTACAATTAATTCTGAGCCATATAAATTAGTGTTCTGTAAGCCGGAAAATTGCGCATTTAGTGTATTTTCATGCATATCAAGATTAATGCTGATTCTTATGTAAATTGATGTGTAGAATCATACGGTCTCATTTAAAATTGATTCTGAGCAATATAAATGAGTGTACTGAAAGCCCGAAAATTGTGCATTTAGTGTATTTTCATGCATATCAAGATTAATGCTGATTCTCATGAAAATTGATGTGTAGAATCATATGGTTTCAATTAAAATTGATTCTGAGCAATATAAATGAGTGTACTGTAAGCCCGAAAATTTCGCATTAATGTATTTTCATGCCTATCAAGATTAATGCTGATTCTTATGTAAATTGATGTGTAGAATCATATGGTCTCATTTAAAATTGATTCTGAGCAATATAAATGAGTGTACTGTAAGCCGGAAATTGCGCATTTAGTGTATTTTCATGCATATCATGATTAATGCTGATTCTTATGTAAATTGATGTGTAGAAACATGGTTTCATTTAAAATTGATTCTGAGCAATATAAATGACTGTACTGAAAGACCAAACACTGCGCATTTAGTGTATTTTCATGCATATCAAGATTAATGCCGCTTCTTATGTAAATTGATGTGTAGAATCATACGGTCTCATTTAAAATTGATTCTGAGCAATATAAATGAGTGTCCTGAATGCCCGAAAATTGCACATTTAGTGTATTTTCATGCATATCAAGATTGATGCTGATTCTTATGTAAATTGATGTGTAGAATCATATGGTCTCATTTAAAATTGATTCTGATCAATATAAATGAGTGTACTGTAAGCGAAATTGCGCATTTGAGTGTATTTTCATGCATATCAAGATTAATGCTGATTCTTATGTAAATTGATGTGTAGAATCATACGGTCTCATTTAAAATTGATTCTGAGCAATATAAATGAGTGTACTGAAAGCCCGAATATTGCGCATTTAGTGTATTTTCATGCATATCAAGATTAATGCTGATTCTTATGTAAATTGATGTGTAGAATCATATGGTTTCAATTGAAATTGATTCTGAGCAATATAAATGAGTGTACTGAAAGCCCGAAAATTGAGCATTTAGTGTATTTTCATGCATATCAAGATTAATGCTGATTCTTATGTAAATTGATGTGTAGAATCATATGGTCTCATTTAAAATTGATTCTGAGCAATATAAATGAGTGTACTGAAAGCCCGAAAATTGCGCATTTAATTTATTTTCATGCATATCAAGATTAATGCTGATTCTTATGTAAATTGATGTGTAGAATCATACGGTCTCATTTAAAATTGATTCTGAGCAATATAAATGAGAGTACTGAAAGCCCGAAAATTGCGCATTTAGTGTATTTTCATGCATATCAGGATTAATGCTGATTCTTATGTAAATTGATGTGTAGAATCATATGGTCTCATTTAAAATTGATTCTGAGCAATTGAAATGACTGTACTGAAAGACCGAAAATTGCGCATTTAGTGTATTTTCATGCATATCAAGATTAATTCTGATTCTTATGTAAATTGATGTGTAGAATCATATGGTCTCATTTAAAATTGATTCTAATCAATATAAATGAATGTACTGAAAGACCAAAAACTGCGCATTTAGTGTATATTCATGCATATCAAGATTAATGCTGATTCTTATATAAATTAATGTGTAGAAATATACGGTCTCATTTAAAATTGATTCTGAGCAATATAAATGAGTGTACTTAAAGCCCGAAAATTGCGCATTTAGTGTATTTCCTTGCATATCAAGATTAATGCTGATTCTTATGTAAATTGGTGTGTAGAATCATATGGTTTAAATTAAAATTGATTCTGAACAATATAAATGAGTGTACTGAAAGCCCGAAAATTGCGCATTTAGTGTATTTTCATGCATATCAAGATTAATGCTGATTCTTATGTAAATTGATGTGTAGAATCATATGATCTCATTTAAAATTGATTCTAATCCTATATAAATGAGTGTACTGTAAGCCCGAAAATTGCGCATTTAGTGTATATTCATGCATATCAAGATTAATGCTGATTCTTTTGTAAATTGATGTGTAGAATCATATGATCTCATTTGAAATTGATTCTGATCAATATAAATGAGTGTACTGTAAGCCCGAAAATTGAGCATTTAGTGTATTTTCATGCATATCAAGATTAATGCTGATTCTTATGTAAATTGATGTGTAGAATCATACGGTCTCATTTAAAATTGATTCTGAGCAATATAAATGAATGTACCGAAAGCCCGAAAATTGCGCATTTAATGTATTTTCATGCATATCAAAGATATCTGATTCTTATATAAATTGATAATAGAATCATATAATTTCAATTTACATAAGAATCAGCATTAATCTTAATATGCATGAAAATAAACTAAATGCTCAATTTTCGGGCTTACAGTACACTCATTTATATTGATCAGAATCAATTTCATATGAGATCATATGATTCTACACATCAATTTACATAAGAATCAGCATTAATCTTGATATGCATGAAAATACACTTAATGCGCAATATTCCAGCTTTCAGTACACTCATTTATATTGCTCAGTATCAATTTTAAATGAGACCGTATGTTTCTACACATCAATTTACATAAGAATCAGCATTAATCTTGATATGCATGAAAATACACTAAATGCGCAATTTTCAGGGCTTTCAGTACACTCATTTATATTGCTCAGAATCAATTTCAATTGAAACCATATGATTCTACACATCAATTTACATAAGAATCAGCATTAATATTGATATGCATGAAAATACACTAAGTGCGCAATTTTCCGGCTTTCAGTACACACATTTATATTGTCAGAATCAATTTTAAATGAGACCATATGATTCTACACATCAATTTACATAAGAATCAGCATTAATCTTGATATGCATGAAAATACACTAAATGCGCAATTTTCGGGCTTTCAGTACATTCATTTATGTCGATCGGAGTCAATTTTAAATGAGACCATATGATTCTACACATCAATTTACATAAGAATCAGCATTAATCTTGATATGCATGAAAATACTCTAAATGCGCAATTTTCGGCTTTCAGTACACTCATTTATATTGCTCAGAATCAATTTTAAATGAGACCAAATGATTCTACACATCAATTTACATAAGAATCAGCATTAATCTTGATATGCATGAAAATACACTAAATGCGCAATTTTCGGGCTCTCAGTACACTCATTTATATTGCTCATAATCAATTTTAAGAGAAACCATATGTTTCTACACACCAATTTACATAAGAATCAGCATTAATCTTGATATGCAAGAAAATACACTAAATGCCCAATTTTCCGGCTTTCAGTACACTCATTTATATTGCTCAGAATCAATTTTAAACGAGACCGTATGATTCTACACATCAATTTACATAAAAATCAGCATTAATCTTGATATGCATGAAAATACACTAAATGCTCAATTTTCGGGCTTACAGTACACTCATTTATATAGGATCAGAATCAATTTTAAATGAGATCATATGATTCTACACATCAATTTACATAAGAATCAGCATTAATCTTGATATGCATGAAAATACACTTAATGCGCAATATTCCAACTTTCAGTACACTCATTTATATTGCTCAGAATCAATTTTAATTGAAACCATATGATTCTACACATCAATTTACATAAGAATCAGCATTAATCTTGATATGCATGAAAATACACTAAATGCGCAATTTTCGGGCTTTCAGTACACTCCTTTATATTGCTCAGAATCAATTTTAAATGAGACCGTATGATTCTACACGTCAATTTACATAAGAATCAGCATTAATCTTGATATGCATGAAAATACACTAAATGCTCAATTTTCGGGCTTACAGTACACTCATTTATATTGAACAGAATCAATTTCAAATGAGATCATAGGATTCTACACATCAATTTACATAAGAATCAGCATTAATCTTGATATGCATGAAAATACACTAAATGCGCAATTTTCGGGTTTAAGTACACTCATTAATATTGCTCAGTAGCAATTTTAAATGAGACCGTATGTTTCTACACATCAATTTACATAAGAATCAGCATTAATCTTGATATGCATGAAAATAAACTAAATGCGCAATTTTCGGGCTTTCAGTACACTCATTTATATTGCTCAGAATCAATTTCAATTGAAACCATATGATTCTACACATCAATTTACATAAAATCAGCATTAATCTTGATATGCACGAAAATACACTAGATGCGCAGTGTTTGGTCTTTCAGTACAGTCATTCATATTGCTCAGAATCAATTTTAATTGAAACCATATGATTCTACACATCAATTTACATAAGAATCAGCATTAATCTTGATATGCATGAAAATACACTAAATGCGCAATTTTCGGGCTTTCAGTACACTCATTTATATTGCACAGAATCAATTTTAAATGAGACCATATGATTCTACACATCAATTTACATAAGAATCAGCATTAATCTTGATATGCATGAAAATACACTAAATGCGCAATTTTCGGGCTTTCAGTACACTCATTTATATTGCACAGAATCAATTTTAAATGAGACCATATGATTCTACACATCAATTTACATAAGAATCAGCATTAATCTTGATATGCATGAAAATACACTAAATGCGCAATTTTCGGGCTTTCAGTACACTCATTTATATTGCACAGAATCAATTTTAAATGAGACCATATAATTCTACACATCAATTTACATAAGAATCAGCATTAATCTTGATATGCATGAAAATACACTAAATGCGCAATTTTTGGTCTTTCAGTACACTCATTTATATTGCACAGAATCAATTTTAAATGAGACCATATGATTCTACACATCAATTTACATAAGAATCAGCATTAATCTTGATATGCATGAAAATACACTAAATGCGCAATTTTCAGGCTTTCAGTACACTCATTTATATTGCACAGAATCAATTTTAAATGAGACCATATGATTCTACACATCAATTTACATAAGAATCAGCATTAATCTTGATATGCATGAAAATACACTAAATGCGCAATTTTGGGGCTTTCAGTACATTCATTTATATTGCTCAGAATCAATTTTAATTGAAACCATATGATTCTACATATCAATTTACATAAGAATCAGCATTAATCTTGATATGCATGAAAATAAACTAAATGCGCAATTTTCGGGCTTTCAGTACACTCATTTATATTGCTCAGAATCAATTTTAAATGAGACCGTATGATTCTACACATCAATTTACATATGAATCACATTAATCTGGATATGCTTAAAAATACACTAAATGCGCAGTGTTTGGACTTTCAGTACAGTCATTTATATTGCTCAGAATCAATTTTAAATGAGACCATATTATTCTACACAACAATTTACATAAGAATCAGCATTAATCTTGATATGCATGAAAATACAATAATGCGCAATTTTCGGGCTTTCAGTACACTCCTTTATATTGCTCAGAATCAATTTTAAATGAGACCGTATGATTCTACACGTCAATTTACATAAGAATCAGCATTAATCTTGATATGCATGAAAATACACTAAATGCTCAATTTTCGGGCTTACAGTACACTCATTTATATTGAACAGAATCAATTTCAAATGAGACCATAGGATTCTACACATCAATTTACATAAGAATCAGCATTAATCTTGATATGCATGAAAATACACTAAATGCGCAATTTTCGGGTTTAAGTACACTCATTAATATTGCTCAGTAGCAATTTTAAATGAGACCGTATGTTTCTACACATCAATTTACATAAGAATCAGCATTAATCTTGATATGCATGAAAATACACTAAATGCGCAATTTTCGGGCTTTCAGTACACTCATTTATATTGATCAGAACCAATTTTAAATGAGACCATATGATTCTACACATCAATTTACATAAGAATCAGCATTAATCTTGATATGCATGAAAATACACTAAATGCGCAATTTTCAGGGCTTTCAGTACACTCATTTATATTGCTCAGAATCAATTTCAATTGAAACCATATGATTCTACACATCAATTTACATAAAATCAGCATTAATCTTGATATGCACGAAAATACACTAGATGCGCAGTGTTTGGTCTTTCAGTACAGTCATTCATATTGCTCAGAATCAATTTTAATTGAAACCATATGATTCTACACATCAATTTACATAAGAATCAGCATTAATCTTGATATGCATGAAAATACACTAAATGCGCAATTTTCGGGCTTTCAGTACACTCATTTATATTGCACAGAATCAATTTTAAATGAGACCATATGATTCTACACATCAATTTACATAAGAATCAGCATTAATCTTGATATGCATGAAAATACACTAAATGCGCAATTTTCGGGCTTTCAGTACACTCATTTATATTGCACAGAATCAATTTTAAATGAGACCATATGATTCTACACATCAAGTCAATTTACATAAGAATCAGCATTAATCTTGATATGCATGAAAATACACTAAATGCGCAATTTTCGGGCTTTCAGTACACTCATTTATATTGCACAGAATCAATTTTAAATGAGACCATATTATTCTACACATCAATTTACATAAGAATCAGCATTAATCTTGATATGCATGAAAATACACTAAATGCGCAATTTTTGGTCTTTCAGTACACTCATTTATATTGCACAGAATCAATTTTAAATGAGACCATATGATTCTACACATCAATTTACATAAGAATCAGCATTAATCTTGATATGCCTGAAAATACACTAAATGCGCAATTTTCGGGCTTTCAGTACACTCATTTATATTGCACAGAATCAATTTTAAATGAGACCATATGATTCTACACATCAATTTACATAAGAATCAGCATTAATCTTGATATGCATGAAAATACACTAAATGCGCAATTTTGGGGCTTTCAGTACATTCATTTATATTGCTCAGAATCAATTTTAATTGAAACCATATGATTCTACATATCAATTTACATAAGAATCAGCATTAATCTTGATATGCATGAAAATAAACTAAATGCGCAATTTTCGGGCTTTCAGTACACTCATTTATATTGCTCAGAATCAATTTTAAATGAGACCGTATGATTCTACACATCAATTTACATATGAATCACATTAATCTGGATATGCTTAAAAATACACTAAATGCGCAGTGTTTGGACTTTCAGTACAGTCATTTATATTGCTCAGAATCAATTTTAATTGAAACCATATGATTCTACACATCAATTTACATAAGAATCAGCATTAATCTTGATATGCATGAAAATACACTAAATGCGCAAATTTCGGGTATTTCAGTACACTCATTTATATTTCTCGAAATCAATTTTAAATGAGACCATATGATTCTACACAACAATTTACATAAGAATCAGCATTAATCTTGATATGCATGAAAATACACTAAATGCGCAATTTTCCGGCTTTCAGTATACTCATTTATATTACTCAGAATCAATTTTAAATGAGACCATATTATTCTACACATCAATTTACATAAGAATCAGCATTAATCTTGATATGCATGAAAATACACTAAATGCGCAATTTTCGGGCTTTCAGTACACTTATTTATATTGCTCAGAATCAATTTTAATTGAAACCATATGATTCTACACATCAATTTACATAAGAATCAGCTTGAATCTTGATATGCATGAAAATACACTAAATGCGCAATTTTCGGGCTTTCAGTACACTCATTTATATTGCTCAGAATCAATTTTAAAAGATGACCGTATGATTCTACACATCAATTTACATAAGAATTAGCATTAATCTTGATATGCATGAAAATACACTAAATGCGCAAATTTCGGGCTTTCAGTACACTCATTTATATTGCTCAGAATCAATTTTAAATGTAACCATATGATTCTACACATCAATTTACATAAGAATCAGCATTAATCTTGATATGCATGAAAATACACTAAATGCGCAATTTTCGGGCTTTCAGTACACTCATTTATATTGCTCAGAATCAATTTTAAATGAGACCATATGATTCTTCACATCAATTTACATAAGAATCAGCATTAATCTTGATATGCATGAAAATACACTAAATACGCAATTTTTGATATTTCAGTACACTCATTTATATTGATCAGAATCAATTTTAAATGAGACCATATGATTCTACACATCAATTTACATAAGAATCAAGCATTAATCTTGATATGCATGAAAAATACACTAAATGCGCAAGAATCATATGGTCTCATTTAAAATTGATTCTGGGCAATAAATAAATGAGTGTACTGAAAGCCCGCAAATTGCGCATTTAGTGTATTTTCATGCATATCAAGATTAATGCTGATTCTTATGTAAATTGATGTGTAGAATCATATGGTCTCATTTAAAATTGATTCCGAGCAATATAAATGAGTGTACTGAAATCCCGAAAATTGCGCATTTAGTGTATTTTCATGCATATCAAGATTAATGCTGATTCTTATGTGAATTGATGTGTAGAATCATATGGTTTCAATTAAAATTGATTCTTAACAATATAAATGAGTGTACTGAAAGCCCGAAAATTGCGCATTTAGTGTATTTTCATCCATATCAAGATTAATGCTGATTCTTATGTAACTTGATATGTAGAATCATATGGTTTCATTTAAAATTGATTCTGAGCAATATAAATGAGTGTACTGAAAGCCCCAAAATTGCGCATTTAGTGTATTTTCATGCATATCAAGATTAATGATGATTCTTATGTAAATTGATGTGTAGAATCATATGGTCTCATTTAAATTTGTTTCTGAGCAATATAAATGAGTGTGCTGAAAACCCGAAAATTGCGCATTTAGTGTATTTTCATGCGTATCAAGATTAATGCTGATTCTTATGTAAATTGATGTGTAGAATCATATGGTCTCATATGGTTTCATTTAAAATTGATTCTGAGCAATATAAACGAGTGTACTGAAAGCCCGAAAATTGCGCATTTAGTGTATTTTCATGCATATGAAGATTAATGCTGATTCTTATGTAAATTGATGTGTAGAATCATATGGTTACATTTAAAATTGATTCTGAGCAATATAAATGATTGTACTGAAAGCCCGAAAATTGCGCATTTAGTGTATTTTCATCCATATCAAGATTAATGCTGCTTCTTATGTAAATTGATGTGTACAATCATATGGTTTCATTTAAAATTGATTCTGAGCAATATAAATGAGTGTACTGAAAGCCCGAAAATTGCACATTTAGTGTATTTTCATGCATATCAAGATTAATGCTGATTATTATGTAAATTGATGTGTAGAATCATATGGTTTCATCTAAAATTGATTCTGAGCAATATAAATGAGTGTACTGAAAGCCCGAAAATTGCGCATTTAGTGTATTTTCATGCATATCAAGATTAATGCTGATTCTTATGTGAATTGATGTGTAGAATCATATGGTTTCATTTAAAATTCATTCTGAGCAATATAAATGAGTGTACTGAAAGCCCGAAAATTGCGCATTTAGTGTATTTTCATGCATATCAAGATTAATGCTGATTATTATGTAAATTGATGTGTAGAATCACATGGTCTCATTTCAAAATTGATTCTGAGCAATATAAATGAGTGTGCTGAAAGCCCGAATATTGCGCATTTAGTGTATTTTCATGCATATCAAGATTAATGCTGATTCTTATGTAAATTGATGTGTAGAATCGTATGGTCTCATTTAAAATTGATTCTGATCAATATAAATGAGTGTACTGAAATATCAAAAACTGCGCATTTAGTGTATTTTCATGCATATCAAGATTAATGCTGATTCTTATGTAAATTGATGTGTAGAATCATATGGTTACATTTAAAATTGATTCTGAGCAATATAAATGAGTGTACTGAAAGCCCGAAAATTGCGCATTTAGTGTATTTTCATGCATATCAAGATTAATGCTAATTCTTATGTAAATTGATGTGTAGAATCATACGGTCTCATTTAAAATTGATTCTGAGCAATATAAATGAGTGTACTGAAAGCCCGAAAATTGCGCATTTAGTGTATTTTCATGCATATCAAGATTAAAGCTGATTCTTATGTAAATTGATGTGTAGAATCATATGGTTTCAATTAAAATTGATTCTGAGCAATATAAATAAGTGTACTGAAAGCCCGAAAATTGCGCATTTAGTGTATTTTCATGCATATCAAGATTAATGTTGATTCTTATGTAAATTGATGAGTAGAATCATATGGTCCCATTTAAAATTGATTCTGAGCAATATAAATGAGTGTACCGAAAGCCGGAAAATTGCGCATTTAGTGTATTTTCATGCATATCAAAATTAATGCTGATTCTTATGTAAATTGATGTGTAGAATCATATGGTCTCATTTACAATTGGTTCTGATCAATATAAATGAGTGTACTGTAAGCCCGAAAACTGCGCATTTAGTGTATTTTCATGCATATCAAGATTAATGCTGATTCTTATGTAAATTGATGTGTAGAATTATTTGGTCTCATATTGTTTCATTTAAAATTAATTCTGAGCTATATAAATGAGTGTATTCTAAGCCCGAAAATTGCGCATTTAGTGTATTTTCATGCATATCAAGATTAATGCTGATTCTTATGTAAATTGATGTGTAGAATCATATGGTCTCATTTAAAATTGATTCCGAGCAATATAAATGAGTGTACTGAAAGCCCGAAAATTGCGCATTTAGTGTATTTTCATGCATATCAAGATTAATTCTGATTCTTATGTAAATTGATGTGTAGAATCATATGGTTTCAATTAAAATTGATTCTGAGCAATATAAATGACTGTACTCAAAGACCAAACACTGCGCATTTAGTGTATTTTCATGCATATCCAGATTAATGCTGATTCATATGTAAATTGATGTGTAGAATCATACGGTCTCATTTAAAATTGATTCTGAGCAAGATAAATGAGTGCACTGAAAGCCCGAAAATTGCGCATTTAGTGTATTTTCATGCATATCAAGATTAATGCTGATTCTTATGTAAATTGATATGTAGAATCATATGGTTTCATTTAAAATTGATTCTGAGCAATATAAATGAGTGTACTGAAAGCCCCAAAATTGCGCATTTAGTGTATTTTCATGCATATCAAGATTAATGCTGATTCTTATGTAAATTGATGTGTAGAATCATATGGTCTCATTTAAAATTGATTCTGAGCAATATAAATGAGTGTACTGAAAGCCCGAAAATTGCGCATTTAGTGTATTTTCATGAATATCAAGATTAATGCTGATTCTTATGTAAATTGATGTGTAGAATCATATGGTCTCATTTAAAATTGATTCTGATCAATATAAATGAGTGTACTGAAATATCAAAACTGCGTATTTAGTGTATTTTCATGCATATCAAGATTAATGCTGATTCTTATGTAAATTGAAGTGTAGAATCATACGGTCTCATTTAAAATTGATTCTGAGCAATATAAATGAGTGTACTGAAAGCCCGAAAATTGCGCATTTAGTGTATTTTCATGCATATCAAGATTAATGCTGATTCTTATATAAATTGGTATGTAGAATCATATGGTTTCATTTAAAATTGATTCTGAGCAATATAAATGAGTGTACTGAAAGCCCGAAAATGGCGCATTTAGTGTATTTTCATGCATATCAAGATTAATGATGATTCTTATGTAAATTGATGTGTAGAATCATATGGTCTCATTTAAATTTGATTCTGAGCAATATAAATGAGTGTACTGAAAGCCGGAAAATTGCGCATTTAGTGTATTTTCATGCATATCAAGATTAATGCTGATTCTTATGTAAATTGATGTGTAGAATCATATGGTCCCATTTAAAATTGATTCTGAGCAATATAAATGAGTGTACCGAAAGCCGGAAAATTGCGCATTTAGTGTATTTTCATGCATATCAAGATTAATGCTGATTCTTATGTAAATTGATGTGTAGAATCATATGGTCTGATTTAAAATTGGTTCTGATCAATATAAATGAGTGTACTGTTAGCCCGAAAATTGCGCATTTAGTGTATTTTCATGCATATCAAGATTAATGCTGATTCTTATGTAAATTGATGTGTAGAATCATATGGTCTCATTTAAAATTGATTCTGATCAATATAAATGAGTGTACTGAAAGACCAAAAACTGAGCATTTAGTGTATTTTCATGCATATCAAGATTAATGCTGATTCTTATGTAAATTGATGTGTAGAATCATACGGTCTCATATAAAATTGATTCAGAACAATATAAATGAGTGTACTGAAAGCCCGAAAATTGCGCATTTAGTGTATTTTCATGCATATCAAGATTAATGCTGATTCTTATGTAAATTGATGTGTGGAATCATATGGTCTCATTTAAAATTTATTCTGAGCAATATAAAGGAGTGTGCTGAAAGCCCGAAAATTGCGCATTTAGTGTATTTTCATGCATATCAAGATTAATGCTGATTCTTATGTAAATTGATGTGTAGAATCATATGGTCTCATTTAAAATTGATTCTGATCAATATAAATGAGTGTACTGAAAGTCCAAAAACTGCGCATTTAGTGTATTTTCATGCATATCAAGATTACTGCTGATTCTTATGTAAATTTATGTGTAGAATCATATGGTCTCATATGGTTTCATTTAAAATTGATTCTGAGCAATATAAATGAGTGTACTGAAAAGCCGAAATTGCGCATTTAGTGTATTTTCATGCATATCAAGATTAATGTTGATTCTTATGTAAATTGATGTGTAGAATCATATGGTCTCATTTAAAATTGATTCTGAGCAATATAAATGAGTGTGCTGAATGCCCGAAAATTGGGAATTACTGTATTTTCATGCGTATCAAGATTAATGCTGATTCTTATGTAAATTGATGTGTAGAATCATATGTTCTCATTTAACATTGATTCTGATCAATATAAATGAGTGTACTGAAAGTCCAAAAACTTCGCATTTAGTGTATTTTCATGCATATGAAGATTAATGCTGATTCTTATGTAAATTGATGTGTAGAATCATATGGTTACATTTAAAATTGTTTCTGAGCAATACAAATGAGTGTACTGAAAGCCCGAAAATTGCGCATTTAGTGTATTTTCATGCATATCAATATTAATGCTGATTCTTATGTAAATTGATGTGTAGAATCATATGGTTTCATTTAAAATTGATTCTGAGCAATATAAATGAGTGTTCTGAAAGCCCGAAAATTGCGCATTAATGTATTTTCATGCATATCAAGATTAATGCTGATTCTTATGTAAATTGATGTGTAGAATCATATGGTTACATTTAAAATTGATTCTGAGCAATATAAATGAGTGTACTGAAAGCCCGAAATTTGCGCATTTAGTGTATTTTCATGCATATCAAGATTAATGCTGATTCTTATGTAAATTGATGTGTAGAATCATATGGTTACATTTAAAATTGATTCTGAGCAATATAAATGAATGTACTGAAAGCCCGAAAATTGTGCATTTAGTGTATTTTCATGCATATCAAGATTAATGCTGATTCTTATGTAAATTGATTTGTAGAATCATATGGTCTCATTTAAAATTGTTTCTGATCAATATAAATGAGTGTACTGTAAGCCCGAAAATTGCGTATTTAGTGTATTTTCATGCATATCAAGATTAATGCTGATTCTTATGTAAATTGATGTGTAGAATCATATGGTCTCATTTAAAATTGATTCCGAGCAATATAAATGAGTGTACTGAAAGCCCGAAAATTGCGCATTTAGTGTATTTTCATGCATATCAAGATTAATGCTGATTCTTATGTAAATTGATGTGTAGAATCATATGGTTTCAATTAAAATTGATTCTGAGCAATATAAATGAATGTACTGAAAGACCAAACACTGCGCATTTAGTGTATTTTCATGCATATCCAGATTAATGCTGATTCATATGTAAATTGATGTGTAGAATCATACGGTCTCATTTAAAATTGACACTGAGCAATATAAATGAGTGTACTGAAAGCCCGAAAATTGCGCATTTAGTGTATTTTCATGCATATCAAGATTAATGCTGATTCTTATGTAAATTGATATGTAGAATGATATGGTTTCATTTAAAATTTATTCTGAGCAATATAAATGAGTGTACTGAAATATCAAAAACTGCGCATTTAGTGTATTTTCATGCATATCATGATTAATGCTGATTCGTATGTAAATTGATGTGTAGAATCATACGGTCTCATTTGAAATTGATTCTGAGCAATATAAATGAGTGTACTGAAAGCCCGAAAATTGCGCATTTAGTGTATTTTCATGCATATCAAGATTAATGCTGATTCTTATGTAAATTGATGTGTAGAATCATATGGTTTCATTTAAAATTGATTCTGAGCAATATAAATGAGTGTACAGAAAGCCCGAAAATTGCGCATTTAGTGTATTTTCATGCATATCAAGGTTAATGCTGATTCTTATGTAAATTGATGTGTAGAATCATATGGTTTCATTTAAAATTGATTCTGAGCAATATAAATGAGTGTACTAAAAGACCGAAAATTGCGCATTTAGTGTATTTTCATGCATATCAAGATTAATGCTGATTCTTATGTAAATTGATGTGTAGAATCTTATGGTCTCATTTGAAATTGATTCTGAGCAATATAAATGAGTGTGCTGAAAGCCCGAAAATTGCGCATTTAGTGTATTTTCATGCATATCAAGATTAATGCTGATTCTTATGTAAATTGATGTGTAGAATCATATGGTATCGTTTAAAATTGATTCTGATCACTATAAATGAGTGTTCTGAAAGACCAAAAACTGCGCATTTAGTGTATTTTCATGCATATCAAGATTAATGCTGATTCTTATGTAAATTGATGTGTAGAAACATACGGTCTCATTTAAAATTGATTCTGAGCTATATAAATGAGTGTACTTAAAGCCCCAAAATTGCGCATTAATGTATTTTCATGCATATCAAGATTAATACTGATTCTTATGTAAATTGATGTGTAGAATCATACGGACTCATTTAAAATTTATTCTGAGCAATATCAATGAGTGTACTGAAAGCTGGGATGTTGTGCATTAAGTGTATTTTCATGCATATCAAGATTAATGCTGATTCTTATGTAAATTGATGTGTAGAATCATATGGTCTAATTTAAAATTGATTCTGATCAATGTAAATGAGTGTACTGAAAGACCAAACACTGCGCATTTAGTGTATTTTCATGCATATCCAGATTAATGAAGATTCATATGTAAATTGATGTGTAGAATCATACGGTCTCATTTAAAATTGATTCTGAGCAATATAAATGAGTGTACTGAAAGCCCGAAAATTGCGCATTTAGTGTATTTTCATGCATATCAAGATTAATGCTGATTCTTATGTAAATTGATATGTAGAATCATATGGTTTCATTTAAAATTGATTCTGAGCAATATAAATGAGTGTACTGAAAGCCCGAAAATTGCGCATTTAGTGTATTTTCATGCATATCAAGATTAATGCTGATTCTTATGTAAATTGATGTGTTGAATCATATGGTCTCATTTAAAATTGATTCTGAGCAATATAAATGAGTGTACTGAAAGCCCGAAAATTGCGCATTTAGTGTATTTTCATGCATATCAAGATTAATGCTGATTCTTACGTAAATTGATGTGTAGAATCATATGGTCTTATTTAAAATTGATTCTGATCAATATAAATGAGTGTACTGAAAAATCAAAAACTGCGCATTTAGTGTATTTTCATGCATATCAAGTTTAATGCTGATTCTTATGTAAATTGATGTGTAGAATCATATGGTCTCATTTAAAATTGATTCTGATCAATATAAATGAGTGTACTGAAAGCCCGAAAATTGCGCATTTAGTGTATTTACATGCATATCAAGATTAATGCTGATTCTTATGTAAATTGATGTGTAGAATCATATGGTCTCATTTCAAATTGATTCTGATCAATATAAATGAGTGTACTGAAATATCAAAAACTGCGTATTTAGTGTATTTTCATGCATATCAAGATTAATGCTGATTCTTATGTAAATTGATGTGTAGAATCATATGGTTACATTTAAAATTGATTCTGAGCAATATAAATGAGTGTACTGAAAGCCCGAAATTTGCGCATTTAGTGTATTTTCATGCATATCAAGATTAATGCTGATTCTTATGTAAATTGATATGTAGAATCATATGGTTTCATTTAAAATTGATTCTGAGCAATATAAATGACTGTACTGAAAGACCAAACACTGCGCATTTAGTGTATTTTCATGCATATCCAGATTAATGATGATTCATATGTAAATTGATGTGTAGAATCATACGGTCTCATTTAAAATTGATTTTGAGCAATATAAATGAGTGTACTGAAAGCCCGAAAATTGCGCATTTAGTGTATTTTCATGCATATCAAGATTAATGCTGATTCTTATGTAAATTGATATGTAGAATCATATGGTTTCATTTAAAATTGATTCTGAGCAATATAAATGAGTGTACTGAAAGCCCGAAAATTGCGCATTAATGTATTTTCATGCATATCAAGATTAATGCTGATTCTTATGTAAATTGATTTGTAGAATCATATGGTCTCATTTAAAATTGATTCTGATCAATATAAATGAGTGTACTGAAATATCAAAAACTGCGCATTTAGTGTATTTTCAGCATATCAAGATTAATGCTGATTCTTATGTAAATTGATGTGTAGAATCATACGGTCTCATTTAAAATTGATTCTGAGCAATATAAATGAGTGTACTGAAAGCCCGAAAATTGCGCATTTAGTGTATTTTCATGCATATCAAGATTAATGCTGATTCTTATGTAAATTGATGTGTAGAATCATATGGTTTCATTTAAAATTGATTCTGAGCAATATAAATGAGTGTACTGAAAGCCCGAAAATTGCGCATTTAGTGTATTTTCATGCATATCAAGATTAATGCTGATTCTTATGTAAATTGATATGTAGAATCATATGGTTTCATTTAAAATTGATCCTGAGCAATATAAATGAGTGTACTGAAAGCCCGAAAATTGCGCATTTAGTGTATTTTCATGCATATCAAGATTAATGCTGATTCTTATGTAAATTGATGTGTAGAATCATATGGTTTCAATTAAAATTGATTCTGAGCAATATAAATGACTGTACTGAAAGACCAAACACTGCGCATTTAGTGTATTTTCATGCATATCCAGATTAATGCTGATTCATATGTAAATTGATGTGTAGAATCATACGGTCTCATTTAAAATTGATTCTGAGCAATATAAATGAGTGTACTGAAAGCCCGAAAATTGCGCATTTAGTGTATTTTCATGCATATCAAGATTAATGCTGATTCTTATGTAAATTGATATGTAGAATCATATGGTTTCTTTTAAAATTGATTCTGAGCAATATAAATGAGTGTACTGAAAGCCCCAAAATTGCGCATTTAGTGTATTTTCATGCATATCAAGATTAATGCAGATTCTTATGTAAATTGATGTGTAGAATCATATGGTCTCATTTAAAATTGATTCTGAGCAATATAAATGAGTGTACTGAAAGCCCGAAAATTGCGCATTTAGTGTATTTTCATGCATATCAAGATTAATGCTGATTCTTATGTAAATTGATGTGTAGAATCATATGGTCTCATTTAAAATTGATTCTGATCAATATAAATGAGTGTACTGAATTATCAAAAACTGCGTATTTAGTGTATTTTCATGCATATCAAGATTAATGCTAATTCTTATGTAAATTGATGTGTAGAATCATACGGTCTCATTTAAAATGGATTCTGAGCAATATAAATGAGTGTACTGAAAGCCCGAAAATTGCGCATTTAGTGTATTTTCATGCATATCAAGATTAATGCTGATTCTTATGTAAACTGATGTGTAGAATCATATGGTTTCTTTTAAAATTGATTCTGAGCAATATAAATGAGTGTACTGAAAGCCCGAAAATTGCGCATTTAGTGTATTTTCATGCATATCAAGATTAATGCTGATTCTTATGTAAATTGGTATGTAGAATCATATGGTTTCATTTAAAATTGATTCTGAGCAATATAAATGAGTGTACTGAAAGCCCGAAAATTGCGCATTTAGTGTATTTTCATGCATATCAAGATTAATGATGATTCTTATGTAAATTGATGTGTAGAATCATATGGTCTCATTCAAATTTGTTTCAGAGCAATATAAATGAGTGTACTGAAAGCCGGAAAATTGCGCATTTAGTGTATTTTCATGCATATCAAGATTAATGCTGATTCTTATGTAAATTGATGTGTAGAATCATATGGTCTCATATGGTTTCATTTAAAATTGATTCTGAGCAACATAAACGAGTGTACTGAAAGCCCGAAAATTGCGCATTTAGTGTATTTTCATGCATATCAAGATTAATGCTGATTCTTATGTAAATTGATGTGTAGAATCATATGGTTTCAATTAAAATTGATTCTGAGCAATATAAATGACTGTACTGAAAGACTAAACACTGCGCATTTAGTGTATTTTCGTGCATATCAAGATTAATGCTGACTCTTATGTAAATTGATGTGTAGAATCATATGGTTTCAATTAAAATTGATTCTGAGCAATATAAATGAGTGTACTGAAAGCCCGAAAATTGCGCATTTAGTGTATTTTCATGCATATCAAGATTAATGCTGATTCTTATGTAAATTGATGTGTAGAATCATATGGTTACATTTAAAATTGATTCTGTGCAATATAAATGAGTGTACTGAAAGCCCGAAAATTGCGCATTTAGTGTATTTTCATGCATATCAAGATTAATGCTGCTTCTTATGTAAATTCATGTGTAGAATCATATGGTTTCATTTAAAATTGATTCTGAGCAATATAAATGAGTGTACTGAAAGCCCGAAAATTGCAGATTTATTGTATTTTCATGCATATCAAGATTAATGCTGATTATTATGTAAATTGATGTGTAGAATCATATGGTTTCATTTAAAATTGATTCTGAGCAATATAAATGAGTGTACTGAAAGCCCGAAAATTGCGCATTTAGTGTATTTTCATGCATATCAAGATTAATGCTGATTCTTATGTAAATTGATGTGTAGAATCATATGGTCTCATTTAAAATTGATTCTGATCAATATAAATGAGTGTACTGAAAGTCCAAAAACTGCGCATTTAGTGTATTTTCATGCATATCAAGATTAATGATGATTCTTATGTAAATTGATGTGAAGAAACATATGGTTACATTTAAAATTGATTCTGACCAATATAAATGAGTGTACTGAAAGCCCGAAATTTGCGCATTTAGTGTATTTTCATGCATATCAAGATTAATGCTAATTCTTATGTAAATTGATGTGTAGAATCATACGGTCTCATTTAAAATTGATTCTGAGCAATATAAATGAGTGTACTGAAAGCCCGAAAATTGCGCATTTAGTGTATTTTCATGCATATCAAGATTAAAGCAGATTCTTATGTAAATTGATGTGTAGAATCATATGGTTTCAATTAAAATTGATTCTGAGCAATATAAATAAGTGTACTGAAAGCCCGAAAATTGCGCATTTAGTGTATTTTCATGCATATCAAGATTAATGCTGATTCTTATGTAAATTGATGTGTAGAATCATACGGTCTCATATAAAATTGATTCAGAACAATATAAATGAGTGTACTGAAAGCCCGAAAATTGCGCATTTAGTGTATTTTCATGCATATCAAGATTAATGCTGATTCTTATGTAAATTGATGTGTGGAATCATATGGTCTCATTTAAAATTGATTCTGAGCAATATAAAGGAGTGTGCTGAAAGCCCGAAAATTGCGCATTTAGTGTATTTTCATGCATATCAAGATTAATGCTGATTCTTATGTAAATTGATGTGTAGAATCATATGGTCTCATATGGTTTCATTTAAAATTGATTCTGAGCAATATAAATGAGTGTACTGAAAGCCCGAAAATTGCGCATTTAGTGTATTTTCATGCATATCAAGATTAATGCTGATTCTTATCTAAATTGATGTGTAGAATCATATGGTCTCATTTAAAATTGATTCTGATCCTATGTAAATGAGTGTGCTGAAACCCGAAAATTGCGAATTACTGTATTTTCATGCATATCAAGATTAATGCTGATTCTTATGTAAATTGATGTGTAGAATCATATGTTCTAATTTAACATTGATTCTGATCAATATAAATGAGTGTACTGAAAGTCCAAAAACTGCGCATTTAGTGTATTTTCATGCATATCAAGATTAATGCTGATTCTTATGTAAATTGATGTGTAGAATCATATGGTTACATTTAAAATTGATTCTGAGCAATATAAATGAGTGTGCTGAAAGCCCGAAAATTGCGCATTTAGTGTATTTTCATGCATATCAAGATTAATGCTGATTATTATGTAAATTGATGTGTAGAATCATATGGTCTCATTTAAAATTGATTCTGAGCAATATAAATGATTGTACTGAAAGCCGGAAAATTGCGCATTTAGTGTATTTTCATGCATATCAAGATTAATGCTGATTCTTATGTAAATTGATGTGTAGAATCACATGGTCTCATTTAAAATTGATTCTGATCAATATAAATGAGTGTACTGAAAGTCCAAAAACTGCACATTTAGTGTATTTTCATGCATATCAAGATTAATGCTGATTCTTATGTAAATTGATGTGTAGAATCATATGGTCTCATATGGTTTCATTTAAAATTGATTCTGAGCAATATAAATTAGTGTACTGAAAGCCCGAAAATTGCGCATTTAGTGTATTTTCATGCATATCAAGATTAATGCTGATTCTTATCTAAATTGATGTGTAGAATCATATGGTCTCATTTAAAATTGATTCTGATCCTATATAAATTAGTGTGCTGAAAGCCCGAAAATTGCGAATTACTGTATTTTCATGCTTATCAAGATTAATGCTGATTCTTATGTAAATTGATGTGTAGAATCATATGTTCTAATTTAACATTGATTCTGATCAATATAAATGAGTGTACTGAAAGTCCAAAAACTGCGCATTTAGTGTATTTTCATGCATATCAAGATTAATGCTGATTCTTATGTAAATTGATGTGTAGAATCATATGGTTACATTTAAAATTGATTCTGAGCAATACAAATGAGTGTACTGAAAGCCCGAAAATTTCACATTTAGTGTATTTTCATGCATATCAAGATTAATGCTGATTCTTTTGTAAATTGATGTGTAGAATCATATGGTTTCATTTAAAATTGATTCTGAGCAATATAAATGAGTGTACTGAAAGCCCGAAAATTGCGCATTTAGTGTATTTTCATGCATATCAAGATTAATGCTGATTCTTATGTAAATTGATGTGTAGAATCATATGGTCTCATTTAAAATTGATTCTGAGCAATATAAATGAGTGTACTGAAAGCCGGAAAATTGCGCATTTAGTGTATTTTCATGCATATCAAGATTAATGCTGATTCTTATGTAAATTGATTTGTAGAATCATATGGTCTCATTTAAAATTGTTTCTGATCAATATAAATGAGTGTACTGTAAGCCCGAATATAGCGCATTTAGTGTATTTTCATGCATATCAAGATTAATACTGATTCTTATGTAAATTGATGTGTAGAATCATATGGTCTCATTTAAAATTGATTCCGAGCAATATAAATGAGTGTACTGAAAGCCCGAAAATTGCGCATTTAGTGTATTTTCATGCATATCAAGATTAATGCTGATTCTAATATAAATTGATGTGTAGAATAATATGGTTTCAATTAAAATTGATTCTGAGCAATATAAATGAGTGTACTGAAAGCCCGAAAATTGCGCATTTAGTGTATTTTCATGCATATCAAGATTATTGCTGATTCTTATGTAAATTGATGTGTAGAATCATATGGTCTCATTTAACATTGATTCTGATCAATATAAATGAGTGTACTGAAATATCAAAAACTGCGCATTTAGTGTATTTTAATGCATATCAAGATTAATGCTGATTCTTATGTAAATTGATGTGTAGAATCATATGGTCTCATATGGTTCCATTTAAAATTGATTCTGAGCAATATAAATGAGTGTATTGAAAGCCCGAAAATTGCGCATTTAGTGTATTTTCATGCATATCAAGATTAATGCTGATTCTTATCTAAATTGATGTGTAGAATCATATGGTCTCATATGGTCTCATTTAAAATTGATTCTGATCCTATATAAATGAGTGTGCTGAAAGCCCGAAAATTGCGAATTACTGTATTTTCATGCATATCAAGATTAATGCTGATTCTTATGTAAATTGATGTGTAGAATCATATGTTCTAATTTAACATTGATTCTGATCAATATAAATGAGTGTACTGAAAGTCCAAAAACTGCGCATTTAGTGTATTTTCATGCATATCAAGATTAATGCTGATTCTTATGTAAATTGATGTGTAGAATCACATGGTTACATTTAAAATTGATTCTGAGCAATACAAATGAGTGTACTGAAAGCCCGAAAATTTCGCATTTAGTGTATTTTCATGCATATCAAGATTAATGCTGATTCTTTTGTAAATTGATGTGTAGAATCATATGGTTTCATTTAAAATTGATTCTGAGCAATATAAATGAGTGTACTGAAAGCCGGAAAATTGCGCATTTAGTGTATTTTCATGCATATCAAGATTAATGCTGATTCTTATGTAAATTGATTTGTAGAATCATATGGTCTCATTTAAAATTGTTTCTGATCAATATAAATGAGTGTACTGTAAGCCCGAATATAGCGCATTTAGTGTATTTTCATGCATATCAAGATTAATGCTGATTCTTATGTAAATTGATGTGTAGAATCATATGGTCTCATTTAAAATTGATTCCGAGCAATATAAATGAGTGTACTGAAAGCCCGAAAATTGCGCATTTAGTGTATTTTCATGCATATCAAGATTAATGCTGATTCTTATATAACTTGATGTGTAGAATCATATGGTTTCAATTAAAATTGATTCTGAGCAGTATAAATGAGTGTACTGAAAGCCCGAAAATTGCGCATTTAGTGTATTTTCATGCATATCAAGATTATTGCTGATTCTTATATAAATTGATGTGTAGAATCATATGGTCTCATTTAAAATTGATTCTGATCAATATAAATGAGTGTACTGAAATATCAAAAACTGCGCATTTAGTGTATTTTAATGCATATCAAGATTAATGCTGATTCTTATGTAAATTGATGTGTAGAATCATACGGTCTCATTTAAAATTGATTCTGAGCAATATAAATGAGTGTACAGAAATCCCGAAAATTGCGCATTTAGTGTATTTTCATGCATATCAAGATTAATGCTGATTCTTATGTAAATTGATGTGTAGAATCACATGGTTTCATTTAAAATTGATTCTGAGCAATATAAATGAGTGTACTAAAAGACCGAAAATTGCGCATTTAGTGTATTTTCATGCATATCAAGATTAATGCTGATTCTTATGTAAATTGATCTGTAGAATCATATGGTCTCATTTAAAATTGATTCTGAGCAATATAAATGAGTGTGCTGAAAGCCCGAAAATTGCGCATTTAGTGTAATTTCATGCATATCAAGATTAATGCTGATTCTTATGTAAATTGATGTGTAGAATCATATGGTATCGTTTAAAATTGATTCTGATCAATATAAATGAGTGTTCTGAAAGACCAAAAACTGCGCATTTAGTGTATTTTCATGCATATCAAGATTAATGCTGATTCCTATGTAAATTGATGTGTAGAAACATACGGACTCATTTAAAATTGATTCTGATCAATATAAATGAGTGTACTTAAAGCCCAAAAATTGCGCATTAATGTATTTTCATGCATATCAAGATTAATACTGATTCTTATGTAAATTGATGTGTAGAATCATACGGTCTCATTTAAAATTGATTCTGAGCAATATAAATGAGTGTACAGAAAGCCCGAAAATTGCGCATATAGTGTATTTTCATGCATATCAAGATTAATGCTGATTCTTATGTAAATTGATGTGTAGAATCATATGGTTTCATTAAAATTGATTCTGAGCAATATAAATGAGTGTACTAAAAGACCGAAAATTGCGCATTTAGTGTATTTTCATGCATATCAAGATTAATGCTGATTCTTATGTAAATTGATGTGTAGAATCATATGGTTTCAATTGAAATTGATTCTGAGCAATATAAATGAGTGTACTGAAAGCCTGAAAATTGCGCATTTAGTGTATTTTCATGCATATCAAGATTAATGCTGATTCTTATGTAAATTGATGTGTAGAATCATATGGTCTCATTTAAAATTGATTCTGAGCAATAGAAATGACTGTACTGAGTGACTGAAAATTGCGCATTTAGTGTATTTTCATGCATATCAAGATAGATGCTGATTCTTATGTAAATTGATGTGTAGAATCATATGGTATCATTTAAAATTGATTCTGATCAATATAAATGAGTGTACTGAAAGACCAAAAACTGCGCATTTAGTGTATTTTCATGCATATCAAGATTAATGCTGATACTTATGTAAATTGATGTGTAGAATCATATGGTCTCATTTAAAATTGATTCTGAGCAATATAAATGAGTTTACTGAAAGCCTGAAAATTGCGCATTTAGTGTATTTTCATGCATATCAAGATTAATGCTGATTCTTATGTAAATTGATGTGTAGAATCATATGGTCTCATTTAAAATTGATTCTGAGCAATAGAAATGACTGTACTGAAAGCCCGAAAATAGCGCATTTAGTGTATTTTCATGCATATCAAGATTAATGCTGATTCTTTTGTAAATTGATGTGTAGAATCATATGGTCTCATTTAAAATTGATTCTGAGCAATATAAATGAGTGTACTGAAAGCCGGAAAATTGCGCACTTAGTGTATTTTCATGCATATCAAGATTAATGCTGATTCTTATGTAAATTGATGTGTAGAATCATGGTTTCTTTTAAATTTGATTCTGAGCAATATAAATGACTGTACTGAAAGAACAAACACTACGCAATTAGTGTATTTTCATGCATATCAAGATTAATGTTGATTCTTATGTAAATTGATGTGTAGAATCATACGGTCTCATTTAAAATTGATTCTGATCAATATAAATGAGTGTACTGAAATATCAAAAACTGCGCATTTAGTGTATTTTAATGCATATCAAGATTAATGCTGATTCTTATGTAAATTGATGTGTAGAATCATATGGTCTCATCTAAAATTGATTCTGATCAATATAAATGAGTGTACTGAAATATCAAAAACTGCGCATTTAGTGTATTTTAATGCATATCAAGATTAATGCTGATTCTTATGTAAATTGATGTGTAGAATCATACGGTCTCATTTAAAATTGATTCTGAGCAATATAAATGAGTGTACTAAAAGACCGAAAATTGCGCATTTAGTGTATTTTCATGCATATCAAGATTAATGCTGATTCTTATGTAAATTGATCTGTAGAATCATATGGTCTCATTTAAAATTGATTCTGAGCAATATAAATGAGTGTGCTGAAAGCCCGAAAATTGCGCATTTAGTGTATTTTCATGCATATCAAGATTAATGCTGATTCTTATGTAAATTGATGTGTAGAATCATATGGTATCGTTTAAAATTGATTCTGATCAATATAAATGAGTGTTCTGAAAGACCAAAAACTGCGCATTTAGTGTATTTTCATGCATATCAAGATTAATGCTGATTCCTATGTAAATTGATGTGTAGAAACATACGGACTCATTTAAAATTGATTCTGATCAATATAAATGAGTGTACTTAAAGCCCAAAAATTGCGCATTAATGTATTTTCATGCATATCAAGATTAATACTGATTCTTATGTAAATTGATGTGTAGAATCATACGGTCTCATTTAAAATTGATTCTGAGCAATATAAATGAGTGTACAGAAAGCCCGAAAATTGCGCATATAGTGTATTTTCATGCATATCAAGATTAATGCTGATTCTTATGTAAATTGATGTGTAGAATCATATGGTTTCATTAAAATTGATTCTGAGCAATATAAATGAGTGTACTAAAAGACCGAAAATTGCGCATTTAGTGTATTTTCATGCATATCAAGATTAATGCTGATTCTTATGTAAATTGATGTGTAGAATCATATGGTTTCAATTGAAATTGATTCTGAGCAATATAAATGAGTGTACTGAAAGCCTGAAAATTGCGCATTTAGTGTATTTTCATGCATATCAAGATTAATGCTGATTCTTATGTAAATTGATGTGTAGAATCATATGGTCTCATTTAAAATTGATTCTGAGCAATAGAAATGACTGTACTGAGTGACTGAAAATTGCGCATTTAGTGTATTTTCATGCATATCAAGATAGATGCTGATTCTTATGTAAATTGATGTGTAGAATCATATGGTATCATTTAAAATTGATTCTGATCAATATAAATGAGTGTACTGAAAGACCAAAAACTGCGCATTTAGTGTATTTTCATGCATATCAAGATTAATGCTGATACTTATGTAAATTGATGTGTAGAATCATATGGTCTCATTTAAAATTGATTCTGAGCAATATAAATGAGTTTACTGAAAGCCTGAAAATTGCGCATTTAGTGTATTTTCATGCATATCAAGATTAATGCTGATTCTTATGTAAATTGATGTGTAGAATCATATGGTCTCATTTAAAATTGATTCTGAGCAATAGAAATGACTGTACTGAAAGCCCGAAAATAGCGCATTTAGTGTATTTTCATGCATATCAAGATTAATGCTGATTCTTTTGTAAATTGATGTGTAGAATCATATGGTCTCATTTAAAATTGATTCTGAGCAATATAAATGAGTGTACTGAAAGCCGGAAAATTGCGCACTTAGTGTATTTTCATGCATATCAAGATTAATGCTGATTCTTATGTAAATTGATGTGTAGAATCATGGTTTCTTTTAAATTTGATTCTGAGCAATATAAATGACTGTACTGAAAGAACAAACACTACGCAATTAGTGTATTTTCATGCATATCAAGATTAATGTTGATTCTTATGTAAATTGATGTGTAGAATCATACGGTCTCATTTAAAATTGATTCTGATCAATATAAATGAGTGTACTGAAATATCAAAAACTGCGCATTTAGTGTATTTTAATGCATATCAAGATTAATGCTGATTCTTATGTAAATTGATGTGTAGAATCATATGGTCTCATCTAAAATTGATTCTGATCAATATAAATGAGTGTACTGAAATATCAAAAACTGCGCATTTAGTGTATTTTAATGCATATCAAGATTAATGCTGATTCTTATGTAAATTGATGTGTAGAATCATACGGTCTCATTTAAAATTGATTCTGAGCAATATAAATGAGTGTACTGAAAGCCCGAAAATTGCGCATTTAGTTTATTTTCATGCATATCAAGAATAATGCTGATTCTTATGTAAATTGATGTGTAGAATAATATGGTTTCATTTAAAATTGATTCTGAGCAATATAAATGAGTGTACAGAAAGCCCGAAAATTGCGCATTTAGTGTATTTTCATGCATATCAAGATTAATGCTGATTCTTATGTAAATTGATGTGTAGAATCATATGGTTTCAATTGAAATTGATTCTGAGCAATATAAATGAGTGTACTGAAAGCCTGAAAATTGCGCATTTAGTGTATTTTCATGCATATCAAGATTAATGCTGATTCTTATGTAAATTGATGTGTAGAATCATATGGTCTCATTTAAAATTGATTCTGAGCAATAGAAATGACTGTACTGAGTGACTGAAAATTGCGCATTTAGTGTATTTTCATGCATATCAAGATTAATGCTGATTCTTATGTAAATTGATGTGTAGAATCATATAGTATCATTTAAAATTGTTTCGGATCAATATAAATGAGTGTACTGAAAGACCAAAAACTGCGCATTTAGTGTATTTTCATGCATATCAAGATTAATGCTGATTCTTATGTAAATTGATGTGAAGAAACATACGGTCTCATTTAAAATTGATACTGAGCAATATAAATGAGTGTACTTAAAGCGCGAAAATTGCGCATTTAGTGTATTTTCATGCATATCAAGATTAATGCTGATTCTTATGTAAATTGATGTGTAGAATCATATGGTCTCATTTGAAATTGATTCTGATCAATATAAATGAGTGTACTGTAAGCCCGAATATTGAGCAGTTAGTGTATTTTCATGCATATGAAGATTAATGCTGATTCTTATGTAAATTGACGTGTAGAATCATATGGTTTCAATTAAAATTGATTCTGAGCAATATAAATGAGTGTACTGAAAGCCCGAAAATTGCGCATTTAGTGTATTTTCATGCATATCAAGATTAATGCTGATACTTATGTAAATTGATGTGTAGAATCATATGGTCTCATTTAAAATTGATTCTGAGCAATATAAATGAGTGTACTGAAAGCCCGAAAATTGCGCATTTAGTGTATTTTCATGCATATCAAGATTAATGCTGATTCTTATGTAAATTGATGTGTAGAATCATATGGTCTCATTTAAAATTGATTCTGAGCAATAAAAATGACTGTACTGAAAGACCGAAAATTGCGCATTTAGTGTATTTTCATGCATATCAAGATTAATGCTGATTCTTATGTAAATTGATGTGTAGAATCATATGGTCTCATTTAAAATTGATTCTGATCAATATAAATGAGTGTACTGAAAGACCAAAAC
The DNA here is from genome assembly GCA_037127315.1 of Ascarosepion bandense. Lineage (NCBI taxonomy): Eukaryota > Metazoa > Mollusca > Cephalopoda > Sepiida > Sepiidae > Ascarosepion > Ascarosepion bandense. Next base: position 63,486 of record JBBBDQ010002682.1, on the reverse strand, counting down.
TGCGCATTTAGTGTATTTTCATGCATATCAAGATTAATGCTGATTCTTATGTAAATTGATGTGTAGAATCATATGGTCTCATTTAAAATTGATTCTGAGCAATAGAAATGACTGTACTGAAAGACCAAAACTGCGCATTTAGTGTATTTTCATGCATATCAAGATTAATGCTGATTCTTATGTAAATTAATGTGTAGAAACATACGGTCTCATTTAAAATTGATTCTGAGCAATATAAATGAGTGTACTGAAAGTTGGAATATTGCGCATTAAGTGCATTTTCATGCATATCAAGATTAATGCTGAATCTTATGCAAATTGATGTGTAGAATCATATGATCTCATTTAAAATTGATTCTGATCCTATATAAATGAGTGTACTGTAAGCCCGAAAATTGAGCATTTACTGTATTTTCATGCATATCAAGATTAATGCTGATTCTTATGTAAATTGACGTGTAGAATCATACGGTCTCATTTAAAATTGATTCTGAGCAATATAAATGAGTGTACTGAAAGTTGGAATATTGCGCATTAAGTGCATTTTCATGCATATCAAGATTAATGCTGAATCTTATGCAAATTGATGTGTAGAATCATATGATCTCATTTAAAATTGATTCTGATCCTATATAAATGAGTGTACTGTAAGCCCGAAAATTGAGCATTTAGTGTATTTTCATGCATATCAAGATTAATGCTGATTCTTATGTAAATTGATGTGTAGAATCATGGTTTCTTTTAAATTTGATTCCTAGCAATATGAATGACTGTACTGAAAGACCAAACACTACGCATTTAGTGTATTTTCATGCATATCAAGATTAATGTTGATTCTTATGCAAATTGATGTGTAGAATCATACGGTCTCATTTAAAATTGATTCTGAGCAATATAAATGAGTGTGCTGAAAGCCCGAATATTGCGCATTTAGTGTATTTTCATGCATATCAAGATTAATGCTGATTCTTATGTAAATTGACGTGTATAATCATACGGTCTCATTTAAAATTGATTCTGAGCAATATAAATGAGTGTACTGAAAGCCCCAAAATTGCGCATTTAGTGTATTTTCATGCATATCAAGATTAATGCTGATTCTTATGTAAATTGATGTGTAGAATCATATGGTCTCTTTTAAAATTGATACTGAGCAATATAAATGAGTGTACTGAAAGCCGGAAAATTGCGCATTTAGTGTATTTTCATGCATATCAAGATTAATGCTGATTCTTATGTAAATTGGTGTGTAGAATCATATGGTCACATTTAAAATTGACTCCGAGCGACATAAATGAGTGTACTGAAAGCCGGAAAATTGCGCATTTAGTGTATTTTCAACCATATCAAGATTAATGCTGATTCTTATGTAAATTGATGTGTAGAATCATATGGTGTCATTTAAACTTCTTCCTGAGCAATATAAATGAGTGTACTGAAAGCCCGAAAATTGCGCATTTAGTGTATTTTCATGCATATCAAGATTAATGCTGATTCTTATGTAAATTGATGTGTAGAATCATATGGTCTCATTTAAAATTCATTCTGATCAATATAAATGAGTGTACTGTAAGCCCGAAAATTGCGCATTTAGTGTATTTTCATGCATATCAAGATTAATGCTGATTCTTATGTAAATTGAAGTGCAGAATCATACGGTCTCATTTAAAATTGATTCTGAGAAATATAAATGAGTGTACTGAAAGCCCGAAAATTGCGCATTTAGTGTATGTTCATGCATATCAAGATGAATGCTGATTCTTATGTAAATTGGTATGTAGAATCATATGGTTTCATTTAAAATTGATTCTGAGCAATATAAATGAGTGTACTGAAAGCCCGAAAATTGCGCATTTAGTGTATTTTCATGCATATCAAGATTAATGATGATTCTTATGTAAATTGATGTGTAGAATCATATGGTCTCATTTAAATTTGATTCTGAGCAATATAAATGAGTGTACTGAAAGCCGGCAAATTGCGCATTTAGTGTATTTTCATGCATATCAAGATTAATGCTGATTCTTATGTAAATTGATGTGTAGAATCATATGGTCTCATATAGTTTCATTTAAAATTGATTCTGAGCAATATAAACGAGTGTACTGAAAGCCCGAAAATTTCGCATTAATGTATTTTCATGCATATCAAGATTAATGCTGATTCTTATGTAAATTGATGTGTAGAATCATATAGTTTCAATTAAAATTGATTCTGAGCAATATAAATGACTGTACTGAAAGACCAAACACTGCGCATTTAGTGTATTTTCGTGTATATCAAGATTAATGCTGATTCTTATGTAAATTGATGTGTAGAATCATATGGTTTCAATTAAAATTGATTCTGAGCAATATAAATGAGTGTACTGAAAGTCCGAAAATTGCGCATTTAGTGTATTTTCATGCATATCAAGATTAATGCCGATTTTTATGTAAATTGATGTGTAGAATCATATGGTCCCATTTAAAATTGATTCACAGCAATATAAATGAGTGTACCGAAAGCCGGACAATTGGGCATTTAGTGTATTTTCATGCATATCAAGATTAATGCTGATTCTTATGTAAATTGATGTGTAGAATCATATGGTTTCAATTAAAATTGATTCTGTGCAATATAAATGAGTGTACTGAAAGTCCGAAAATTGCGCATTTAGTGTATTTTCATGCATATCAAGATTAATGCTGATTATTATGTAAATTGATGTGTAGAATCATATGGTTTCATTTAAAATTGATTCTGAGCAATATAAATGAGTGTACTGAAAGCCCGAAAATTGCGCATTTAGTGTATTTTCATGCATATCAAGATTAATGCTGATTCTTATGTAAATTGATGTGTAGAATCATATGGTTTCATTTAAAATTCATTCTGACCAATATAAATGAGTGTACTGAAAGCCCGAATATTGCGCATTTAGTGTATTTTCATGCATATCAAGATTAATGCTGATTATTATGTAAATTGATGTGTAGAATCACATGGTCTCATTTCAAAATTGATTCTGAGCAATATAAATGAGTGTGCTGAAAGCCCGAAAATTGCGCATTTAGTGTATTTTCATGCATATCAAGATTAATGTTGATTCTTATGTAAATTGATGTGTAGAATCATATGGTCTCATTTAAAATTGGTTCTGATCAATATAAATGAGTGTACTGTAAGCCCGAAAATTGCGCATTTAGTGTATTTTCATGCATATCAAGATTAATGCTGATTCTTATGTAAATTGATGTGTAGAATCATATGGTCTCATTTAAAATTGATTCTGATCAATATAAATGAGTGTACTGAAAGACCAAAACTGCGCATTTAGTGTATTTTCATGCTTATCAAGATTAATGCTGATTCTTATGTAAATTGATGTGTAGAATCATACGGTCTCATATAAAATTGATTCAGAACAATATAAATGAGTGTACTGAAAGCCCGACAATTTCGCATTTAGTGTATTTTCATGCATATCAAGATTAATGCTGATTCTTATGTAAATTGATGTGTAGAATCATACGGTCTCATTTAAAATTGATTCTGAGCAATATAAATGAGTGTACTGAAAGCCCGACAATTTCGCATTTAGTGTATTTTCATGCATATCAAGATTAATGCTGATTCTTATGTAAATTGATGTGTAGAATCATATGGTTTCATTTAAAATTGATTCTGAGCAATATAAATGAGTGTACTGAAAGCCCGAAAATTGCGCATTTAGTGTATTTTCATGCATATCAAGATTAATGCTGATTCTTATGTAAATTGATATGTAGAATCATATGGTTTCATTTAAAATTGATTCTGAGCAATATAAATGAGTGTACTGAAAGCCCGAAAATTGCGCATTTAGTGTATTTTCATGCATATCAAGATTAATGCTGATTCTTATGTAAATTGATGTGTAGAATCATATGGTCTCATTTAAAATTGATTCTGAGCAATATAAATGAGTGTACTGAAAGCCCGAAAATTGCGCATTTAGTGTATTTTCATGCATATCAAGATTAATGCTGATTCTTATGTAAATTGATGTGTAGAATCATATGGTCTCATTTAAAATTGATTCTGATCAATATAAATGAGTGTACTGAAATATCAAAAACTGCGCAATTAGTGTATTTTCATGCATATCAAGATTAATGCTGATTCTTATGTAAATTGATGTGTAGAATCATACGGTCTCATTTAAAATTGATTCTGAGCAATATAAATGAGTGTACTGAAAGCCCGACAATTTCGCATTTAGTGTATTTTCATGCATATCAAGATTAATGCTGATTCTTATGTAAATTGATGTGTAGAATCATATGGTTTCATTTAAAATTGATTCTGAGCAATATAAATGAGTGTACTGAAAGCCCGAAAATTGCGCATTTAGTGTATTTTCATGCATATCAAGATTAATGCTGATTCTTATGTAAATTGATATGTAGAATCATATGGTTTCATTTAAAATTGATTCTGAGCAATATAAATGAGTGTACTGAAAGCCCGAAAATTGCGCATTTAGTGTATTTTCATGCATATCAAGATTAATGCTGATTCTTATGTAAATTGATGTGTAGAATCATATGGTCTCATTTAAAATTGATTCTGAGCAATATAAATGAGTGTACTGAAAGCCCGAAAATTGCGCATTTAGTGTATTTTCATGCATATCAAGATTAATGCTGATTCTTATGTAAATTGATGTGTAGAATCATATGGTCTCATTTAAAATTGATTCTGATCAATATAAATGAGTGTACTGAAATATCAAAAACTGCGCAATTAGTGTATTTTCATGCATATCAAGATTAATGCTGATTCTTATGTAAATTGATGTGTAGAATCATACGGTCTCATTTAAAATTGATTCTGAGCAATATAAATGAGTGTACTGAAAACCCGACAATTTCGCATTTAGTGTATTTTCATGCATATCAAGATTAATGCTGATTCTTATGTAAATTGATGTGTAGAATCATATGGTTTCATTTAAAATTGATTCTGAGCAATATAAATGAGTGTACTGAAAGCCCGAAAATTGCGCATTTAGTGTATTTTCATGCATATCAAGATTAATGCTGATTCTTATGTAAATTGATATGTAGAATCATATAGTTTCATTTAAAATTGATTCTGAGCAATATAAATGAGTGTACTGAAAGCCCGAAAATTGCGCATTTAGTGTATTTTCATGCATATCAAGATTAATGCTGATTTTTATGTAAATTGATGTGTAGAATCATATGGTCTCACTTAAATTTGATTCTGAGCAATATAAATGAGTGTACTGAAAGCCGGAAAATTGCGCATTTAGTGTATTTTCATGCATATCAAGATTAATGCAGATTCTTATGTAAATTGATGTGTAGAATCATATGGTCTCATATTGTTTCATTTAAAATTAATCCTGGGCAATATAAATGAGTGTATTCTAAGCCCGAAAATTGCGCATTTAGTGTATTTTCATGCATATCAAGATTAATGCTGATTCTTATGTAAATTGATGTGTAGAATCATATGGTCTCATTTAAAATTGATTCTGAGTAATATAAATGAGTGTACTGAAAGCCCGAAAATTGCGCATTTAGTGTATTTTCATGCATATCAAGATTAATGCTGATTCTTATGTAAATTGATGTGTAGAAGCATATGGTCTCATTTAAAATTGATTCCGAGCAATATAAATGACTGTACTGAAATACCAAACACTGCGCATTTAGTGTATTTTCATGCATATCCAGATTAATGCTGATTCATATGTAAATTGATGTGTAGAATCATACGGTCTAATTTTAAATTGATTCTGAGCAATATAAATGAGTGTGCTGAAAGCCCGAAAATTGCGAATTACTGTATTTTCATGCATATCAAGATTAATGCTGATTCTTATGTAAATTGATGTGTAGAATCATATGTTCTCATTTAACATTGATTCTGATCAATATAAATGAGTGTACTGAAAGTCCAAAAACTGCGCATTTAGTGTATTTTCATGCATATCAAGATTAATGCTGATTCTTATGTAAATTGATGTGTAGAATCATATGGTCTCCTTTAAAATTGATTCTGAGCAATATAAATGAGTGTGCTGAAAGCCCGAAAATTGCGAATTACTCTATTTTCATGCATATCAAGATTAATGCTCTTTCTAATGTTAATTGATGTGTAGAATCATATGTTCTCATTTAACATTGATTCTGATCAATATAAATGAGTGTACTGAAAGTCCAAAAACTGCGCATTTAGTGTATTTTCATGCATATCAAGATTAATGCTGATTCTTATGTAAATTGATGTGTAGAATCATATGGTCTCATTTAAAATTGATTCTGAGCAATATAAATGAGTGTAATGAAAGCCAGAAAATTGCGCATTTAGTGTATTTTCATACATATCAAGATTAATGCTGATTCTTATGTAAATTGATATGTAGAATCATATGGTTTCATTTAAAATTGACTCCGAGCGACATAAATGAGTGTACTGAAAGGCCGAAAATTGCGCATTTAGTGTATTTTCATGCATATCAAGATTAATGCTGATTCTTATGTAAATTGATGTGTAGAATCATACGGTTTCATTTAAAATTCATTCTGAGCAATATAAATGAGTGTACTGAAAGCCCGAAAATTGAGCATTTAGTGTATTTTCATGCATATCAAGATTAATGCTGATTATTATGTAAATTGATGTGTAGAATCACATGGTCTCATTTCAAAATTGATTCTGAGCAATATAAATGAGTGTGCTGAAAGCCCGAAATTTGCGCATTTAGTGTATTTTCATGCATATCAAGATTAATGCTGATTCTTATGTAAATTGATGTGTAGAATCATATGGTCTCATTTAAAATTGATTCTGATCAATATATATGAGTGTACTGGAAGTCCAAAAACTGCGCATTTAGTGTATTTTCATGCATATCAAGATTAATGCTGATTCTTATGTAAATTGATGTGTAGAATCATATGGTTACATTTAAAATTGATTCTGAGCAATATAAATGAGTGTACTGAAAGCCCGAAATTTGCGCATTTAGTGTATTTTCATGCATATCAAGATTAATGCTAATTCTTATGTAAAATGATGTGTAGAATCATACGGTCTCATTAAAAATTGATTCTGAGCAATATAAATGAGTGTACTGAAATCCCGAAAATTGCGCATTTAGTGTATTTTCATGCATATCAAGATTAATGCTCATTCTTATGTAAATTGATGTGTAGAATCATATGGTTTCAATTAAAATTGATTCTGAGCAATATAAATGACTGTACTGAAAGACAAAACACTGCGCATTTAGTGTATTTTCGTGCATATGAAGATTAATGCTGATTCTTATGTAAATTGATGTGTAGAATCATATGGTTTCAATTAAAATTGATTCTGAGCAATATAAATGAGTGTACTGAAAGCCCGAAAATTGCGCATTTAGTGTATTTTCATGCATATCAAGATTAATGCTGATTCTTATGTAAATTGATGTGTAGAATCATATGGTCCCATTTAAAATTGATTCTGAGCAATATAAATGAGTGTACCGAAAGCCGGAAAATTGCGCATTTAGTGTATTTTCATGCATATCAAGATTAATGCTGATTCTTATGTAAATTGATATGTAGAATCATATGGTTTCATTTAAAATTGATTCTGAGCAATATAAATGAGTGTACTGAAAGCCCGAAAATTGCACATTTAGTGTATTTTCATGCATATCAAGATTAATGCTGATTATTATGTAAATTGATGTGTAGAATCATATGGTTTCATTTAAAATTGATTCTGAGCAATATAAATGAGTGTACTGAAAGCCCGAAAATTGCGCATTTAGTGTATTTTCATGCATATCAAGATTAATGCTGATGCTTATGTAAATTGATGTGTAGAATCATACGGTTTCATTTAAAATTCATTCTGAGCAATATAAATGAGTGTACTGAAAGCCCGAATATTGCGCATTTAGTGTATTTTCATGCATATCAAGATTAATGCTGATTATTATGTAAATTGATGTGTAGAATCACATGGTCTCATTTCAAAATTGATTCTGAGCAATATAAATGAGTGTGCTGAAAGCCCGAATATTGCGCATTTAGTGTATTTTCATGCATATGAAGATTAATGCTGATTCTTATGTAAATTGATGTGTAGAATCATATGGTTTCAATTAAAATTGATTCTGAGCAATATAAATGAGTGTACTGAAAGCCCGAAAATTGCGCATTTAGTGTATTTTCATGCATATCAAGATTAATGCTGATTCTTATGTAAATTGATGTGTAGAATCATACGGTTTCATTTAAAATTCATTCTGAGCAATATCAATGAGTGTACTGAAAGCCCGAAAATTGCGCATTTAGTGTATTTTCATGCATATCAAGATTAATGCTGATTATTATGTAAATTGATGTGTAGAATCACATGGTCTCATTTCAAAATTGATTCTGAGCAATATAAATGAGTGTGCTGAAAGCCCGAATATTGCGCATTTAGTGTATTTTCATGCATATGAAGATTAATGCTGATTCTTATGTAAATTGATGTGTAGAATCATATGGTTTCAATTAAAATTGATTCTGAGCAATATAAATGAGTGTACTGAAAGCCCGAAAATTGCGCATTTAGTGTATTTTCATGCATATCAAGATTAATGCTGATTCTTATGTAAATTGATGTGTAGAATCATATGGTCCCATTTAAAATTGATTCTGAGCAATATAAATGAGTGTACCGAAAGCCGGAAAATTGCGCATTTAGTGTATTTTCATGCATATCAAGATTAATGCTGATTCTTATGTAAATTGATGTGTAGAATCATATGGTTTCATTTAAAATTGATTCTGAGCAATATAAATGAGTGTACTGAAAGCCCGAAAATTGCACATTTAGTGTATTTTCATGCATATCAAGATTAATGCTGATTATTATGTAAATTGATGTGTAGAATCATATGGTTTCATTTAAAATTGATTCTGAGCAATATAAATGAGTGTACTGAAATCCCGAAAATTGCGCATTTAGTGTATTTTCATGCATATCAAGATTAAAGCTCATTCTTATGTAAATTGATGTGTAGAATCATATGGTTTCAATTAAAATTGATTCTGAGCAATATAAATAAGTGTACTGAAAGCCCGAACATTGCGCATTTAGTTTATTTTCATGCATATCAAGATTAATGCTGATTCTTATGAAAATTGATGTGGAGAATCATATGGTTTCAATTAAAATTGATTCTGAGCAATATAAATGAGTGTACTGAAAGCCCGAAAATTGCGCATTTAGTGTATTTTCATGCATATCAAGATTAATGCTGATTCTTATGTAAATTGATGTGTAGAATCATATAGTCTCATTTAAAATTGATTCTGATCAATATAAATGAGTGTACTGAAATATCAAAACTGCGCATTTAGTGTATTTTCATGCATATCAAGATTAATGCTGATTCTTATGTAAATTGATGTGTAGAATCATACGGTCTCATTTAAAATTGATTCTGAGCAATATAAATGAGTGTACTGAAAGCCCAAAAATTGCGCATTTAGTGTATTTTCAAGCATATCAAGATTAATGCTGATTCTTATGTAAATTGATATGTAGAATCATATGGTTTCATTTAAAATTCACTCCGAGCGACATAAATGAGTGTACTGAAAGCCCGAAAATTGCGCATTTAGTGTATTTTCATGCATATCAAGATTAATGCTGATTCTTATGTAAATTGATGTGTAGAATCATATGGTCTCATTTGAAATTAATTCTGCTCAATATAAATGAGTGTACTGAAAGTCCAAAAACTGCGCATTCAGTGTATTTTCATGCATATCAAGATTAATGATGATTCTTTTGTAAATTGATGTGTAGAATCATGTGGTCTCATTTAAAATTGATTCTGAGCAATATAAACGCGTGTACTGAAAGCCCGAAAATTGCGCGTTTAGTGTATTTTCATACATATCAAGATTAATGAAGATTCTTTGTAAATTGATGTGTAGAATGATATGGTTTCATTTAAAATTGATTCTGAGCAATATAAATGAGTGGACTGAAAGTCCGAAAATTGCGCATTTAGTGTATTTTCATGAATATCAAGATTAATGCTGATTCTTATGTAAATTGATGTGTAGAATCATATGGTCTCATTTTAAATTAATTCTGATCAATATAAATGAGTGTACTGAGAGACCAAATACTGCGCATTTAGTATATTTTCATGCCTGTCAAGATTAATGCTGATTCTTATGTAAATTGATGTGTAGAATCATACGGTCTCATTTAAAATTGATTCTGAGCAATATAAATGAGTGTACTGAAAGCCCGAAAATTGCGCATTTAGTGTATTTTCATGCATATCATGATTAATGCTGATTCTTATGTAAATTGATGTGTAGAATCATATGGTCTCATTTCAAATTGATTCTAAGCAATATAAATGAGTGTACTGAACGCCCGAAATTTGCGCATTTAGTGTATTTTCAGCATATCAAGATTAATGCTGATTCTTATGTAAATTGATGTGTAGAATCATATGGTTTCATTTAAAATTGATTCTGAGCAATATAAATGAGTGTATTGAAAGCCAGAAAATTGCGCATTTAGTGTATTTTCATGCATATCAAGATTAATGCTGATTCTTATGTAAATGGTTATGTAGTAGCATATGGTCTCATTTAAAATTGATTCTGAGCAATATAAATGAGTGTACCGAAAGCCCGAAAATTGCGCGTTTTGTACATTTTCATGCATATCAAAATTAATCCTGATTCTTGTGTAAATTGATGTGTAGAAGCATATAGTCTCATTTGAAATTGATTCTGATCAATATAAATGAGTGTACTGAAAGACCAAAAACTGCGCATTTAGTGTATTTTCATGCATATGAAGCGTAATGCTGATTATTATGTAAATTGATGTGTAGAATCAGACGGTCTCATTTAAAATTGATTCTGAGCAATATAAATGAGTGTACTGAAATCCCGAAAATTGCGCATTTAGTGTAATTTCATGCATATCAAGATTAATGCTGATTCTTATGAAAATTTATGTGTAGAATCATATGGTCTCATTTAAAATTGATTCAAAGCAATATAAATGAGTGTACTGAAAGCCCGAAAATTGTTCATTTATTGTATTTTCATGCATATCAAGATTAATGCTGATTCTTGTGTAAATTGATGAGTAGAATCATATGGTCTCATTTGAAATTAATTCTGATCAATATAAATGAGTGTACTGAGAGACCAAATACTGCGCATTTAGTGTATTTTCATGCCTATCAAGATTAATGCTGATTCTTATGTAAATTTATGTGTAGAATCATACGGTCTAATTTAAAATTGATTCTGAGCAATATAAATGAGTGTACTGAAAGCCCGAAAATTGCGCATTTAGTGTATTTTCATGCATATCAAGATTAATGCTGATTCTTATGTAAATTGATGTGTAGAATCATATGGTCTCATTTAAAATTGATTCTGATCAATATAAATGAGTGTCCTGTAAGCCGGAAAATTGCGCATTTAGTGTATTTTCATGCATATCAAGATTAATGCTGATTCTTATGTAAATTGATGTGTAGAATCATACGGTCTCATTTAAAATTGATTCTGAGCAATATAAATGAGTGTACTGAAAGCTGGAATATTGCGCATTAGGTGTATTTTGATGCATATCAAGATTAATGCTGATTCTTATGTAAATTGATGTGTAGATTCATATGGTTACATTTAAAATTGATTCTGATCAATATAAATGAGAGTACTGAAAGCCCGAAAATTGCGCATTTACTGTATTTTCATGCATATCAAGATTAATGCTGATACTTATGTAAATTGATGTGTAGAATCATACGGTCTAAATTAAAATTGATTCTGAGCAATATAAATAAGTGTACTGAAAGCCCGAAAATTGCGCATTTATTGTATTTTCATGCATATCAAGATTAATGCTGATTCTTATGTAAATTGATGTGTAGAATAATATGGTCTCATTCAAAATTGGTTCTGATCAATATAAATGAGGGTACTGTAAGCCCGAAAATTGCGCATTTAGTGTATTTTCATGCGTATCAAGATTAATGCTGATTCTTATGTAAATTGATGTGTAGAATCATATGGTCTCATCTAAAATTGATTCTGATCAATCTAAATGAGTGTACTGAAAGACCAAAAACTGCGCATTTAGTGTATTTTCATGCATATCAAGATTAATGCTGATTCTTATGTAAATTAATGTGTAGAATCACACGGTCTCATTTAAAATTGATTCTGAGCAATATAAATGAGTGTACTGTAAGGACGAAAATTGCGCATTTAGTGTATTTTCATGCATATCAAGATTAATGCTGATTCTTATGTAAATTGATGTGTAGAATCATATGGTCTCATTTGAAATTAATTCTGCTCAATATAAATGAGTGTACTGAAAGGCCAAATACTGCGCATTTAGTGTATTTTCATGCCTATCAAGATTAATGCTGATTCTTATGTAAATTGATGTGTATAATCATACGGTCTAATTTAAAATTGATTCTGAGCAATATAAATGAGTGTACTGAAAGTCCGAACATTGCGCATTTAGTGTATTTTCATGCATATCAAGATTAATGCTGATTCTTATGTAAATTGATGTGTAGAATCATATGGTCTCATTTAAAATTGATTCTGATCAATATAAATGAGTGTACTGAAAGACCAAAAACTGCGCATTTAGTGTATTTTCATGCATATCAAGTTCATTGCTGATTCTTATGTAAATTGATGTGTAGAATCATACGGTTTCATTTAAAATTTATTCTGAGCAATATAAATGTGTGTACTGAAAGCCCGAATATTGCGCATTTAGTGTATTTTCATGCATATCAAGATTAATGCTGATTCTTATGTAAATTGATGTGTAGAATCATATGGTTTCATTTAAAATTCCTTCTGAGCAATATAAATGAGTGTACTGAAAGCCCGAAAATTGCGCATTTAGTGTATTCTCATGCATATCAAGATTAATGCTGATTATTATGTAAATTGATGTGTAGAATCACATGGTCTCATTTCAAAATTGATTCTGAGCAATATAAATGAGTGTGCTGAAAGCCCGAATATTGCGCATTTAGTGTATTTTCATGCATATCAAGATTAATGATGATTCTTATGTAAATTGATGTGTAGAATCATATGGTCTCATTTAAAATTGATTCTGTCAATATAAATGAGTGTACTGAAAGTCCAAAAACTGCGCATTTAGTGTATTTTCATGCATATCAAGATTAATGCTGATTCTTATGTAAATTGATGTGTAGAATCATATGGTTACATTTAAAATTGATTCTGAGCAATATAAATGAGTGTACCGAAAGCCGGAAAATTGCGCATTTAGTGTATTTTCATGCATATCAAGATTAATGCTGATTCTTATGTAAATTGATGTGTAGAATCATATGGTCTCATTTAAAATTGATTCTGAGCAAAATAAATGAGTGTACTGAAAGCCCGAAAATTGCGCATTTAGTGTATTTTCATGCATATCAAGATTAATGCTGATTCTTATGTAAATTGATGTGTAGAATCATATGGTCTCATTTAAAATTGATTCTGATCAATATAAATGAGTGTACTGAAATATGAAAAACTGCGCATTTAGTGTATTTTCATGCATATCAAGATTAATGCTGATTCTTATGTAAATTGATGTGTAGAATCATACGGTCTCATTTAAAATTGATTCTGAGCAATATAAATGAGTGTACTGAAAGCCCGAAAATTGCGCATTTAGTGTATTTTCATGCATATCAAGATTAATGCTGATTCTTATGTAAATTGATGTGTAGAATCATATGGTTTCAATTAAAATTGATTCTGAGCTATATAAATGAGTGTACTGAAAGCCCGAACATTGCGCATTTAGTGTATTTTCATGCATATCAAGATTAATGCTGATTCTTATGTAAATTGATATGTAGAACCATATGGTTTCATTTAAAATTGATTCTGAGCAATATAAATGAGTGTACTGAAAGCCCGAAAATTGCGCATTAATGTGTTTTCATGCATATCAAGATTAATGCTGATTCTTATGTAAATTGATGTGTAGAATCATATGGTTTCATTTAAAATTGATTCTGAGCAATATAAATGAGTGTACTGAAAGCCCGAAAATTGCGCATTTAGTGTATTTTCATGCATATCAAGATTAATGCTGATTCTTATGTAAATTGATGTGTAGAATCATATGGTCTCATTTAAAATTGATTCTGAGCAATATAAATGAGTGTACTGAAAGCCCGAAAATTGCGCATTTAGTGTATTTTCATGCATATCAAGATTAATGCTGATTCTTATGTAAATTGATGTGTAGAATCATAAGGTCTCATTTAAAATTGATTCTGAGCAATATAAATGAGTGTACTGAAAGCCGGAAAATTGCGCATTTAGTGTATTTTCATGCATATCAAGATTAATGCTGATTCTTATGTAAATTGATGTGTAGAATCATATGGTCTCATTTAAAATTGATTCCGAGCTAAATAAATGAGTGTACTGAAAGCCCGAAAATTGCGCATTTAGTGTATTTTCATGCATATCAAGAGTAATGCTGATTCTTATGTAAATTGATGTGTAGAATCATATGGTTTCAATTAAAATTGATTCTGAGCAATATAAATGACTGTACTGAAAGACCAAACACTGCGCATTTAGTGTATTTTCATGCATATCCAGATTAATGATGATTCATATGTAAATTGATGTGTAGAATCATACGGTCTCATTTAAAATTGATTCTGAGCAATATAAATGAGTGTACTGAAAGCCCGAAAATTGCGCATTTAGTGTATTTTCATGCATATCAAGATTAATGCTGATTCTTATGTAAATTGATGTGTAGAATCATATGGTCTCATTTAAAATTGATTCTGAGTAATATAAATGAGTGTACTGAAAGCCGGAAAATTGCGCATTTAGTGTATTTTCATGCATATCAAGATTAATGCAGATTCTTATGTAAATTGATGTGTAGAATCATATGGTTTCAATTAAAATTGATTCTGAGCAATATAAATGAGTGTACTGAAAGCCCGAAAATTGGGCATTTAGTTTATTTCCATGCATATCTAGATGAATGCTGATTCTTATGTAAATTGGTATGTAGAATCATATGGTTTCATTTAAAATTGATTCTGAGCAATATAAATGAGTGTACTGAAAGCCCGAAAATTGCGCATTTAGTGTATTTTCATGCATATCAAGATTAATGATGATTCTTATGTAAATTGATGTGTAGAATCATATGGTCTCATTTAAATTTGATTCTGAGCAATATAAATGAGTGTACTGAAAGTCGGAAAATTGCGCATTTAGTGTATTTTCATGCATATCAAGATTAATGCTGATTCTTATGTAAATTGATGTGTAGAATCATATGGTCTCATACGGTTTCATTTAAAATTGATTCTGAGCAATATAAACGAGTGTACTGAAAGCCCGAAAACTGCGCATTTAGTGTATTTTCATGCATATCAAGATTAATGCTGATTCTTATGTAAATTGATGTGTAGAATCATATGGTTTCATTTAAAATTGATTCTGAGCAATATAAATGAGTGTACTGAAAGCCCGAAAATTGCGCATTTAGTGTATTTTCATGCATATCAAGATTAATGCTGATTCTTATGTAAATTGATGTGTAGAATCATATGGTCCAATTTAAAATTGATTCTGAGCAATATAAATGAGTGTACCGAAAGCCGGAAAATTGCGCATTTAGTGTATTTTCATGCATATCAAGATTAATGCTGATTCTTATGTAAATTGATGTGTAGAATCATA
Organism: Ascarosepion bandense; assembly: GCA_037127315.1. Lineage (NCBI taxonomy): Eukaryota > Metazoa > Mollusca > Cephalopoda > Sepiida > Sepiidae > Ascarosepion > Ascarosepion bandense. The sequence continues at coordinate 47,680 of JBBBDQ010002682.1, read as the reverse complement.
TGGTTTCATTTAAAATTATATTCTGAGCAATATAAATGAGTGTACTGAAAGCCCGAAAATTGCGCATTTTGTGTATTTTCATGCATATCAAGATTAATGCTGATTCTTATGTAAAATGATGTGTAGAATAATATGGTCTCATTTCAAATTGATTCTGAGCAATATAAATGAATGTCCTGAAAGCCCGAAAATTGCGCATTTAGTGTATTTTCATGCATATCAAGATTAATGCTGATTATTATGTAAATTGATGTGTAGAATCACATGGTCTCATTTCAAAATTGATTCTGAGCAATATAAATGAGTGTGCTGAAAGCCCGAATATTGCGCATTTAGTGTATTTTCATGCATATCAAGATTAATGCTGATTCTTATGTAAATTGATGTGTAGAATCATATGGTCTCATTTAAAATTGATTCTGATCAATATAAATGAGTGTACTGAAAGTCCAAAAACTGCGCATTTAGTGTATTTTCATGCATATCAAGATTAATGCTGATTCTTATGTAAATTGATGTGTAGAATCATATGGTTTCATTTAAAATTGATTCTGAGCAATATAAATGAGTGTACTGAAAGCCCGAAAATTGCGCATTTAGTGTATTTTCATGCATATCAAGATTAATGCTGATTCTTATGTAAATTGATGTGTAGAATCATATGGTTACATTTAAAATTGATTCTGAGCAATATAAATGAGTGTACTGAAAGCCCGAAAATTGCACATTCAGTGTATTTTCATGCATATCAAGATTACTGCTAATTCTTATGTAAATTGATGTGTAGAATCATACGGTCTCATTTAAAATTGATTCTCAGCAATATAAATGAGTGTACCGAAAGCCCGAAAATTGCGCATTTAGTGTATTTTCATGCATATCAAGATTAAAGCTGATTCTAATGTAAATTGATGTGTAGAATCATATGGTTTCAATTAAAATTGATTCTGAGCAATATAAATAAGTGTACTGAAAGCCCGAAAATTGCGCATTTAGTGTATTTTCATGCATATCAAGATTAATGCTGATTCTTATGTAAATTGATGTGTAGAATCATATGGTCCCATTTAAAATTGATTCTGAGCAATATAAATGAGTGTACCGAAAGCCGGAAAATTGCGCATTTAGTGTATTTTCATGCATATCAAGATTAATGCTGATTCTTATGTAAATTGATGTGTAGAATCATATGGTCTCATTTAAAATTGGTTCTGATCAATATAAATGAGTGTACTGAAAGCCCGAAAATTGCGCATTTAGTGTATTTTCATGCATATCAAGATTAATGCTGATTCTTATGTAAATTGATATTTAGAATCATATGGTTTCATTTACAATTGATTCTGAGCAATATAAATGAGTGTACTGAAAGACCGAAAATTGCGCATTTAGTGTATTTTTATGCATATCAAGATTAATGCTGATTCTTATGTAAATTGATGTGTAGAATCATATGGTCTCATTTAAAATTGATTCTGAGCAATATAAATGAGTGTACTGAAAGCCCGAAAATTGCGCATTTAGTGTATTTTCATGCATATCAAGATTAATGCTGATTCTTATGTAAATTGATGTGTAGAATCATATGGTCTCATTTAAAATTGATTCTGATCAATATAAATGAGTGTACTGAAATATCAAAAACTCCGCATTTAGTGTATTTTCATGCATATCAAGATTAATGCTGATTCTTATGTAAATTGATGTGTAGAATCATACGGTCTCATTTAAAATTGATTCTGAGCAATATAAATGAGTGTACTGAAAGCCCGAAAATTGCGCATTTAGTGTATTTTCATGCATATCAAGATTAATGCTGATTCTTATGTAAATTGATGTGTAGAATCATATGGTTACATTTAAAATTGATTCTGAGCAATATAAATGAGTGTACTGAAAGCCCGAAAATTGCGCATTTAGTGTATTTTCATGCATATCAAGATTAATGCTGATTCTTATGTACATTGATATGTAGAATCATATGGTTTCATTTAAAATTGATTCTGAGCAATATAAATGAGTGTACTGAAAGCCCGAAAATTGCGCATTTAGTGTATTTTCATGCATATCAAGATTAATGCTGATTCTTATTTAAATTGATGTGTAGAATCATATGGTCTCATTTAAATTTGATTCTGAGCAATATAAATGAGTGTACTGAAAGCCGGAAAATTGCGCATTTAGTGTATTTTCATGCATATCAAGATTAATGCAGATTCTTATGTAAATTGATGTGTAGAATCATATGGTCTCATATTGTTTCATTTAAAATTAATTCTTAGCAATATAAATGAGTGTACTGTAAGCCCCAAAATTGCGCATTTAGTGTATTTTCATGCATATCAAGATTATTGCTGATTCTTATGTAAATTGATGTGTAGAATCATATGGTCTCATTTAAAATTGATTCTGATCAATATAAATGAGTGTACTGAAAGACCAAAAACTGCGCATTTAGTGTATTTTCATGCATATCAAGATTAATGCTGATTCTTATGTAAATTGATGTGTAGAATCATACGGTCTCATATAAAATTGATTCAGAACAATATAAATGAGTGTACTGAAAGCCCGAAAATTGCGCATTTAGTGTATTTTCATTCATATCAAGATTAATGCTGATTCTTATGTAAATTGATGTGTGGAATCATATGGTCTCATTTAAAATTGATTCTGAGCAATATAAAGGAGTGTGCTGAAAGCCCGAAAATTGCGCATTTAGTGTATTTTCATGCATATCAAGATTAATGCTGATTCTTATGTAAATTGATGTGTAGAATCATATGGTCTCATTTAAAATTGATTCTGAGCAATATAAATGAGTGTACTGAAAGCCGGAAAATTGCGCATTTAGTGTATTTTCATGCATATCAAGATTAATGCAGATTCTTATGTAAATTGATGTGTAGAATCATATGGTCTTATTTAAAATTGATTCTGATCAATATAAATGAGTGTACTGAAAGTTCAAAAACTGCGCAATTAGTGTATTTTCATGCATATCAAGATTAATGCTGATTCTTATGTAAATTGATGTGTAGAATCATATGGTCTCATATGGTTTCATTTAAAATTGATTCTGAGCAATATAAATGAGTGTACTGAAAGCCCGAAAATTGCGCATTGAGTGTATTTTCATGCATATCAAGATTAATGCTGATTCTTATGTAAATTGATGTGTAGAATCATATGGTCTCATTTAAAATTGATTCTGAGCAATATAAATGAGTGTGCTGAAAGCCCGAAAATTGCGAATTACTGTATTTTCATGCATATCAAGATTAATGCTGATTCTTATGTAAATTGATGTGTAGAATCATATGTTCTCATTTAACATTGATTCTGATCAATATAAATGAGTGTACTGAAAGTCCAAAAACTGCGCATTTAGTGTATTTTCATGCATATCAAGATTAATGCTGATTCTTATGTAAATTGATGTGTAGCATCATATGGTTACATTTAAAATTGATTCTGGGCAATACAAATGAGTGTACTGAAAGCCCGAAAATTGCGCATTTAGTGTATTTTCATGCATATCAAGATTAATGCTGATTCTTATGTAAATTGATGTGTAGAATCATATGGTTTCATTTAAAATTGATTCTGAACAATATAAATGAGTGTACTGAAAGCCCGAAAATTGCGCATTTAGTGTATTTTCATGCATATCAAGATTAATGCTGATTCTTATGTAAATTGATGTTTAGAATCATATGGTTACATTTAAAATTGATTCGGAGCAATATAAATGAGTGTACTGAAAGCCCGAATATTGCGCATTTAGTGTATTTTCAGGCATATCAAGATTAATGCTGCTTCTTATGTAAATTGATGTGTAGAATCATATGTTCTCATTTAACATTGATTCTGATCAATATAAATGAGTGTACTGAATGTCCAAAAACTGCGCATTTAGTGTATTTTCATGCATATCAAGATTAATGCTGATTCTTATGTAAATTGATGTGTAGAATCATACGGTTACATTTAAAATTGATTCTGAGCAATACAAATGAGTGTACTGAAAGCCCGAAAATTGCGCATTTAGTGTATTTTCATGCATATCAAGATTAATGCTGATTCTTATGTAAATTGATGTGTAGAATCATATGGTTTCATTTAAAATTGATTCTGAGCAATATAAATGAATGTACTGAAAGCCCGAAAATTGCGCATTTAGTGTATTTTCATGCATATCAAGATTAATGCTGATTCTTATGTAAATTGATGTGTAGAATCATATGGTTACATTTAAAATTGATTCTGAGCAATATAAATGAGTGTACTGAAAGCCCGAAATTTGCGCATTTAGTGTATTTTCATGCATATCAAGATTAATGCTGATTCTTATGTAAATTGATGTGTAGAATCATATGGTCTCATTTAAAATTGATTCTGAGCAATATAAATGAGTGTACTGAAAGCCGGAAAATTGCGCATTTAGTGTATTTTCATGCATATCAAGATTAATGCTGATTTTTATGTAAATTGATTTGTAGAATCATATGGTCTCATTTAAAATTGTTTCTGATCAATATAAATGAGTGTACTGTAAGCCCGAAAATTGCGCATTTAGTGTATTTTCATGCATATCAAGATTAATGCTGATTCTTATGTAAATTGATGTGTAGAATCATATGGTCTCATTTAAAATTGTTTCCGAGCAATATAAATGAGTGTACTGAAAGACCGAAAATTGCGCATTTAGTGTATTTTCATGCATATCAAGATTAATGCTGATTCTTATGTAAATTGATGTGTAGAATCATACGGTCTCATTTAAAATTGATTCTGAGCAATATAAATGAGTGTACTGAAAGCCGGAAAATTTCGCATTTAGTGTATTTTCATGCATATCAAGATTAATGCTGATTCTTATGTAAATTGATGTGTAGAATCATACGGTCTCATTTAAAATTGATTCTGAGCAATATAAATGAGTGTACTGAAAGCCCGAAAATTGCGCATTTAGTGTATTTTCATGCATATCAAGATTAATGCTGATTCTTATGTAAATTGATGTGTAGAATCATATGGTCTCATTTAAAATTGATTCTGAGCAATATAAATGAGTGTGCTGAAAGCCCGAAAATTGCGAATTACTGTATTTTCATGCATATCAAGATTAATGCTGATTCTTATGTAAATTGATGTGTAGAATCATATGTTCTCATTTAACATTGATTCTGATCAATATAAATGAGTGTACTGAAAGTCCAAAAACTGCGCATTTAGTGTATTTTCATGCATATCAAGATTAATGCTGATTCTTATGTAAATTGATGTGTAGCATCATATGGTTACATTTAAAATTGATTCTGGGCAATACAAATGAGTGTACTGAAAGCCCGAAAATTGCGCATTTAGTGTATTTTCATGCATATCAAGATTAATGCTGATTCTTATGTAAATTGATGTGTAGAATCATATGGTTTCATTTAAAATTGATTCTGAACAATATAAATGAGTGTACTGAAAGCCCGAAAATTGCGCATTTAGTGTATTTTCATGCATATCAAGATTAATGCTGATTCTTATGTAAATTGATGTTTAGAATCATATGGTTACATTTAAAATTGATTCGGAGCAATATAAATGAGTGTACTGAAAGCCCGAATATTGCGCATTTAGTGTATTTTCATGCATATCAAGATTAATGCTGATTCTTATGTAAATTGATGTGTAGAATCATATGGTCTCATTTAAAATTGTTTCTGATCAATATAAATGAGTGTACTGTAAGCCCGAATATTGCGCATTTAGTGTATTTTCATGCATATCAAGATTAATGCTGATTCTTATGTAAATTGATGTGTAGAATCATATGGTCTCATTTAAAATTGATTCTGAGCAATATAAATGAGTGTACTGAAAGCCCGAAAATTGCGCATTTATTGTATTTTCATGCATATCAAGATTAATGCTGATTCTTATGTAAATTGATGTGTAGAATCATATGGTCTCATTTAAAATTGATTCTGAGCAATATAAATGAGTGTACTGAAAGCCCGAAAATTGCGCATTTAGTGTATTTTCATGCATATCAAGATTATTGCTGATTCTTATGTAAATTGATGTGTAGAATCATATGGTCTCATTTAAAATTGATTCTGATCAATATAAATGAGTGTACTGAAATATCAAAAACTGCGCATTTAGTGTATTTTCATGCATATCAAGATTAATGCTGATTCTTATGTAAATTGATGTGTAGAATCATATGGTTTCATTTCAAATTGATTCTGAGCAATATAAATGAGTGTACTGAAAGCCCGAAAATTGTGCATTTAGTGTATTTTCATGCATATCAAGATTAATGCTGATTCTTATGTAAATTGATGTGTAGAATCATATGGTCTCATTTAAAATTGATTCTGATCAATATAAATGAATGTACTGAAATATCAAAAACTGCGCATTTAGTGTATTTTCATGCATATCAAGATTAATGCTGATTCTTATGTAAATTGATGTGTAGAATCATATGGTCTCATTTAAAATTGATTCTGAGCAATATAAATGAGTGTACTGAAAGCCGGAAAATTGCGCATTTAGTGTATTTTCATGCATATCAAGATTAATGCTGATTCTTATGTAAATTGATTTGTAGAATCATATGGTCTCATTTAAAATTGTTTCTGATCAATATAAATGAGTGTACTGTAAGCGAATATTGCGCATTTAGTGTATTTTCATGCATATCAAGATTAATGCTGATTCTTATGTAAATTGATGTGTAGAATCATATGGTCTCATTTAAAATTGATTCTGAGCAATATAAATGAGTGTACTGAAAGCCCGAAAATTGCGCATTTAGTGTATTTTCATGCATATCAAGATTAATGCTGATTCTTATGTAAATTGATGTGTAGAATCATATGGACTCATTTAAAATTGATTCTGATCAATATAAATGAGTGTACTGAAATATCAAAAACTGCGCATTTAGTGTATTTTCATGCATATCAAGATTAATGCTGATTCTTATGTAAATTGATGTGTAGAATCATATGGTCTCATTTAAAATTGACTCTGAGCAATATAAATGAGTGTACTGAAAGCCCGAAAATTGCGCATTTAGTGTATTTTCATGCATATCAAGATTAATGCTGATTCTTATGTAAATTGATATGTAGAATCATATGGTTTCATTTAAAATTTATTCTGAGCAATATAAATGAGTGTACTGAAAGCCCGAAAATTGCGCATTTAGTGTATTTTCATGCATATCAAGATTAATGCTGATTCTTATGTAAATTGATGTGTAGAATCATATGGTCTCATTTAAAATTGATTCTGATCAATATAAATGAATGTACTGAAATATCAAAATTGCGCATTTAGTGTAATTTCATGCATATCAAGATTAATGCTGATTCCTATGTAAATTGATGTGTAGAATCATATGGCCTCATATAAAATTGATTCTGAGTGATATAAATGAGTGTACTGAATGACCGAAAATTGCGCATTTAGTGTATTTTCATGCATATCAAGATTAATGCTGATTCTTATGTAAATTGATGTGTAGAATCATATGGTCTCATTTAAAATTGATTCTGAGCAATATAAATGAGTGTACTGAAAGCCTGAAAATTGCGCATTTAGTGTATTTTCATGCATATCAAGATTAATGCTGATTCTTATGTAAATTGATGTGTAGAATCATATGGTCTCATTCAAAATTGATTCTGAGCAATATATATGAGTGTACTGAAAGCCCGAAAATTGCGCATTTAGTGTATTTTCATGCATATCAAGATTAATGCTGATTCTTATGTAAATTGATGTGTAGAATCATATGGTTTCATTTAAAATTGATTCTGATCAATATAAATGAGTGTACTGAAAGCCCGAAAATTGCGCATTTAGTGTATTTTCATGCATATCAAGATTAATGCTGATTCTTATGTAAATTGATGTGTCGAATCATATGGTCTCATTTAAAATTGATTCTGAGCAATATAAATGAGTGTACTGAAAGCCCGAAAATTGCGCATTTAGTGTATTTTCATGCATATCAAGATTAATGCTGATTCTTATGTAAATTGATGTGTCGAATCATATGGTCTCATTTAAAATTGATTCTGAGCAATATAAATGAGTGTACTGAAAGCCCGAAAATTGGGCATTTAGTGTATTTTCATGCATATCAAGATTAATGCTGATTCTTATGTAAATTGATGTGTAGAATCATATGGTCTCATTTAAAATTGATTCCGAGCAATATAAATGAGTGTACTGAAAAGCCCGAAAATTGCGCATTTAGTGTATTTTCATGCATATCAAGATTAATGCTGATTCTTATGTAAATTGATGTGTAGAATCATATGGTTTCAATTCAAATTAATTCTGAGCAATATAAATGAGTGTACTGAAAGACCAAACACTGCGCATTTCGTGTATTTTCATGCATATCAAGATTAATGCTGATTCATATGTAAATTGAGGTGTAGAATCATACGGTCTCATTTAAAATTGATTCTGAGCAATATAAATGAGTGTACTGAAAGCCCGAAAATTGCGAATTTAGTGTATTTTCATGCATATCAAGATTAATGCTGCTTCTTATGTAAATTTATATGTAGAATCATATGGTCTCATTTAAAATTGATTCTGAGCAATATAAATGAGTGTACTGAAAGCCGGTAAATTGCGCATTTAGTGTATTTTCATGCATATCAAGATTAATGCTGATTCTTATGTAAATTGATGTGTAGAATGATATGGTTTCTTTTAAATTGATTCTGAGCAATATAAATGAGTGTACTGAAAGCCCGAAAATTGCGGATTTAGTGTATTTTCATGCATATGAAGATTAATGCTGATTCTTATGTAAATTGATGTGTAGAATCATATGGTTTCATTTAAAATTGATTCTGAGCAATATAAATGAGTGTACTGAAAGCCCGAAAATTGCGCATTTAGTGTATTTTCATGCATATCAAGATTAATGCTGATTCTTATGTAAATTGATGTGTAGAATCATATGGTCTCATTTAAAATTTATTCTGAGTAATATAAATGAATGTGCTGAAAGCCCGAAAATTGCGTATTTGTGTATTTTCATGCATATCAAGATTAATGAAAATTCTTATGTAAATTGATGTGTAGAATCATATGGTCTCATTTAAAATTGATTCTGATCAATATAAATGAGTGTACTGAAAAGCCCGAAAATTGCGCATTTAGTGTATTTTCATGCATATCAAGATTAATGCTGATTCTTATGTAAATTGATGTGTAGAATCATATGGTCTCATTCAAAATTGATTCTGAGCAATATATATGAGTGTACTGAAAGCCCGAAAATTGCGCATTTAGTGTATTTTCATGCATATCAAGATTAATGCTGATTCTTATGTAAATTGATGTGTAGAATCATATGGTCTCATTTAAAATTGATTCTGTGCGATATAAATGAGTGTACTGAAAGCCCGAATATTGCGCATTTAGTGTATTTTCATGCATATCAAGATTAATGCTGATTCTTATGTAAATTGATGTGTAGAATCATATAATCTCAATTTAAATTGATTGTGAGAAATATAAATGAGTGTACTGAAAGCCCGAAAATTGCGCATTTAGTTTATTTTCATGCATATCAAGATTAATGCTGATTCGTATGTAAATTGATGTGTAGAATCATATGGCCTCATATAAAATTGATTCTGAGTGATATAAATGAGTGTACTGAATGCCCGAAAATTGCGCATTTAGTGTATTTTCATGCATATCAAGATTAATGCTGATTCTTATGTAAATTGATGTGTAGAATCATATGGTCTCAATTAAAATTGATTCTGAGCAATATAAATGAGTGTACTGAAAGCCTGAAAATTGCGCATTAATGTATTTTCATGCATATCAAGATTAATGCTGATTCTTATGTAAATTGATGTGTAGAATCATATGGTCTCATTCAAAATTGATTCTGAGCAATATATATGAGTGTACTGAAAGCCCGAAAATTGCGCATTTAGTGTATTTTCAAGCATATCAAGATTAATGCTGATTCTTATGTAAATTGATGTGTAGAATCATATGGTTTCATTTAAAATTGATTCTGATCAATATAAATGAGTGTACTGAAAGCCCGAAAATTGCGCATTTAGTGTATTTTCATGCATATCAAGATTAATGCTGATTCTTATGTAAATTGATGTGTAGAATCATACGTACTCATTTAAAATAGATTCTGAGCAATATAAATGAGTGTACTGAAAGCCCGAAAATTGCGCATTTAGTGTATTTTCATGCATATCAAGATTAATGCTGATTCTTATGTAAATTGATGTGTAGAATCATATGGTTTCATTTTAAATTGATTCTGAGCAATATAAATGAGTGTACTGAAGCCCGAAAATTGCGCATTTAGTGTATTTTCATGCATATCAAGATTAATGCTGATTCTTATGTAAATTGATGTGTAGAATCATATGGTCTCATTTAAAATTTATTCTGTGTAATATAAATGAGTGTGCTGAAAGCCCGAAAATTGCGCATTTAGTGTATGTTCATGCATATCAAGATTAATGCAAATTCTTATGTAAATTGATGTGTAGAATCATATGGTCTCATTTAAAATTGATTCTGATCAATATAAATGAGTGTACTGAAAGATCCAAAAACTGCGCATTTAGTGTATTTTCATGCATATCAAGATTAATGCTGATTCTTATGTAAATTGATGGGTAGAATCATATGGTCTCATTTAAAATTGATTCTGATCAATATAAATGAGTGTACTGAAAGACCAAAAACTGCGCATTTAGTGTATTTTCATGCATATCAAGATTAATGCTGATTCTTATGTAAATTGATGTGTAGAATCACATGGTTTCAATTAAAATTGATTCTGAGCAATATGAATGAGTGTACTGAAAGCCCGAAAATTGCTCATTTAGTGTATTTTCATGCATATCAAGATGAATGCTGATTCTTATGTAAATTGATGTGTAGAATCATATGGTCTCATTTAAAATTGATTCTGAGCAATATAAATGAGTGTACTGAAAGCCGGAAAATTGCGCATTTAGTGTATTTTCATACATATCAAGATGAATGCTGATTCTTATGTAAATTGATGTGTAGAATCATATGGTTTCATTTAAAATTGATTCTGATCAATATAAATGAGTGTACTGAAAGCCCGAAAATTGCGCATTTAGTGTATTTTCATGCATATCAAGATTAATGCTGATTCTTATGTAAATTGATGTGTAGAATCGTATGGTCTCATTTAAAATTGATTCTGATCAATATAAATGAGTGTACTGAAAGTCCAAAAACGGCGCATTTAGTGTATTTTCATGCATATCAAGATTAATGCTGCTTCTTATGTAAATTGATGTTTAGAATCATATGGTTACATTTAAAATTGATTCTGAGCAATATAAATGAGTGTACTGAAAGCCCGAAAATTGCGAATTTAGTGTATTTTCATGCATATCAAGATTAATGCTGCTTCTTATGTAAATTGATATGTAGAATCATATGGTCTCATTTAAAATTGATTCTGAGCAATATAAATGAGTGTACTGAAAGCCGGAAAATTGCGCATTTAGTGTATTTTCATACATATCAAGATTAATGCTGATTCTTATGTAAATTGATGTGTAGAATCATATGGTTTCTTTTAAATTGATTCTGAGCAATATAAATGAGTGTACTGAAAGCCCGAAAATTGCGCATTTAGTGTATTTTCATGCATATGAAGATTAATGCTGATTCTTATGTAAATTGATGTGTAGAATCATATGGTTTCATTTAAAATTGATTCTGAGCAAAATAAATGAGTGTACCGAAAGCGCGAAAATTGCGCATTTAGTGTATTTTCATGCATATCAAGATTAATGCTGATTCTTATGTAAATTGATGTGTAGAATCATATGGTCTCATTTAAAATTTATTCTGAGTAATATAAATGAGTGTGCTGAAAGCCCGAAAATTGCGCATTTAGTGTATTTTCATGCATATCAAGATTAATGCAGATTCTTATGTAAATTGATGTGTAGAATCCTATGGTCTCATTTAAAATTGATTCTGATCAATATAAATGAGTGTACTGAAAGTCCAAAAACTGCGCATTTAGTGTATTTTCATGCATATCAAGATTAATGCTGATTCTTATGTAAATTGATGTGTAGAATCATATGGTTATATTTAACATTGATTCTGAGCAATATAAATGATTGTACTGAACGCCCGAAATTTGCGCATTATTGTATTTTCATGCATATCAAGATTAATGCTGATTCTTATGTAAATTGATGTGTAGAATCATATGGTCTCATTTAAATTGATTCTGAGCAATATAAATGAGTGTACTGAAAGCCCGAAAATTGCGCATTTAGTGTATTTTCATGCATATCAAAATTAATGCTGACTCTTATGTAAATTGATGTGTAGAATCATATGGTCTCATTTAAAATTGATTCTGAGCAATATAAATGAGTGTACTGAAAGCCGGAAAATTGCGCATTTAGTGTATTTTCATGCATATCAAGATTAATGCTGATTCTTATGTAAATTGATGTGTAGAATCATATGGTTTCATTTAAAATTGATTCTGAGCAATATAAATGAGTGTACTGAAAGCCCGAAAATTGCGCATTTAGTGTATTTTCATGCATATCAAGATTAATGCTGATTCTTATGTAAATTGATGTGTAGAATCGTATGGTCTCATTTAAAATTGATTCTGATCAATATAAATGAGTGTACTGAAAGTCCAAAAACGGCGCATTTAGTGTATTTTCATGCATATCAAGATTAATGCTGATTCTTATGTAAATTGATGTTTAGAATCATATGGTTACATTTAAAATTGATTCTGAGCAATATAAATGAGTGTACTGAAAGCCCGAAAATTGCGAATTTAGTGTATTTTCATGCATATCAAGATTAATGCTGCTTCTTATGTAAATTGATATGTAGAATCATATGGTCTCATTTAAAATTGATTCTGAGCAATATAAATGAGTGTACTGAAAGCCGGAAAATTGCGCATTTAGTGTATTTTCATACATATCAAGATTAATGCTGATTCTTATGTAAATTGATGTGTAGAATCATATGGTTTCTTTTAAATTGATTCTGAGCAATATAAATGAGTGTACTGAAAGCCCGAAAATTGCGCATTTAGTGTATTTTCATGCATATGAAGATTAATGCTGATTCTTATGTAAATTGATGTGTAGAATCATATGGTTTCATTTAAAATTGATTCTGAGCAAAATAAATGAGTGTACTGAAAGCGCGAAAATTGCGCATTTAGTGTATTTTCATGCATATCAAGATTAATGCTGATTCTTATGTAAATTGATGTGTAGAATCATATGGTCTCATTTAAAATTTATTCTGAGTAATATAAATGAGTGTGCTGAAAGCCCGAAAATTGCGCATTTAGTGTATTTTCATGCATATCAAGATTAATGCAGATTCTTATGTAAATTGATGTGTAGAATCCTATGGTCTCATTTAAAATTGATTCTGATCAATATAAATGAGTGTACTGAAAGTCCAAAAACTGCGCATTTAGTGTATTTTCATGCATATCAAGATTAATGCTGATTCTTATGTAAATTGATGTGTAGAATCATATGGTTATATTTAACATTGATTCTGAGCAATATAAATGATTGTACTGAACGCCCGAAATTTGCGCATTATTGTATTTTCATGCATATCAAGATTAATGCTGATTCTTATGTAAATTGATGTGTAGAATCATATGGTCTCATTTAAATTGATTCTGAGCAATATAAATGAGTGTACTGAAAGCCCGAAAATTGCGCATTTAGTGTATTTACATGCATATCAAAATTAATGCTGACTCTTATGTAAATTGATGTGTAGAATCATATGGTCTCATTTAAAATTGATTCGGATCAATATAAATAAGTGTACTGAAAGACAAAAAAACTGCGCATTTAATGTATTTTCATGCATATCAAGATTAATGCTGATTCTTATGTAAATTGATGTGAAGAATCATATGGTCTCATTTAAAATTGATTCTGATCAATATAAATGAGTGTACTGAAAGACCAATAACTGCGCATTTAGTTTTTTTTCATGCATATCAAGATTAATGCTGATTCTTATGTAAATTGATGTGTAGAATCATAGGGTCTCATTTAAAATTGATTCTGAGCAATATAAATGAGTGTACTGAAAGCCCGAATATTGCGCATTTAGTGTATTTTCATGCATATCAAGATTAATGCTGATTCTTATGTAAATTGATGTGTAGAATCACATGGTTTCAATTAAAATTGATTCTGAGCAATATAAATGAGTGTACTGAAAGCCCGAAAATTGCGCATTTAGTGTATTTTCATGCATATCAAGATGAATGCTGATTCTTATGTAAATTGATGTGTAGAATCATATGGTCTCATTTAAAATTGATTCTGAGCAATATAAATGAGTGTACTGAAAGCCGGAAAATTGCGCATTTAGTGTATTTTCAAACATATCAAGATGAATGCTGATTCTTATGTAAATTGATGTGTAGAATCATATGGTTTCATTTAAAATTCATTCTGATCAATATAAATGAGTGTACTGAAAGCCCGAAAATTGCGCATTTAGTGTATTTTCATGCATATCAAGATTAATGCTGATTCTTATGTAAATTCATGTGTAGAATCATATGGTCTCATTTAAAATTGATTCTGAGCAATACAAATGAATATACTGAAAGCCCGAAAATTGCGCATTTAGTGTATTTTCATGCATATCAAGATTAATGCTGTTTCTTATGTTAATTGATGTGTAGAATCATATGATTTCATTTAAAATTTATTCTGAGCAATATAAATGAGTGTACTGAAAGCCCGAAAATTGCGCATTAATGTATTTTCATGCATATCAAGATTAATGCTGATTCTTATGTAAATTGATGTGTAGAATCATATGGTTTAATTTAAAATTGATTCTGATCAATATAAATGAGTGTACTGAAAGCCCGAAAATTGCGCATTTAGTGTATTTTCATGCATATCAAGATTAATGCTGATTCTTATGTAAATTGATGTGTAGAATCATATGGTCTCATTTCAAATTGTTTCTGAGCAATATAAATGAGTGTGCTGAAAGCCCGAAAATTGCGCATTTAGTGTATTTTCATGCATATCAAGATTAATGCTGATTCTTATGTAAATTGATGTGTAGAATCGTATGGTCTCATTTAAAATTGATTCTGATCAATATAAATGAGTGTACTGAAAGTCCAAAAACTACGCATTTAGTGTATTTTCATGCATATCAAGATTAATGCTGATTCTTATGTAAATTGATGTGTAGAATCATATGGTTACATTTAAAATTGATTCTGAGCAATATAAATGACTGTACTGAAAGCCCGAAAATTGCGCATTTAGTGTATTTTCATGCATATCAAGATTAATGCTGATTCTTATGTAAATTGATGTGTAGAATCATATGGTCTCATTTAAAATTGATTCCGTGCAATATAAATGAGTGTACTGAAAGCCCGAAAATTGCGCATTTAGTGTATTTTCATGCATATCAAGATTAATGCTGATTCTTATGTAAATTGATGTGTAGAATCATATTGTTTCAATTAAAATTGATTCTGAGCAATATAAATGAATGTACTGAAAGACCAAACACTGCGCATTTAGTGTATTTTCATGCATATCCAGATTAATGCTGATTCATATGTAAATTGATGTGTAGAATCATACGGTCTCATTTAAAATTGACTCTGAGCAATATAAATGAGTGTACTGAAAGCCCGAAAATTGCGCATTTAGTGTATTTTCATGCATATCAAGATTATTGCTGATTCTTATGTAAATTGATGTGTAGAATCATATGGTCTCATTTAAAATTGATTCTGATCAATATAAATGAGTGTACTGAAATATCAAAAACTGCGCATTTAGTGTATTTTCATGCATATCAAGATTAATGCTGATTCTTATGTAAATTGATGTGTAGAATCATACGGTCTCATTTAAAATTGACACTGAGCAATATAAATGAGTGTACTGAAAGCCCGAAAATTGCGCATTTAGTGTATTTTCATGCATATCAAGATTAATGCTGATTCTTATGTAAATTGATATGTAGAATCATATGGTTTCATTTAAAATTTATTCTGAGCAATATAAATGAGTGTACTGAAAGCCCGAAAATTGCGCATTTAGTGTATTTTCATGCATATCAAGATTAATGCTGATTCTTATGTAAATTGATGTGTAGAATCATATGGTCTCATTTAAAATTGATTCTGAGCAATATAAATGAGTGTACTGAAAGCCCGAAAATTACGCATTTAGTGTATTTTCATGCATATCAAGATTAATGCTGATTCTTATGTAAATTGATGTGTGGAATCATATGGTCTCATTTAAAATTGATTCTGATCAATATAAATGAGTGTACTGAAATATCAAAAACTGCGAATTTATTGTATTTTCATGCATATCAAGATTAATGCTGATTCGTATGTAAATTGATGTGTAGAATCATACGGTCTCATTTAAAATTGATTCTGAGCAATATAAATGAGTGTACTGAAAGCCCGAAAATTGCGCATTTAGTGTATTTTCCTGCATATCAAGATTAATGCTGATTCTTATGTAAATTGATGTGTAGAATCATATGGTTTCATTTAAAATTGATTCTGAGCAATATAAATGAGTGTACAGAAAGCCCGAAAATTGCGCATTTAGTGTATTTTCATGCATATCAAGATTAATGCTGATTCTTATGTAAATTGATGTGTAGAATCATATGGTTTCATTTAAAATTGATTCTGAGCAATATAAATGAGTGTACTAAAAAACCGAAATTTGCGCATTTAGTGTATTTTCATGCATATCAAGATTAATGCTGATTCTTATGTAAATTGATGTGTAGAATCATATGGTCTCATTTAAAATTGATTCTGAGCAATATAAATGAGTGTGCTGAAAGCCCGAAAATTGCGCATTTAGTGTATTTTCATGCATATCAAGATTAATGTTGATTCTTATGTAAGTTGATGTGTAGAATCATATGGTCTCATTTAAAATTGATTCTGAGCAATATAAATGAGTGTGCTGAAAGCCCGAAAATTGCGAATTACTGTATTTTCATGCATATCAAGATTAATGCTGATTCTTATGTAAATTGATGTGTAGAATCATATGGTTACATTTAAAATTGATTCTGAGCAATACAAATGAGTGTACTGAAAGCCCGAAAATTGCGCATTTAGTGTATTTTCATGCATATCAATATTAATGCTGATTCTTATGTAAATTGATGTGTAGAATCATATGGTTTCATTTAAAATTGATTCTGAGCAATATAAATGAGTGTACTGAAAGCCCGAAAATTGCGCATTTAGTGTATTTTCATGCATATCAAGATTAATGCTGATTCTTATGTAAATTGATTTGTAGAATCATATGGTCTCATTTAAAATTGTTTCTGATCAATATAAATGAGTGTACTGTAAGCCCGAAAATTGCGTATTTAGTGTATTTTCATGCATATCAAGATTAATGCTGATTCTTATGTAAATTGATGTGTAGAATCATATGGTCTCATTTAAAATTGATTCCGTGCAATATAAATGAGTGTACTGAAAGCCCGAAAATTGCGCATTTAGTGTATTTTCATGCATATCAAGATTAATGCTGATTCTTATGTAAATTGATGTGTAGAATCATATTGTTTCAATTAAAATTGATTCTGAGCAATATAAATGAATGTACTGAAAGACCAAACACTGCGCATTTAGTGTATTTTCATGCATATCCAGATTAATGCTAATTCATATGTAAATTGATGTGTAGAATCATACGGTCTCATTTAAAATTGACTCTGAGCAATATAAATGAGTGTACTGAAAGCCCGAAAATTGCGCATTTAGTGTATTTTCATGCATATCAAGATTATTGCTGATTCTTATGTAAATTGATGTGTAGAATCATATGGTCTCATTTAAAATTGATTCTGATCAATATAAATGAGTGTACTGAAATATCAAAAACTGCGCATTTAGTGTATTTTCATGCATATCAAGATTAATGCTGATTCTTATGTAAATTGATGTGTAGAATCATACGGTCTCATGTAAAATTGACACTGAGCAATATAAATGAGTGTACTGAAAGCCCGAAAATTGCGCATTTAGTGTATTTTCATGCATATCAAGATTAATGCTGATTCTTATGTAAATTGATATGTAGAATCATATGGTTTCATTTAAAATTTATTCTGAGCAATATAAATGAGTGTACTGAAAGCCCGAAAATTGCGCATTTAGTGTATTTTCATGCATATCAAGATTAATGCTGATTCTTATGTAAATTGATGTGTAGAATCATATGGTCTCATTTAAAATTGATTCTGAGCAATATAAATGAGTGTACTGAAAGCCCGAAAATTACGCATTTAGTGTATTTTCATGCATATCAAGATTAATGCTGATTCTTATGTAAATTGATGTGTGGAATCATATGGTCTCATTTAAAATTGATTCTGATCAATATAAATGAGTGTACTGAAATATCAAAAACTGCGCATTTATTGTATTTTCATGCATATCAAGATTAATGCTGATTCGTATGTAAATTGATGTGTAGAATCATACGGTCTCATTTAAAATTGATTCTGAGCAATATAAATGAGTGTACTGAAAGCCCGAAAATTGCGCATTTAGTGTATTTTCATGCATATCAAGATTAATGCTGATTCTTATGTAAATTGATGTGTAGAATCATATGGTTTCATTTAAAATTGATTCTGAGCAATATAAATGAGTGTACAGAAAGCCCGAAAATTGCGCATTTAGTGTATTTTCATGCATATCAAGATTAATGCTGATTCTTATGTAAATTGATGTGTAGAATCATATGGTTTCATTTAAAATTGATTCTGAGCAATATAAATGAGTGTACTAAAAAACCGAAATTTGCGCGTTTAGTGTATTTTCATGCATATCAAGATTAATGCTGATTCTTATGTAAATTGATGTGTAGAATCATACGGTCTCATTTAAAATTGATTCTGAGCAATATAAATGAGTGTGCTGAAAGCCCGAAAATTGCGCATTTAGTGTATTTTCATGCATATCAAGATTAATGCTGATTCTTATGTAAATTGATGTGTAGAATCATATGGTATCGTTTAAAATTGATTCTGATCACTATAAATGAGTGTTCTGAAAGACCAAAAATTGCGCATTTAGTGTATTTTCATGCATATCAAGATTAATGCTGATTCTTATGTAAATTGATGTGTAGAAACATACGGTCTCATTTCAAATTGATTTTGAGCTATATAAATGAGTGTACTTAAAGCCCAAAAATTGCGCATTAATGTATTTTCATGCATATCAAGATTAATGCTGATTCTTATGTAAATTTATGTGTAGAATTATATGATCTCATTTAAAATTGATTCTGATCAATACAAATATAAATATGAGTGTACTGTAAGCCCGACAATTGAGCATTTAGTGTATTTTCATGCATATCAAGATTAATGCTGATTCTTATGTAAATTGATGTGTAGAATCATACGGTCTCATTTAGAATTCATTCTGAGCAATATAAATGAGTGTACTGAAAGGCCGAAAATTGCGCATTTAATGTATTTTCATGCATATCAAGATTAATGCTGATTCTTATGTAAATTGATGTGTAGAATCATATGGTTTCAATTAAAATTGATTCTGAGCAATATAAATGAGTGTACTGAAAGCCCGAAAATTGCGCATTTAGTGTATTTTCATGCATATCAAGATTAATGCTGATTCTTATGTAAATTGATGTGTAGAATCATATGGTCTCATTTAAAATTCATCCTGAGCAATATAAATGAATGTACTGAAAGCCCGAAAATTGCGCATTTAGTGTATTTTCATGCATATCAAGATTAATGCTAATTCTTATGTAAATTGATGTGTAGAATCATATGGTCTCATTTAAAATTGAGTCTGATCAATATAAATGAGTGTACTGTAAGCCCGAAAATTGCGCATTTAGTGTATTTTCATGCATATCAAGATTAATGCTGATTCTTATGTAAATTGATGTGTAGAATCATATGGTCTCATTTAAAATTTATTCTGAGCCATATAAATGAGTGTACTGTAAGCCGGAAAATTGCGCATTTAGTGTATTTTCATGCATATCAAGATTAATGCTGATTCTTATGAAAATTGATGTGTAGAATCATATGGTTTCAATTAAAATTGATTCTGAGCAATATAAATGAGTGTACTGTAAGCCCGAAAATTTCGCATTAATGTATTTTCATGCATATCAAGATTAATGCTGATTCTCATGTAAATTGATGTGTAGAATCATATGGTCTCATTTAAAATTGATTCTGAGCAATATAAATGAGTGTACTGTAAGCCGGAAATTGCGCATTTAGTGTATTTTCATGCATATCAAGATTAATGCTGATTCTTATGTAAATTGATGTGTAGAATCATGGTTTCATTTAAAATTGATTCTGAGCAATATAAATTACTGTACTGAAAGACCAAACACTGCGCATTTAGTGTATTTTCATGCATATCAAGATTAATGCTGCTTCTTATGTAAATTGATGTGTAGAATCATACGGTCTCATTTAAAATTGATTCTGAGCAATATAAATGAGTGTACTGAAAGCCCGAAAATCGCAAAATTTAGTGTATTTTCATGCATATCAAGATTAATGCTGATTCTTATGTAAATTGATGTGTACAATCATATGGTCTCATTTTAAATTGATTCTGATCAATATAAATGAGTGTACTGTAAGCCCGAAAATTGCGCATTTAGTGTATTTTCATGCATATCAATGATTAAATGCTGATTCTTATGTAAATTGATGTGTAGAATCATATGGTCTCATTTAAAATTGATTCTGAGCAATATAAATGAGTGTACTGAAAGACCAAACACTGCGCATTTAGTGTATTTTCATGCATATCAAGATTAATGCTGATTCTTATGTAAAGTTCGATGTGTAGAATCATACGGTCTCATTTAAAATTGATTCTGAGCAATATAAATGGAGTGTACTAAAAAGCCCAGACATTGCGCATTTAGTGTATTTTCGTGCATATCAAGATTAATGCTGATTCTTATGTAAATTGATGAGTAGAATCATATGGTTTCAATTGAAATTGATTCTGAGCAATATAAATGAGTGTGCTGAAAGCCCGAAAATTGCGCATTTAGTGTATTTTCATGCATATCAAGATTAATGCTGATTCTTATGTAAATTGATGTGTAGAATCATATGGTATCGTTTAAAATTGATTCTGATCACTATAAATGAGTGTTCGGAAAGACCCAAAATTGCGCATTTAGTGTATTTTCATGCATATCAAGATTAATGCTGATTCTTATGTAAATTGATGTGTAGAAACATACGGTCTCATTTAAAATTGATTTTGAGCTATATAAATGAGTGTACTTAAAGCCCAAAAATTGCGCATTAATGTATTTTCATGCATATCAAGATTAATACTGATTCTTATGTAAATTGATGTGTAGAATCATACGGTCTCATTTAAAATTTATTCTGAGCAATATCAATGAGTGTACTGAAAGCTGGGATGTTGTGCATTAAGTGTATTTTCATGCATATCAAGATTAATGCTGATTCTTATGTAAATTTATGTGTAGAATTATATGATCTCATTTAAAATTGATTCTGATCAATATAAATATAAATATGAGTGTACTGTAAGCCCGACAATTGAGCATTTAGTGTATTTTCATGCATATCAAGATTAATGCTGATTCTTATGTAAATTGATGTGTAGAATCATATGGTTTCAATTAAAATTGATTCTGAGCAATATAAATGAGTGTACTGAAAGCCCGAAAATTGCGCATTTAGTGTATTTTCATGCATATCAAGATTAATGCTGATTCTTATGTAAATTGATGTGTAGAATCATATGGTCTCATTTAAAATTCATCCTGAGCAATATAAATGAATGTACTGAAAGCCCGAAAATTGCGCATTTAGTGTATTTTCATGCATATCAAGATTAATGCTAATTCTTATGTAAATTGATGTGTAGAATCATATGGTCTCATTTAAAATTGAGTCTGATCAATATAAATGAGTGTACTGTAAGCCCGAAAATTGCGCATTTAGTGTATTTTCATGCATATCAAGATTAATGCTGATTCTTATGTAAATTGATGTGTAGAATCATATGGTCTCATTTAAAATTTATTCTGAGCCATATAAATGAGTGTACTGTAAGCCGGAAAATTGCGCATTTAGTGTATTTTCATGCATATCAAGATTAATGCTGATTCTTATGAAAATTGATGTGTAGAATCATATGGTTTCAATTAAAATTGATTCTGAGCAATATAAATGAGTGTACTGTAAGCCCGAAAATTTCGCATTAATGTATTTTCATGCATATCAAGATTAATGCTGATTCTCATGTATATTGATGTGTAGAATCATATGGTCTCATTTAAAATTGATTCTGAGCAATATAAATGAGTGTACTGTAAGCCGGAAATTGCGCATTTAGTGTATTTTCATGCATATCAAGATTAATGCTGATTCTTATGTAAATTGATGTGTAGAATCATGGTTTCATTTAAAATTGATTCTGAGCAATATAAATGAGTGTACTGTAAGCCCGAAAATTGCGCATTTAGTGTATTTTCATGCATATCAAGATTAATGCTGATTCTTATGTAAATTGATGTGTAGAATCATACGGTCTCATTTTAAATTGATTCTGAGCAATATAAATGAGTGTACTGTAAGCGAAAATTGCGCATTTAGTGTATTTTCATGCATATCAAGATTAATGCTGATTCTTATGTAAATTGATGTGTAGAATCATATGGTCTCATTTAAAATTGATTCTGAGCAATATAAATGAGTGTACTGAAAGACCAAACACTGCGCATTTAGTGTATTTTCATGCATATCAAGATTAATGCTGATTCTTATGTAAATTGATGTGTAGAATCATACGGTCTCATTTAAAATTGATTCTGAGCAATATAAATGAGTGTACTGAAAGCCCGAATATTGCGCATTTAGTGTATTTTCATGCATATCAAGATTAATGCTGATTCTTATGTAAATTGATGAGTAGAATCATATGGTTTCAATTGAAATTGATTCTGAGCAATATAAATGAGTGTACTGAAAGCCCGAATATTGCGCATTTAGTGTATTTTCATGCATATCAAGATTAATGCTGATTCTTATGTAAATTGATGTGTAGAATCATATGGTATCATTTAAAATTGATTCTGATCAATATAAATGAGTGTACTGAAAGACCAAAAACTGCGCATTCAGTATATTTTCATGCATATCAAGATTAATGCTGATTCTTATGTAAATTGATGTGAAGAAACATACGGTCTCATTTAAAATTGATACTGAGCAATATAAATGAGTGTACTTAAAGCCCGAAAATTGCGCATTTAGTGTATTTTCATGCATATCAAGATTAATGCTGATTCTTATGTAAATTGATGTGTAGAATCATACGGTCTCATTTAAAATTGATTCTGAGCAATATAAATGAGTGTACTGAAAGCTGGAATATTGCGCATTAAGTGTATTTTCATGCATATCAAGATTAATGCTGATTCTTATGTAAATCGATGTGGAGAATCATATGATCTCATTTGAAATTGATTCTGATCAATATAAATGAGTGTACTGTAAGCCCGAAAATTGAGCATTTAGTGTATTTTCATGCATATCAAGATTAATGCTGATTCTTATGTAAATTGACGTGTAGAATCATACGGTCTCATTTAAAATTGATTCTGAGCAATAAAAATGAGTGTACTGAAAGCCCGAAAATTGCGCATTTAGTGTATTTTCATGCATATCAAGATTAATGCTGATTCTTATGTAAATTGTTATGTAGAATCATATGGTTTCATTTAAAATTGATTCTGAGCAATATAAATGAGTGTACTGAAAGCCCGAAAATTGCGCATTTAGTGTATTTTCATGCATATCAAGATTAATGATGATTCTTATGTAAATTGATGTGTAGAATCATATGGTCTCATGTAAATTTGATTCTGATCAATATAAATGAGTGTACTGAAAGACCAAAAACTGCGCGTTTAGTGTATTTTAATGCATTTCTAGATTAATGCAGATTATTATGTAAATTGATGTGTAGAAACATACGGTCTCATTTAAAATTGATTCTGAGCAATATAAATGAGTGTACTTAAAGCCCGAAAATTGCGCAGTTAGTGTATTTTCATGCATATCAAGATTAATGCTGATTCTTATGTAAATTGATGTGTAGAATCATACGGTCTCATTTAAAATTGATTCTGAGCAATATAAATGAGTGTACTGAAAGTTGGAATATTGCGCATTAAGTGTATTTTCATGCATATCAAGATTAATGCTGATTCTTATGTAAATTGATGTGTAGAATCATATGATCTCATATAAAATTGATTCTGATCCTGTATAAATGAGTGTACTGTAAGCCCGAATATTGCGCATTTAGTGTATTTTCATGCATATCAAGATTAATGCTGATTCTTATGTAAATTGATGTGTAGAATCATACGGTCTCATTTAAAATTGATTCTGATCAATATAAATGAGTGTACTGAAAGCCCGAAAATTGCGCATTTAGTGTATTTTCTTGCATATCAAGATTAATGCTGATTCTTATGTAAATTGGTGTGTAGAAACAAATGGTTTCAATTAAAATTGATTCTGAGCAATATAAATGAGTGTACTGTAAGCCCGAAAATTGCGCATTTAGTGTATTTTCATGCATATCAAGATTAATGCTGATTCTTATGTAAATTGATATGTAGAATCATATGGTCTTATTTAAAATTGACTCCGATCGACATAAATGAATGTACTGAAAGCCCGAAAATTGCGCATTTAGTGTATTTTCATGCATATCAAGATTAATGCTGATTCTTATGTAAATTGATGAGTAGCATCATATGGTTTCAATTGAAATTGATTCTGAGCAATATAAATGAGTGTACTGAAAGCCCGAATATTGCGCATTTAGTGTATTTTCATGCATATCAAGATTAATGCTGATTCTTATGTAAATTGATGTGTAGAATCATATGGTATCATTTAAAATTGATTCTGATCAATATAAATGAGTGTACTGAAAGACCAAAAACTGCGCATTCAGTATATTTTCATGCATATCAAGATTAATGCTGATTCTTATGTAAATTGATGTGAAGAAACATACGGTCTCATTTAAAATTGATACTGAGCAATATAAATGAGTGTACTTAAAGCCCGAAAATTGCGCATTTAGTGTATTTTCATGCATATCAAGATTAATGCTGATTCTTATGTAAATTGATGTGTAGAATCATACGGTCTCATTTAAAATTGATTCTGAGCAATATAAATGAGTGTACTGAAAGCTGGAATATTGCGCATTAAGTGTATTTTCATGCATATCAAGATTAATGCTGATTCTTATGTAAATCGATGTGGAGAATCATATGATCTCATTTGAAATTGATTCTGATCAATATAAATGAGTGTACTGTAAGCCCGAAAATTGAGCATTTAGTGTATTTTCATGCATATCAAGATTAATGCTGATTCTTATGTAAATTGACGTGTAGAATCATACGGTCTCATTTAAAATTGATTCTGAGCAATAAAAATGAGTGTACTGAAAGCCCGAAAATTGCGCATTTAGTGTATTTTCATGCATATCAAGATTAATGCTGATTCTTATGTAAATTGTTATGTAGAATCATATGGTTTCATTTAAAATTGATTCTGAGCAATATAAATGAGTGTACTGAAAGCCCGAAAATTGCGCATTTAGTGTATTTTCATGCATATCAAGATTAATGATGATTCTTATGTAAATTGATGTGTAGAATCATATGGTCTCATGTAAATTTGATTCTGATCAATATAAATGAGTGTACTGAAAGACCAAAAACTGCGCGTTTAGTGTATTTTAATGCATTTCTAGATTAATGCAGATTATTATGTAAATTGATGTGTAGAAACATACGGTCTCATTTAAAATTGATTCTGAGCAATATAAATGAGTGTACTTAAAGCCCGAAAATTGCGCAGTTAGTGTATTTTCATGCATATCAAGATTAATGCTGATTCTTATGTAAATTGATGTGTAGAATCATACGGTCTCATTTAAAATTGATTCTGAGCAATATAAATGAGTGTACTGAAAGTTGGAATATTGCGCATTAAGTGTATTTTCATGCATATCAAGATTAATGCTGATTCTTATGTAAATTGATGTGTAGAATCATATGATCTCATATAAAATTGATTCTGATCCTGTATAAATGAGTGTACTGTAAGCCCGAATATTGCGCATTTAGTGTATTTTCATGCATATCAAGATTAATGCTGATTCTTATGTAAATTGATGTGTAGAATCATACGGTCTCATTTAAAATT
Source organism: Ascarosepion bandense (assembly GCA_037127315.1). Taxonomy (NCBI): domain Eukaryota; kingdom Metazoa; phylum Mollusca; class Cephalopoda; order Sepiida; family Sepiidae; genus Ascarosepion; species Ascarosepion bandense. Next base: position 21,241 of record JBBBDQ010002682.1, on the reverse strand, counting down.
GATTCTGATCAATATAAATGAGTGTACTGAAAGCCCGAAAATTGCGCATTTAGTGTATTTTCTTGCATATCAAGATTAATGCTGATTCTTATGTAAATTGGTGTGTAGAAACAAATGGTTTCAATTAAAATTGATTCTGAGCAATATAAATGAGTGTACTGTAAGCCCGAAAATTGCGCATTTAGTGTATTTTCATGCATATCAAGATTAATGCTGATTCTTATGTAAATTGATATGTAGAATCATATGGTCTTATTTAAAATTGACTCCGATCGACATAAATGAATGTACTGAAAGCCCGAAAATTGCGCATTTAGTGTATTTTCATGCATATCAAGATTAATGCTTATTCTTATGTAAATTGATGTGTAGAATCATATGGTCTCATTTAAAATTGATTCTGAGCAATATAAATGAATGTACTGAAAGCCGGAAAATTGCGCACTTAGTGTATTTTCATGCATATCAAGATTAATGCTGATTCTTATGTAAATCGATGTGTAGAATCATGTGGTTTCAATTGAAATTGATTCTGAGCAATAGAAATAATTGTACTGAATGACTGAAAATTGCGCATTTAGTGTATTTTCATGCATATCAAGATTAATGCTGATTCTTATGTAAATTGATGTGTAGAATCATATGATCTCATATGAAATTGATTCTGATCGATATAAATGAGTGTACTGTAAGCCCGAAAATTGAGCATTTAGTGTATTTTCATGCATATCAAGATTAATGCTGATTCTTATGTAAATTGAAATTATATGATTCTATACATCAATTTACATAAGAATCAGCATTAATCTTGATATGCATGAAAATACATTAAATGCGCAAGTTTTCTTCTTTTCATACATTCATTTATAGTGCTCAGAATCAATTTTAAATGAAACCATATGGTTCTACACATCAATTTACATAAGAATCAGCATTAATCTTGATATGCATGAAAATACACTTAATGCGAAAATTCCATCTTTCAGTACACTCATTTATATTGCTCAGAATCAATTTTAAATGAGACCGTATGATTCTACACATCAATTTACATAAGAATCAGCATTAATCTTGATATGCATGAAAATACACTAAATGCTCAATTTTCGGGCTTACAGTACACTCATTTGTATTGATCAGAATCAATTTCAAATGAGATCATATGATTCTACACATCAATTTACAAAAGAAACAGCATTAATCTTGATATGCATGAATATACACTAAATGCGCAATTTTCGGGCTTTCAGTACACTCATTTATATTGCTCAGAATCAATTTTAATTGAAACCATATGATTCTACACACCAATTTACATAAGAATCAGCATTAATCTTGATATGCAAGAAAATACACTAAATGCGCAATTTTCGGGCTTTCAGTAAACTCATTTATATTGCTCAGAATCAATTTTAAATGAGACCGTATGATTCTACACATCAATTTACATAAGAATCAGCATTAATCTTGATATGCATGAAAATACACTAAATCCTCAATTTTCGGGCTTACATTACACTCATTTATATAGGATTAGAATCAATTTTAAATGAGATCATATGATTCTACACATCAATTTACATAAGAATCAGCATTAATCTTGATATGCATGAAAATACACTAAATGCGCAATTTTCGGGCTTTCAGTACACTCATTTATATTGTTCAGAATCAATTTTAATTTAAACCATATGATTCTACACACCAATTTACATAAGAATCCGCATTAATCTTGATATGCAAGAAAATACACTAAATGCGCAATTTTCGGGCTTTAAGTACAGTCATTTCTATTGCTCAGAATCAATTTTAAATGAGACCATATGATTCTCCACATCAATTTACATAAGAATCAGCATTAATCTTGATATGCATGAAAATACACTAAATGCGCAATTTTCGGGCTTTCAGTACACTCATTTATATTGCTCAGAATGAATTTTAATTGAAACCATATGATTCTACACAACAATTTACATAAGAATCAGCATTAATCTTGATATGCATGAAAATACACTAAATGCGCAATTTTCAGTCATTCAGTACAGTCATTTCTATTGCTCAGAATCAATTTTAAATGAGACCATATGATTCTACACATCAATTTACATAAGAACCAGCATTAATCTTGATATGCATGAAAATACACTAAATGCGCAATTTTCGGGCTTTCAGTACACTCATTTATATTGCTCAGAATCAATTTCAATTGAAACCATATGATTCTACACATCAATTTACATAAGAATCAGCATTAATCTTGATATGCATGAAAATACACTAAATGCGCAATATTCGGGGTTTCAGTACACTCATTTATATTGCTCAGAATCAATTTTAAATGAGACCGTATGATTCTACACATCAATTTACATAAGAATCAGCATTAATCTTGATATGCATGAAAATAGACTAAATGCGTAGTGTTTGGTCTTTCAGTACAGTCATTTATATTGCTCAGAATCAATTTTAAAAGAAACCATGATTCTACACATCAATTTACATAAGAATCAGCATTAATCTTGATATGCATGAAAATACACTAAGTGCGCAATTTTCCGGCTTTCAGTACACTCATTTATATTGCTCAGAATCAATTTTAAATGAGACCATATGATTCTACACATCAATTTACATAAGAATCAGCATTAATCTTGATATGCATAAAAATACACTAAATGCGCAATTTTCGGGCTTTCAGTACACTCATTTATATTGCTCAGAATCAATTTTAAATGAGACCGTATGATTCTACACATCAATTTACATAAGAATCAGCATTAATCTTGATATGCATGAAAATACTCTAAATGCTCAATTTTCCGGCTTTCAGTACACTCATTTATATTGCTCAGAATCAATTTTAAATGAGACCAAATGATTCTACACACCAATTTACATAAGAATCAGCATTAATCTTGATATTCAAGAAAATACACTAAATGCGCAATTTTCGGGCTTTCAGTGCACTCATTTATATTGCTCAGAATCAATTTTAAATGAGACCGTATGATTCTACACATCAATTTACATAAGAATCAGCATTAATCTTGATATGCATGAAAATACACTAAATGCTCAATTTTCGGGCTTACAGTACACTCATTTATATAGGATCAGAATCAATTTTAAATGATATCATATGATTCTACACATCAATTTACATAAAATCAGCATTAATCTTGATATGCATGAAAATACACTAAATGCGCAATTTTCGGGCTTTAAGTACACTCATTTATATTGCTCAGAATCAATTTTAAATGAGACCATATGATTCTACACATCAATTTACATAAGAATCAGCATTAATCTTGATATGCATGAAAATACACTAAATGCGCAATATTCCGGCTTTCAGTACACTCATTTATATTGCTCAGAATCAATTTTAAATGAGACCATATGATTCTACACATCAATTTACATAAGAATCAGCATTAATCTTGATATGCATGAAAATACACTAAATGCGCAATTTTCGGGCTTTCAGTACACTCATTTATATTGCTCAGAATCAATTTTAATTGAAACCCTATGATTCTACACATCAATTTACATAAGAATCAGCATTAATCTTGATATGCATGAAAATACACTAAATGCGCAATTTTCGGGCTTTCAGTACACTCATTTATATTGCTCAGAATCAATATTAAATGAGACCGTATGATTCTACACATCATTTTACATAAGAAGCAGCATTAATCTTGATATGCATGAAAATACACTAAATGCGCAGTGTTTGGTCTTTCAGTACAGTCATTTATATTGCTCAGAATCAATTTTAAATGAAACCATGATTCTACACATCAATTTACATAAGAATCAGCATTAATCTTGATATGCATGAAAATACACTAAATGCGCAATTTCCGGCTTACAGTACACTCATTTATATTGCTCAGAATCAATTTTAAATGAGACCATATGATTCTACACATCAATTTACATAAGAATCAGCATTAATCTTGATATGCATGAAATTACACTAAATGCACAATTTTCGGGCTTTCAGTACACTCATTTATATTGCTCAGAATCAATTTTAAATGAGACCGTATGATTCTACACATCAATTTACATAAGAATTAGCATTAATCTTGATATGCATGAAAATACACTAAATGCGCAATTTTCCGGCTTACAGTACACTCATTTATATGGCTCAGAATCAATTTTAAATGAGACCATATGATTCTACACATCAATTTACATAAGAATCAGCATTAATCTTGATATGCATGAAAATACACTAAATGCGCAATTTTCGGGCTTACAGTACACTCATTTATATTGATCAGATTCAATTTTAAATGAGACCATATGATTCTACACATCAATTTACATAAGAATTAGCGTTAATCTTGATATGCATGAAAATACACTAAATGCGCAATTTTCGGGCTTTCAGTACATTCATTTATATTGCTCAGAATGAATTTTAAATGAGACCGTATGATTCTACACATCAATTTACATACGAATCAGCATTAATCTTGATATGCATGAAAATACACTAAATGCTCAATTTTCGGGCTTACAGTACACTCATTTATATTGCTCAGAATCAATTTTAAATGAGATCATATAATACTACACATAAATTTACATAAGAATCAGCATTAATCTTGATATGCATGAAAATACACTTAATGCACAACATTTCAGCTTTCAGTACACATTGATATTGCTCAGAATCAATTTTAAATGAGACCGTATGATTCTACACATCAATTTACATAAGAATCAGTATTAATCTTGATATGCATGAAAATACATTAATGCGCAATTTTTGGGCTTTAAGTACACTCATTTATATTGCTCTGAATCAATTTTAAATGAGACCGTATGATTCTACACATCAATTTAGATAAGAATCAGCATTAATCTTGATATGCATGAAAATACACTAAATGCGCAGTTTTTGGTCTTTCAGAACACTCATTTATATTGATCAGAATCAATTTTAACGATACCATATGATTCTACACATCAATTTACATAAGAATCAGCATTAATCTTGATATGCATGAAAATACACTGAATGCGCAATTTTCGGGCTTTCAGCACACTCATTTATATTGCTCAGAATCAATTTTAAATGAGACCATATGATTCTACACATCAATTTACATAAGAATCATCATTAATCTTGATATGCATGAAAATACACTAAATGCGCAATTTTCGGGCTTTCTGTACACTCATTTATATTGCTCAGAATCAATTTCAATTGAAACCATATGATTCTACACATCAATTTACATAAGAATCAGCATTAATCTTGATATGCATGAAAATACACTAAATGCGCAATTTTCGGGCTTTCAGTACACTCATTTATATTGCTCAGAATCAATTTTAAATGAGACCATATGATTCTACACATCAATTTACATAAGAATCAGCATTAATCTTGATATGCATGAAAATACACTAAATGCGCAGTTTTTGATATTTCAGTACACTCATTTGTATTGATCAGAATCAATTTTAAATGAGACCATATGATTCTACACATCAATTTACAGAAGAATCAGCATTAATCTTGATATGCATGAAAATACACTAAATGCGCAATATTCGGGCTTTCAGTACACTCATTTATATTGCTCAGAATCAATTTTAAATGAGACCATATGATTCTACACATCAATGTACATAAGAATCAGCATTAATCTTGATATGCATGAAAATACACTAAATGCGCAATTTTCGGGCTTTCAGTACACTCATTTATATTGCTCAGAATAAATTTTAAATGAAACCATATGATTCTACATATCAATTTACATAAGAATCAGCATTAATCTTGATATGCATGAAAATACACTAAATGCGCAATTTTCGGGCTTTCAGTACACTCATTTATATTGCTCAGAGTCAATTTTAAATGAGACCGTATGATTCTACACATCAATTTACATAAGAATCAGCATTAATCTTGATATGGATGAAAATACACTAAATGCGCAGTTTTTGATATTTCAGTACACTCATTTATATTGATCAGAATCAATTTTAAATGAGACCATATGATTCTACACATCAATTTACATAAGAATCAGCAATAATCTTGATATGCATGAAAATACACTAAATGCGCAATTTTCGGGCTTTCAGTGCACTCATTTATATTGCTCAGAATCAATTTTAAATGAGACCATATGATTCTACACATCAATTTACATAAGAATCAGCATTAATCTTGATATGCATGAAAATACACTAAATGCGCAATTTTCGGGCTTTCAGTACACTCATTTATATTGCTCAGAATAAATTTTAAATGAAACCATATGATTCTACATATCAATTTACATAAGAATCAGCATTAATCTTGATATGCATGAAAATACACTAAATGCGCAATTTTCGGGCTTTCAGTACACTCATTTATATTGTTCACAGTCAATTTTAAATGAGACTGTATGATTCTACACATCAATTTACATATGAATCAGCATTAATCTGGATATGCATGAAAATACACTAAATGCGCAGTGTTTGGTCTTTCAGTACAGTCATTTATATTGCTCAGAATCAATTTTAATTGAAACCATATGATTCTACACATCAATTTACATAAGAATCAGCATTAATCTTGATATGCATGAAAATACACTAAATGCGCAATTTTCGGGCTTTCAGTACACTCATTAATATTGCTCGGAATCAATTTTAAATGAGACCATATGATTCTACACATCAATTTACATAAGAATCAGCATTAATCTTGATATGCATGAAAATACACTAAATGCGCAATTTTCGGGCTTACAGTACACTCTTTTATATTGATCAGAAACAATTTTAAATGAGACCATATGATTCTACAAATCAATTTACATAAGAATCTGCATTAATCTTGATATGCATGAAAATACACTAAATGCGCAATTTTCCGGCTTTCAGTACACTCATTTATATTGCTCAGAATCAATTTTAAATGAGACCATATGATTCTACACATCAATTTACATAAGAATCAGCATTAATCTTGATATGCATGAAAATACACTAAATGCGCAATTTTCGGGCTTTCAGTACACTCATTTATATTGCTCAGAATCAATTTTAAATGAAACCATATGATTCTACACATCAATTTACATAAGAATCAGCATTAATCTTGATATGCATGAAAATACACTAAATGCGCAATTTTCGGGCTTTCAGTACACTCATTTGTATTGCTCAGAATCAATTTTAAATGTAACCATATGATTCTACACATCAATTTACATAAGAATCAGCATTAATCTTGATATGCATGAAAATACACTAAATGCGCAATTTTCGGGCTTTCAGTACACTCATTTGTATTGCTCAGAATCAATTTTAAATGAAACCATATGATTCTACATATCAATTTACATAAGAATCAGCATTAATCTTGATATGCATGAAAATACACTAAATGCGCAATTTTCGGGCTTTTCAGTACACTCATTTATATTGCTCAGAGTCAATTTTAAATGAGACCGTATGATTCTACACATCAATTTACATAAGAATCAGCATTAATCTTGATATGGATGAAAATACACTAAATGCGCAGTTTTTGATATTTCAGTACACTCATTTATATTGATCAGAATCAATTTTAAATGAGACCATATGATTCTACACATCAATTTACATAAGAATCAGCAATAATCTTGATATGCATGAAAATACACTAAATGCGCAATTTTCGGGCTTTCAGTGCACTCATTTATATTGCTCAGAATCAATTTTAAATGAGACCATATGATTCTACACATCAATTTACATAAGAATCAGCATTAATCTTGATATGCATGAAAATACACTAAATGCGCAATTTTCGGGCTTTCAGTACACTCATTTATATTGCTCAGAATAAATTTTAAATGAAACCATATGATTCTACATATCAATTTACATAAGAATCAGCATTAATCTTGATATGCATGAAAATACACTAAATGCGCAATTTTCGGGCTTTCAGTACACTCATTTATATTGTTCACAGTCAATTTTAAATGAGACTGTATGATTCTACACATCAATTTACATATGAATCAGCATTAATCTGGATATGCATGAAAATACACTAAATGCGCAGTGTTTGGTCTTTCAGTACAGTCATTTATATTGCTCAGAATCAATTTTAATTGAAACCATATGATTCTACACATCAATTTACATAAGAATCAGCATTAATCTTGATATGCATGAAAATACGCTAAATGCGCAATTTTCGGGCTTTCAGTACACTCATTAATATTGCTCGGAATCAATTTTAAATGAGACCATATGATTCTACACATCAATTTACATAAGAATCAGCATTAATCTTGATATGCATGAAAATACACTAAATGCGCAATTTTCGGGCTTACAGTACACTCTTTTATATTGATCAGAATCAATTTTAAATGAGACCATATGATTCTACAAATCAATTTACATAAGAATCTGCATTAATCTTGATATGCATGAAAATACACTAAATGCGCAATTTTCCGGCTTTCAGTACACTCATTTATATTGCTCAGAATCAATTTTAAATGAGACCATATGATTCTACACATCAATTTACATAAGAATCAGCATTAATCTTGATATGCATGAAAATACACTAAATGCGCAATTTTCGGGCTTTCAGTACAGTCATTTATATTGCTCAGAATCAATTTTAAATGAAACCATATGATTCTACACATCAATTTACATAAGAATCAGCATTAATCTTGATATGCATGAAAATACACTAAATGCGCAATTTTCGGGCTTTCAGTACACTCATTTGTATTGCTCAGAATCAATTTTAAATGTAACCATATGATTCTACACATCAATTTACATAAGAATCAGCATTAAACTTGATATGCATGAAAATACACTAAATGCGCAGTTTTTGGACTTTCAGTACACTCATTTATATTGATCAGAATCAATGTTAAATGAGAACATATGATTCTACACATCAATTTACATAAGAATCAGCATTAATCTTGATATGCATGAAACTACAGTAATTCGCAATTTTCGGGCTTTCAGCACACTCATTTATATTGCTCAGAATCAATTTTAAATGAGACCATATGATTCTACACATCAATTTACATAAGAATCAGCATTAATCTTGATATGCATGAAAATACACTAAATGCGCAAATTTCGGGCTTTCAGTACACTCATTTATATTGCTCAGAATCAATTTTAAATGAAACCATATGAGACCATATGATTCTACACGTCAATTTACATAAGAATCAGCATTAATCTTGATATGCATGAAAATACACTAAATGCGCAGTTTTTGGACTTTCAGTACACTCATTTATATTGATCAGAATCAATTTTAAATGAGACCATATGATTCTACACATCAATTTACATAAGAATCAGCATTAATCTTGATATGCATGAAAATACACTAAATGCGCAATTTTCCGGCTTTCAGTACACTCATTTATATTGCTCAGAATCAATTTTAAATGAGACCATATGATTCCACACATCAATTTACATAAGAATCAGCATTAATCTTGATATGCATGAAAATACACTAAATGCGCAATTTTCGGGCTTTCAGTACACTCATTTATATTGTTCTGAATCAATTTTATATGAGACCGTATGATTCTACACATCAATTTACATAAGAATCAGCATTAATCTTGATATGCATGAAAATACACTAAATGCGCAGTTTTTGGTCTTTCAGTACACTCATTTATATTGATCAGAATCAATTTTAAATGAGACCATATGATTCTACACATCAATTTACATAAGAATCAGCATTAATCTTGATATGCATGAAAATACACTAAATGCGCAATTTTCGGGCTTACAGTACACTCATTTATATTGATCAGAACCAATTTTAAATGACACCATATGATTCTACACATCAATTTACATAAGAATCAGCATTAATCTTGATATGCATGAAAATACACTAAATGCGCAATTTTCCGGCTTTCGATACACTCATTTATATTGCTCAGAATCAATTTTAAATGGGACCATATGATTCTACACATCAATTTACATAAGAATCAGCATTAATCTTGATATGCATGGAAATACACTAAATGCGCAATTTTCGGGCTTTCAGTACACTTATTTATATTGCTCAGAATCAATTTTAATTGAAACCATATGATTCTACACATCAATTTACATAAGAATCAGCTTTAATCTTGATATGCATGAAAATACACTAAATGCGCAATTTTCGGGCTTTCAGTACACTCATTTATATTGATCAGAATCAATTTTAAATGAGACCGTATGATTCTACACATCAATTTACATAAGAATTAGCATTAATCTTGATATGCATGAAAATACACTAAATGCGCAAATTTCGGGCTTTCAGTACACTCATTTATATTGCTCAGAATCAATTTTAAATGTAACCATATGATTCTACACATCAATTTACATAAGAATCAGCATTAATCTTGATATGCATGAAAATACACTAAATGCGCAGTTTTTGGACTTTCAGTACACTCATTTATATTGATCAGAATCAATTTTAAATGAGACCATATGATTCTACACATCAATTTACATAAGAATCAGCATTAATCTTGATATGCATGAAAATACACTAAATGCGCAATATTCGGGCTTTCAGCACACTCATTTATATTGCTCAGAATCAATTTTGAAATGAGACCATGTGATTCTACACAACAATTTACATAATAATCAGCATTAATCTTGATATGCATGAAAATAAACTAAATGCGCAATTTTCGGGCTTTCAGTACACTCATTTATATTGCTCAGAATGAATTTTAAATGAAACCATATGATTCTACACATCAATTTACATAAGAATCAGCATTAATCTTGATATGCATGAAAATACACTAAATGCGCAATTTTCGGGCTTTCAGTACACTCATTTATATTGCTCAGAATCAATTTTAAATGAAACCATATGATTCTACACATCAATTTACATAAGAATCAGCATTAATCTTGATATGCATGAAAATACACTAAATGCGCAATTTTCGTGCTTTCAGTACACTCATTTATATTGCTCAGAATCAATATTAAATGAAACCATATGAGACCATATGATTCTACACATCAATTTACATAAGAATCAGCATTAATCTTGATATGCATGAAAATACACTAAATGCGCAATTTTCCGGCTTTCAGTACACTCATTTATATTACTCAGAATCAAATTTAAATGAGACCATATGATTCTACACATCAATTTACATAAGAATCATCATTAATCTTGATATGCATGAAAATACACTAAAAGCGCAATTTTCGGGCTTTCAGTACACTCATTTATATTGCTCAGAATCAATTTTAAATGAGACCATATGATTCTACACATCAATTTACATAAGAATCAGCATTAATCTTGATATGCATGAAAATACACAAAATGCGCAATTTTGGGGCTTTCAGTACACTCATTTATATTGCTCAGAATCAATTTTAAATGAAACCATGTGATACTACATATCAATTTACATAAGAATCAGCATTAATCTTGATATGCATGAAAATACACTAAATGCGCAATATTCGGGCTTAGAATACACTCATTTATATTGCTCAGAATTAATTTTAAATGAAACAATATGAGACAATATGATTCTACACATCAATTTACATAAGAATCTGCATTAATCTTGATATGCATGAAAATACACTAAATGCGCAATTTTCCGGCTTTCAGTACACTCATTTATATTGCTCAGAATCAAATTTAAATGAGACCATATGATTCTACACACCAATTTAAATAAGAATCAGCATTAATCTTGATATGCATGAAAATACACTAAATGCGCAATTTTCGGGCTTTCAGTACACTCATTTATATTGCTCAGAATCAATTGTAAATGAAACCATATGATTCTACATATCAATTTACATAAGAATCAGCATTAATCTTGATATGCATGAAAATACACTAAATGCGCAATTTTCGGGCTTTCAGTACACTTATTTATATTGCTCAGAATCAATTTTAATTGAAACCATATGATTCTACACATCAATTTACATAAGAATCAGCTTTAATCTTGATATGCATGAAAATACACTAAATGCGCAATTTTCGGGCTTTCAGTACACTCATTTATATTGCTCAGAATCAATTTTAAATGAGACCGTATGATTCTACACATCAATTTACATAAGAATCAGCATTAATCTTGATATGCATGAAAATACACTAAATGCGCAATTTTCCGGTTTTCAGTACACTCATTTATATTGCTCAGAATCAAATTTAAATGAGACCATATGATTCTACACATCAATTTACATAAGAATCATCATTAATATTCATATGCATGAAAATACACGAAATGCGCAATTTTCGGGCTTTCAGTACACTCATTTATATTGCTCAGAATCAATTTTAAATGAAACCATATGATTCTACATACCAATTTACATAAGAATCAGCATTAATCTTGATATGCATGAAAATACACTAAATGCGCAATTTTCGGGCTTTCAGTACACTCATTTATATTGCTCAGAATCAATTTTAAATGAAACCATATGATTCTACACATCAATTTACATAAGAATCAGCATTAATCTTGATATGCATGAAAATACACTAAATGCGCAATTTTCGGGCTTTCAGTACACTCATTTATATTGCTCAGAATCAATTTTAAATGAGACCGTATGATTCTACACATCAATTTACATAAGATTCAGCATTAATCTTGATATGCTTGAAAATACACTAAATACGCAGTTTTTGATATTTCAGTACACTCATTTATATTGATCAGAATCAATTTGAAATGAGACCATATGATTCTACACATCAATTTACATAAGAATCTGCATTAATCTTGATATGCATGAAAATACACTAAATGCGCAATTTTCCGGCTTTCAGTACACTCATTTATATTGCTCAGAATCAAATTTAAATGAGACCATATGATTCTACACATCAATTTACATAAGAATCAGCATTAATCTTGATATGCATGAAAATACACTAAATGCGCAATTTTCCGGCTTTCAGTACACTCATTTATATTGCTCAGAATCAAATTTAAATGAGACCATATGATTCTACACATCAATTTACATGAGAATCAGCATTAATCTTGATATGCATGAAAATACACTAAATGCGCAATTTTCGGGCTTTCAGTACACTCATTTATATTGCTCAGAATCAATTTTAAATGAAACCATATGATTCTACATACCAATTTACATAAGAATCAGCATTAATCTTGATATGCATGAAAATACACTAAATGCGCAATTTCGGACTTTCAGTACACTCATTTATATTGCTCAGAATCAATTTTAAATGTAACCATATGATTCTACACATCAGTTTACATAAGAATCAGCATTAATCTTGATATGCATGAAAATACACTAAATGCGCAATTTTCGGGCTTTCAGTACACTCATTTATATTGCTCAGAATCAAATTTAAATGAGACCATATGATTCTACACATCAATTTACATAAGAATCAGCATTAATCTTCATATGCATGAAAATACAATAAATGCACTATTTTCGGGCTTTCAGTACACTCATTTATATTGATCAGAATCAATTTTAAATGAAACCATATGATTCTACATAACAATTTACATAAGAATCAGCATTAATCTTGATATGCATGAAAATACATTAAATGCGCAATTTTCGGGCTTTCAGTACACTCATTTATATTGCTCAGAATCAATTTTAAATGAGACCGTATGATTCTACACATCAATTTACATAAGAATCAGCATTAATCTTGATATGCATGAAAATACACTAAATGCGCAGTTTTTGATATTTCAGTACACTCATTTATATTGATCAGAATCAATTTTAAATAAGACCATACGATTCTACACATCAATTTACATAAGAATCAGCATTAATCTTGATATGCATGAAAATACACTAAATGTGCAATTTTCCGGCTTTCGGTACACTCATTTATTTTGCTCAGAATCAATTTTAAATGGGACCATATGATTCTACACATCAATTTACATAAGAATCAGCATTAATCTTGATATGCATGAAAATACACTAAATGCGCAATTTTCGGGCTTTCAGTACACTTATTTATATTGCTCAGAATCAATTTTAATTGAAACCATATGATTCTACACATCAATTTACATAAGAATCAGCATTAATCTTGATATGCATGAAAATACACTAAATGCGCAATTTTCGGGCTTTCAGTAAACTCATTTATATTGCTCAGAATCAATTTTAAATGTAACCATATGATTCTACACATCAATTTACATAAGAATCAGCATTAATCTTGATATGCATGAAAATACACTAAATGCGCAGTTTTTGGACTTTCAGTACACTCATTTATATTGATCAGAATCAATTTTAAATGAGACCATATGATTCTACACATCAATTTACATAAGAATCAGCATTTATCTTGATATGCATGAAAATACACTAAATGCGCAATATTCGGGCTTTCAGCACACTCATTTATATTGCTCAGAATCAATTTTGAAATGAGACCATGTGATTCTGCTCATCAATTTACATAATAATCAGCATTAATCTTGATATGCATGAGAATACACTAAATGCGCAATTTTCGGGCTTTCAGTACACTCATTTATATTGCTCAGAATGAATTTTAAATGAAACCATATGATTCTACACATCAATTTACATAAGAATCAGCATTAATCTTGATATGCATGAAAATACACTAAATGCGCAATTTTCGGGCTTTCAGTACACTCATTTATATTGCTCAGAATCAATTTTAAATGAAACTATATGATTCTACACATCAATTTACATAATAATCAGCATTAATCTTGATATGCATGAAAATACACTAAATGTGCAATTTTCGGGCTTTCAGTACACTCATTTATATTGCTCAGAAACAATTTTAAATGAAACCATATGATTCTACACATCAATTTACATAAGAAGCAGCATTAATCTTGATATGCATGAAAATACACTAAATGCGCAATTTTCGGGCTTTCAGTACACTCATTTATATTGCTCAGAATCAATTTTAAATGTAACCATATGATTCTACACATCAATTTACATAAGAATCAGCATTAATCTTGATATGCATGAAAATACACTAAATGCGCAATTTTCGGGCTTTCAGTACACTCATTTATATTGCTCAGAATCAATTTTAATTGATACCATATGTTTCTACACATCAATTTATATAAGAATCAGCATTAATCTTGATATGCACGAAAATACACTAAATGCGCAGTGTTTGGTCTTTCAGTACAGTCATTTATATTGCTTAGAATCAATTTTAATTGAAACCATATGATTCTACACATCAATTTACATAAGAATCAGCATTAATCTTGATATGCATGAAAATACACTAAATGCGCAATTTTCGGGCTTTCAGTACACTCGTTTATATTGCTCAGAATCAATTTTAAATGAAACCATATGAGACCATATGATTCTACACATCAATTTACATAAGAATCAGCATTAATCTTGATATGCATGAAAATACACTAAATGCGCAATTTTCCGGCTTTCAGTACACTCATTTATATTGCTCAGAATCAATTTTAAATGAAACCATATGATTCTACATACCAATTTACATGAGAATCAGCATTAATCTTGATATGCATGAAAATACACTAAATGCGCAATTTTCGGGCTTTCAGTACACTCATTTATATTGCTCAGAATCAATTTTAAATGAAACCATATGATTCTACATACCAATTTACATAAGAATCAGCATTAATCTTGATATGCATGAAAATACACTAAATGCGCAATTTTCGGGCTTTCAGTACACTCATTTATATTGCTCAGAATCAATTTTAAATGTAACCATATGATTCTACACATCAGTTTACATAAGAATCAGCATTAATCTTGATATGCATGAAAATACACTAAATGCGCAATTTTCGGGCTTTCAGTACACTCATTTATATTGCTCAGAATCAATTTTAAATGAGACCATATGATTCTACACATCAATTTACATAAGAATTAGCATTAATCTTGATATGCATGAAAATACACTAAATACGCAGTTTTTGATATTTCAGTACACTCATTTATATTGATCAGAATCAATTTTAAATGAGACCATATGATTCTACACATCAATTTACATAAGAATCAGCATTAATCTTGATATGCATGAAAATACACTAAATGCGCAATTTTGGCTTCAGTACACTCATTTATATTGCTCAGAATCAATTTTAAATGAGACCATATGATTCTACACATCAATTTACATAAAGAATCAGCATTAATCTTGATATGCATGAAAATACACTAAATGCGCAATTTTGGGGCTTTCAGTACACTCATTTATATTGCTCAGAATCAATTTTAAGAGAAACCATATGATTCTACATATCAATTTACATAAGAATCAGCATTAATCTTGATATGCATGAAAATACACTAAATGCGCAATTTTTGGGCTTTCAGTACACTCATATATATTGCTCAGAATAGATTTTAAATGAGACTGTATGATTCTACACATCAATTTACATATGAATCAGCATTAATCTGGATATGCATGAAAATACACTAAATGCGCAGTGTTTGGTCTTTCAGTGCAGTCATTTATATTGCTCAGAATCAATTTTAATTGAAACCATATGATTCTACACACCAATTTACATAAGAATCAGCATTAATCTTGATATTCATGAAAATACACTAAATGCGCAATTTTCGGGCTTTCAGTACACTCATTTATATTGCTCGGAATCAATTTTAAATGAGACCATATGATTCTACACATCAATTTACATAAGAATCAGCATTAATCTTGATATGCATGAAAATACACTAAATGCGCATTTTTCGGGCTTTCAGTACACTCATTTATATTACTCAGAATCAATTTTAAATGAGACCATATGATTCTACACATCAATTTACATAAGAATCAGCATTAATCTTGATATGCATGAAAATACACTAAATGCGCAATTTTCGGGCTTAGAATACACTCATTTATATTGCTCAGAATTAATTTTAAATGAAACAATATGAGACCATATGATTCTACACATCAATTTACATAAGAATCTGAATTAATCTTGATATGCATGAAAATACACTAAATGCGCAATTTTCCGGAAAACTTTCAGTACACTCATTTATATTGCTCAGAATCAAATTTAAATGAGACCATGTATGATTCTACACATCAATTTACATAAGAATCAGCATTAATCTTGATATGCATGAAAATACACTAAATGCGCAATTTTCGGGCTTTCAGTACACTCATTTATATTGCTCAGAATCAATTTTAAATGAAACCATGATTGATTACATATCAATTTACATAAGAATCAGCATTAATCTTGATGTGCATGAAAATACACTAAATGCGCAGTTTTCGGGCTTTCAGTACACTCATTTATATTGCTCAGAATCAATTTTAAATGAGACCATATGATTCTACACATCAATTTACATAAGAATCAGCATTAATCTTGATATGCATGAAAATACACTAAATGCGCAGTTTTTGATATTTCAGTACACTCATTTATATTGATCAGAATCAATTTTAAATGAGACCATATGATTCTACACATCAATTTACATAAGAATCAGCATTAATCTTGATATGCATGAAAATACACTAAATGCGCAATTTTCGGGCTTAGAATACACTCATTTATATTGCTCAGAATTAATTTTAAATGAAACAATATGAGACCATATGATTCTACACATCAATTTACATAAGAATCTGCATTAATCTTGATATGCATGAAAATACATTAAATGCGCAATTTTCCGGCTTTCAGTACAATCATTTATATTGCTCAGAATCAAATTTAAATGAGACCATATGATTCTACACATCAATTTACATAAGAATCAGCATTAATCTTGATATGCATGAAAATACACTAAATGCGCAATTTTCGGGCTTTCAGTACACTCATTTATATTGCTCAGAATCAATTTTAAATGAAACCATATGATTCTACACATCAATTTACATAAGAATCAGCATTAATCTTGATATGCATGAAAATACACTAAATGCGCAGTTTTTGGGCTTTCAGTACACTCATTTATATTGCTCAGAATCAATTTTAAATGAGACCGTATGATTCTACACATCAATTTACATAAGAATCAGCATTAATCTTGATATGCATGAAAATACACTAAATGCGCAGTTTTTGATATTTCAGTACACTCATTTATATTGATCAGAATCAATTTTAAATGAGACCATATGATTCTACACATCAATTTACATAAGAATCAGCATTAATCTTGATATGCATGAAACTACACTAAATGCGCAATTTTCGGGCTTTCAGTACACTCATTTATATTGCTCAGAATCAATTTTAAATGAGACCATATGAGTCTACACATCAATTTACATAAGAATCAGCATTAATCTTGATATGCATGAAAATACACTAAATGCGCAATTTTCGGGCTTTCAGTACACTCATTTATATTGCTCGGAATCAATTTTAAATGAGACCATATGATTCTACACATCAATTTACATAAGAATCAGCATTAATCTTGATATGCATGAAAATACACTAAATGCGCATTTTTCGGGCTTTCAGTACACTCATTTATATTACTCAGAATCAATTTTAAATGAGACCATATGATTCTACACATAAATTTACATAAGAATCAGCATTAATCTTGATATGCATGAAAATACACTAAATGCGCAATTTTCGGGCTTAGAATACACTCATTTATATTGCTCAGAATTAATTTTAAATGAAACAATATGAGACCATATGATTCTACACATCAATTTACATAAGAATCTGAATTAATCTTGATATGCATGAAAATACACTAAATGCGCAATTTTCCGGCTTTCAGTACACTCATTTATATTGCTCAGAATCAAATTTAAATGAGACCATATGATTCTACACATCAATTTACATAAGAATCAGCATTAATCTTGATATGCATGAAAATACACTAAATGCGCAATTTTCGGGCTTTCAGTACACTCATTTATATTGCTCAGAATCAATTTTAAATGAAACCATATGATTCTACATATCAATTTACATAAGAATCAGCATTAATCTTGATATGCATGAAAATACACTAAATGCGCAATTTTCGGGCTTAGAATACACTCATTTATATTGCTCAGAATTAATTTTAAATGAAACCATATGATTCTACACATCAATTTACATAAGAATCAGCATTAATCTTGATATGCATGAAAATACACTAAATGCGCAGTTTTTGGGCTTTCAGTACACTCATTTATATTGCTCAGAATCAATTTTAAATGAGACCGTATGATTCTACACATCAATTTACATAAGAATCCGCATTAATCTTGATATGCATGAAAATACACTAAATGCGCAGTTTTTGATATTTCAGTACACTCATTTATATTGATCAGAATCAATTTTAAATGAGACCATATGATTCTATACATCAATTTACATAAGAATCAGCATTAATCTTGATATGCATGAAACTACACTAAATGCGCAATTTTCGGGCTTTCAGTACACTCATTTATATTGCTCAGAATCAATTTTAAATGAGACCATATGAGTCTACACATCAATTTACATAAGAATCAGCATTAATCTTGATATGCATGAAAATACACTAAATGCACAATTTTCGGGCTTTCAGTACACTCATTTATATTGCTCAGAATCAATTTTAAATGAAACCATATGATTCTACATATCAATTTACATAAGAATCTGAATTAATCTTGATATGCATGAAAATACACTAAATGCGCAATTTTCGGGCTTTCAGTACACTCATTTATATTGCTCAGAATCAATTTTAAATGAGACCGTATGATTCTACACATCAATTTACATAAGAATCAGCATTAATCTTGATATGCATGAAAATACACTAAATGCGCAATTTTCGGGCTTTCAGTACACTCATTTATATTGCTCAGAATCAATTTTAAATGAAACCATATGATTCTACATATCAATTTACATAAGAATCAGCATTAATCTTGATATGCATGAAAATACTCTAAATGCGCAATTTTCGGGCTTTCAGTACACTCATTTATATTGCTCAGAATCAATTTTAAATGAGACCATATGATTCTACACATCAATTTACATAAGAATCAGCATTAATCTTGATATGCATGAAAATACACTAAATGCGCAGTTTTTGATATTTCAGTACACTCATTTATATTGATCAGAATCAATTTTAAATGAGACCATATGATTCTACACATCAATTTACATAAGAATCAGCATTAATCTTGATATGCATGAAAATACACTAAATGCGCAATTTTCGGGCTTAGAATACACTCATTTATATTGCTCAGAATTAATTTTAAATGAAACAATATGAGACCATATGATTCTACACATCAATTTACATAAGAATCTGCATTAATCTTGATATGCATGAAAATACATTAAATGCGCAATTTTCCGGCTTTCAGTACAATCATTTATATTGCTCAGAATCAATTTTAAATGAAACCATATGATTCTACACATCAATTTACATAAGAATCAGCATTAATCTTGATATGCATGAAAATACACTAAATGCGCAGTTTTTGGGCTTTCAGTACACTCATTTATATTGCTCAGAATCAATTTTAAATGAGACCGTATGATTCTACACATCAATTTACATAAGAATCAGCATTAATCTTGATATGCATGAAAATACACTAAATGCGCAGTTTTTGATATTTCAGTACACTCATTTATATTGATCAGAATCAATTTTAAATGAGACCATATGATTCTACACATCAATTTACATAAGAATCAGCATTAATCTTGATATGCATGAAACTACACTAAATGCGCAATTTTCGGGCTTTCAGTACACTCATTTATATTGCTCAGAATCAATTTTAAATGAGACCATATGATTCTACACATCAATTTACATAAGAATCAGCATTAATCTTGATATGCATGAAAATACACTAAATGCGCAATTTTCGGGCTTTCGTACACTCATTTATATTGCTCAGAATCAATTTTAAATGAAACCATATGATTCTACATATCAATTTACATAAGAATCAGCATTAATCTTGATATGCATGAAAATACACTAAATGCGCAATTTTCGGGCTTTCAGTACACTCATTTATATTGCTCAGAATCAATTTTAAATGAGACCGTATGATTCTACACATCAATTTACATAAGAATCAGCATTAATCTTGATATGCATGAAAATACACTAAATGCGA